>CM066323.1:16866342-17466342 GCA_033807775.1 Saussurea involucrata | reverse complement strand
TTGTTTTTTTTTTCTAGGCATTGTTGCTCTAATAATGGAGAATATACGGAATTTATATATGTGTATTAAAAACACATCTTCGCATAAACGTGCACTCTTATAATCTTCCACATTAAAGATTGCACGCGCACTTAATATTCGGATACATGCGTACATACATGTATTTAATTATGCGTATACCTATTTATTTATCTATATGTATCATTTTATTAAGATATCAAAAAAGTATTCGCCTTCCCAATTTACGAAGGAAAAAGGCTCATCTAAATTGTGGTGGACGGGGTCTCTTTTTCCATTTTATGTGCTTGCATTTATACTTTATCTGAGTATTCTGCTGATCTTTATTTTTGATGATAGATAAATCCTGGAAGAGAGATGGCATGGTGCTCTCATTGTGGAAGGAATTGTGACACATCTCGTGATTATACCACCAACAATACGTGGGTGATTTTACCCTTTTGTCCTTTTCATTTGCATTTGCATTTGCAAACATGTTTAGCATTGTGTTTCAACTGATGACACCTTCATGGTGTTACTTTCAGATCATGTGTTGATTGTGGGAAAGTTCTATTTGAAGACATATATACTGAAGAGGAGGCTACCTTTGTTAATGATGCAGCAGGAGGGGTACATGTTTGAACATAATTTACTCCATATATCATATATTTGTTGGTTGTGGGAAGTTAAGATCTCAATATCTTTTTTATTATATTTGCAGGCTCATCTGACAGGTAACTGTCACTTTGTTTTAAGATCTGTTTTATTATATTTGGCCTGTCGCGGGCTTCCACCGCGGGCAGGGACCAAAGTTGCAAACGCGGCCATTCTTGAGGGGCCAAACTTGTACCGCAGGCATTCTTGAGGGACCAACGCGGGCTGTTTGGCCAAACTCGTATGACACGTGGCTTTTGTGGCATTTCGGTAAGATGAAAAAAATTTGTGGCATTTCGATAACTCTTGGTCAAACTTGTCGCATTTTAATTAATTTCCCTAAAGGAAATCTATGAAAATGACAATAATTATAAACTAATCAAAATCAACATAGATATACATATGAAATTAGAATCATTGTATTATAATACAATGACAAGGATGTCACTACTAAAACCGACGGCCGAAACAGTCGGTAACCCGTCGGAAACAGTCTTACAGACGGTTTTCCAACTGGAAATGACCGTGGGTAAAAACTTGGTCGGCAATAGTTAGCAACTGTTTATCGACGGCATTTACTAACTGCTTTCCGACGGTTTCAATTACCGACGGCTTTCCGACGGTGTCTATTAGCGACGGCTTTCCGACTGTTCACAAATGACGATTTTCCGACGGCTAATATTACCGACGGCTTTCCGACTGGTTTTTAAAAAATACTGTTTAAATTTACCGACGATGTTCCGACTGTTTTTCAAAAACTATTTATATTTACCGACAGTTGCCCCGTCGGTAAACCGTCGATTTTCGGATTTTATTAAAACATTTTAAAATACTGTTTTTGTTGCAATTTAATCTCTCTCTCTCTCTCTCTATATATATATATATATATATATATATATTGTTAGTCCCAGATGGCTATAACAAGTATTGTAGAAGGGGGGGGTTGAATACAATACTCAAAATTTTCACAATTTTAATTCTTTTATTGAAAATCTTTCAACAAGAATTACACATAGAAAACTTAAGACTGTTGCGGAAAAGAACAGATAAACTATTCTAACAATCTTACACAAAGTATACAACAGAATAACTAAGAACACTTAGTACAAAGCTATAAAGTTTTTCAAGCAAACTGGAAATTCTTGCACTTAGAGAATTCTTCCAGTTTGCGTAGAATATCAAGAGCTCACAGTAATCTTCAAAGTCTCTCAAGATGTGTGTGTTTCAGTATGGAGAGCTCTTCCTTTTATAGTGACAAGGAGTGTGCAAGCATTGAATGCTTGAGACACTTGTCATCTTCACACTTGCTGAGGATGTTGACTTCTGGAAAGTTGTGAAGTCCTTGTCACCTTTTACAAGGTACAGTCAGAAGAGCTCATGCATGAGAAAAGAGCTTTGCATGGAAATGGATAATAAGACAGAAGGTCACTTTATCCATGTAGAAAATATCTTCTCAATTTGTCTTCTTATGTCTCTCAGTTTTGTCTTCTTTTGCTTCTCAAAATCTCTTTCAACAAATGCACCACCGAAGAAAGGTTGTAAGATTTCTTCCAAGACAAAATGAATTTGCTTCTCATTTTGTCTTATTATGTCTCTCACTTTTGTCTCCTTTTGCTTCTCAGATTTTCTTTCAAGAAAAGCACCACCGATGGAAACTTGAGATATGTGACACATCTTTGGAGAAAGCATCTTTGAAGCTTCTTTGAGGTCCCACCGAAATGTCATTTGGGATATGTGACACATCTTTGAGATATGTGACATCATCTTTGAGATATATGACATCATCTTTGGGAAAAGCTTCTTTGAGACTAGGCCGAAATAGAGAGAAGTTTCGGTGGAAATACCACCGAAATTGTGAGAACAATTTCGGTGAACAATGACTTGTATGTTTGAGAAAAGATCTTTCACTTCCACAATGAGAGAATCTTTAATCTTGACTTTGGTTGATCTTTGACTTCACCAAACATTTGATATCTTGTACAAGCCATTACAAAGAACCATGCATCCAAAATTTCTCTAAGTATAAAATGTTTTTCAAAGTATAAAAGGAGATCATGAGGTCATCTTCAAATCTTGATGACCCAACAATCTCCCCCTATTTGATGATGACATCCATACTTAGAAAAACATGAGTAAGACAGTGAATAATGCAAGTTGACCCTTCTTTACTCTTTTGGGTTCTTTTTCACACAGTCCATTTTTTTTTTTTTTTTTTTTTTTTGTGTATGTATATATGATATTTACATATAAGAAAAAAATAAAAAGGTATAGCTGTACAAATAATCGAAAGGAAAAGGAAAGAAGTATAAACAGTATAAACAGAATGAATATTACTTGCATCTTTGGAGGGGCGAGTTGAAACTTGTGTCTGGCTTGAGGATTCTTCATTTTGATCAGCAGCCTTAGGATACTTCTGCCCAACTGTTGCATCTTGGCATCTTTTCATGTTTAGCATCAGCATCCTTTGTCTTTGTTTTGCTCCCCCTCAGTTAGATCAGACGGTCTTTGTGTTTCTCCCCCTCAGTTAGATCCGCCCGGACTGAAGTGCTCCCCCTTGACCGGTCCGTCGATTTCCTCATTTTTTCAAGTTGGTCGCTGTATATGAGTACTGAGGGTTTATGTTGCTCCCCCTCAGATGAATTCTCCCCCTCAGCGGCCGACGTAGGAAAAACACCAAGAGAAAATGAAAAGATCGGCCAGAACCAAGACCAGTTTTTTTTTTTTTTTTTTTTTTTTTTTTTTTTTTTTTACCTTTCCACCGAAAATTGAGCAAAATCCACCGAAAATAGGCTATTTTCGGTGGAAAATCGGTAGGATTTTTTTTTTTTTTTTTACTACCTTTCCACCGAAAATTGAGGAGAATCCACCGAAAATAGGCTATTTTCGGTGGGATTTTCGGTGGAAAACCGGTAGGTTTTTTTTTTTTTTTTTTTTTTTTTTTTTATTTATTTTACCTTTCCACCGAAAATTGAGCAAAATCCACCGAAAATAGGCTATTTTCGGTGGGATTTTCGGTGGAAAATCGGTAGGATTTTTTTTTTTTTTTTTTTTTTTTTTTTTTTTACTACCTTTCCACCGAAAATTGAGGAGAATCCACCGAAAATAGGCTATTTTCGGTGGGATTTTCGGTGGAAAATCGGTAGGTTTTTTTTTTTTTTTTTTTTTTTTTTTTTACTACCTTTCCACCGAAAATTGAGGAGAATCCACCGAAAATAGGCTATTTTCGGTGGATTTTCGGTGGAAAATCGGTAGGTTTTTTTTTTTTTTTTTTTTTTTTTTTTTTACTTTTCCACCGAAAATGAAGGAGAATCCACCGAAAATTGGCTATTTTCGGTAGGATTTTCGGTGGAAAATCAGTAGTAAAACTTCTAAGACATTATGGAGAAAATCTTCAAAGTGAAGAAAAGATTGAAATTTCATCTTCCAATTTGATGACCCAAAAAGATTGAGTTTGAGGATTTGGGGTGACATCTGTAGAAGAGTTTGTAGTGGGTGGATTGGTGGAGGGATTTGAGGTGGTGGATCGGTGGAGAGATTTGAGGTGGTGGATCGGTGGAGATTCGGTGTGGAATCGGTGTGGGTCGGTGTAGACTCGGTGGTGGATCGGTGTGAGGATTCCACCGAGGAGTTTGAAGGATTGTACCGAATTTAGAAGGGTTTCACCACCGAATTTGAAGAGTTCCACCGAATTTGAGGGGTACCACCGATCAAGGAGGCAAAACATATGATGGGAAGTAAAGTATGGTGGGATATGGTTTTGGTTTGGTGGTTAAGGAAAATTTCGGTGGTGAGGTTTAGAAAAGAAATGGAATTTTAAGAGATTGGAGATGGTGATGTCATGAGAATGACATCAACATGCTTATGATGTCATGAGAGTAAAGAATTCTAAGGTTTTGTCAACTTTCTCACTTGTTCACATAGATCCATCTGCCCAGCTCAAAATCTGCAATCACAAAGAATTTAATTTCCAGGTACTCATTTTGAAGGTGGGTCCTTTTGGGTTAGAAGAAAGAGAATGAAAAGAATTTATATCACTCAGAATAATTCTTTATTTCACACAGTCTTTGGCAAAATGAGAAATATCACCACAGATATAGCATTTTCTATAAAGAGAGTTCCTTTTAGAAACTTGACATTTTTCCTAACTTTTGCTCAAAGATTTTGAAGAGATAACAAAGAATGGGGGTGCATCACATAGAATTCATATTTCAAAAATTGGGAGTACATAAATCCTTTCTTTTGAATTGGACATTTTGAAACTCACAGATTTAAGAAGAAAATCGGTATGAGAAGTCATAAAGTTATTTTTGGAAAAATTTTGGAGGATTTCTTTTTAAGAAAGAAACAACACCCAGAGACTAGCCAAATAAAATTTCCAAAATTTATGTTTTCAGATGTGATGGCAGAAATTATGAACACATAGCAAAAGAGTTTGAAATAAGAGAATTCATAAAAGATAGATAAAACACATAGTATGTACCTGTGAAGAGTAGAAGAAGCACTTAGCTGATACAAGAGCAGTTGAGGAGTCATTCGCTTTCAGATGTGGGTTCATCTGCTAAATCATAAGATTTAGCAGGCAGACCCTTTCCTCTTCTGATAAGTCTTTCATTTCTTTCCTTTTCTCTCTTGTATTTTTCCTTGTATCTTTCAGCCCGGTCAAAATTTGCAGAAGAGAGGTGTTGGCTGAACTTTTGGGAATCATATTTGGATCTTTCCGATTTTGAGGAAAATCGGCCTGAGGAAGCAGTTCTGGGTCTTTCAAACTGTTTACTCTTACACTCAGAAGCAAAATGACCCTTTTTACCACAGTTAAAACATTCCTCATTAGATTTATCCAAAGGAGAGTGTTTGGAGAGAGAAGAGGATGAATTTCTATCAAACTTAGATTTTCCAGAAGAGAGATGAGATTTGGATTTAGAGTGCCCATCCAACATGGCCATTTCATCAGATAATTTATCAGCTGAAGTTTCCTCACATTCATCCTTAGCATCACTAAGATATGCTTCTGAATGATCATTGGGATCTTCTTGACTATTATGGTCAGAGTCAGATGGGTAGGTGATTTTTGGAAAACACTTAGTCTTTTTGGAAGAGTCACTCAGGAGAGCTAGAGAAGAGTTCTTTATAAACTTTTGCAGTTTCGTCTGCTCATAGTTGAAAAGAGTACCATAAAGAACAGTAAGAGGCATATGATCAAGATCCTTGGTTGTCTTTATACAAGTACAGATATTTTCCCAAAAATCGGGAAGACAGTCCATAAATTTGCACAGGACTTCCTCATTGTCATACACTCTACCTAACAGCTTTAAGTCATTAAGAAGACTGTTAAAGCGATTATAGTAGTTGGAGAGAGATTCTCCTTTCTCATAAGAAAAGAGTTCATAATTTCTAACAAGAGCAATCTTTCTGCTCTTTTTAACTTCATTTGTACCTTCATACAAAACACACAGAGTGGACCACATCTCTTTGGCAGTAGAGAGATTTACCAGAGAATGGTACACTTCATCAGGAAGAGAGAGAGCAATGATAGTTCTAACTTTAGAATCAAGAGACACAAGTCGTTTTTCCTCATCAGTATATTTCTTAGGATTTTTAAGAATGTAACGACCAGTAGCAGCAGATTTTTCTTCATCAGACGAATCATCAGAATTATCTTTTTCCATGGTTTCTTTACCAGGCCTCTGCGTTTCATAGCGAGCCCAAACTCTGGGGATAAAGGGTCCCTCTTGGAGAATGGTTGGATATCTAGTATCCACTCCTTCCATGAACAGCATCATGCGGCTTTTCCACAAAGAGAAGTTGTTAGCATTGAACTTAGGAGGTTTTGAAATGGACCCATTTTCAGAAAAGTTATTTTGAAAAGAGTTTTCAATAGTTGAAGAAGAGGAGGCAGCCATCGCAGATCAAGTTTATGGAATTAAACTTTCTGCTCTGATACCACTTGTTAGTCCCAGATGGCTATAACAAGTATTGTAGAAGGGGGGGGTTGAATACAATACTCAAAATTTTCACAATTTTAATTCTTTTATTGAAAATCTTTCAACAAGAATTACACATAGAAAACTTAAGACTGTTGCGGAAAAGAACAGATAAACTATTCTAACAATCTTACACAAAGTATACAACAGAATAACTAAGAACACTTAGTACAAAGCTATAAAGTTTTTCAAGCAAACTGGAAATTCTTGCACTTAGAGAATTCTTCCAGTTTGCGTAGAATATCAAGAGCTCACAGTAATCTTCAAAGTCTCTCAAGATGTGTGTGTTTCAGTATGGAGAGCTCTTCCTTTTATAGTGACAAGGAGTGTGCAAGCATTGAATGCTTGAGACACTTGTCATCTTCACACTTGCTGAGGATGTTGACTTCTGGAAAGTTGTGAAGTCCTTGTCACCTTTTACAAGGTACAGTCAGAAGAGCTCATGCATGAGAAAAGAGCTTTGCATGGAAATGGATAATAAGACAGAAGGTCACTTTATCCATGTAGAAAATATCTTCTCAATTTGTCTTCTTATGTCTCTCAGTTTTGTCTTCTTTTGCTTCTCAAAATCTCTTTCAACAAATGCACCACCGAAGAAAGGTTGTAAGATTTCTTCCAAGACAAAATGAATTTGCTTCTCATTTTGTCTTATTATGTCTCTCACTTTTGTCTCCTTTTGCTTCTCAGATTTTCTTTCAAGAAAAGCACCACCGATGGAAACTTGAGATATGTGACACATCTTTGGAGAAAGCATCTTTGAAGCTTCTTTGAGGTCCCACCGAAATGTCATTTGGGATATGTGACACATCTTTGAGATATGTGACATCATCTTTGAGATATATGACATCATCTTTGGGAAAAGCTTCTTTGAGACTAGGCCGAAATAGAGAGAAGTTTCGGTGGAAATACCACCGAAATTGTGAGAACAATTTCGGTGAACAATGACTTGTATGTTTGAGAAAAGATCTTTCACTTCCACAATGAGAGAATCTTTAATCTTGACTTTGGTTGATCTTTGACTTCACCAAACATTTGATATCTTGTACAAGCCATTACAAAGAACCATGCATCCAAAATTTCTCTAAGTATAAAATGTTTTTCAAAGTATAAAAGGAGATCATGAGGTCATCTTCAAATCTTGATGACCCAACAATCTCCCCCTATTTGATGATGACATCCATACTTAGAAAAACATGAGTAAGACAGTGAATAATGCAAGTTGACCCTTCTTTACTCTTTTGGGTTCTTTTTCACACAGTCCATTTTTTTTTTTTTTTTTTTTTGTGTGTATGTATATATGATATTTACATATAAGAAAAAAATAAAAAGGTATAGCTGTACAAATAATCGAAAGGAAAAGGAAAGAAGTATAAACAGTATAAACAGAATGAATATTACTTGCATCTTTGGAGGGGCGAGTTGAAACTTGTGTCTGGCTTGAGGATTCTTCATTTTGATCAGCAGCCTTAGGATACTTCTGCCCAACTGTTGCATCTTGGCATCTTTTCATGTTTAGCATCAGCATCCTTTGTCTTTGTTTTGCTCCCCCTCAGTTAGATCAGACGGTCTTTGTGTTTCTCCCCCTCAGTTAGATCCGCCCGGACTGAAGTGCTCCCCCTTGACCGGTCCGTCGATTTCCTCATTTTTTCAAGTTGGTCGCTGTATATGAGTACTGAGGGTTTATGTTGCTCCCCCTCAGATGAATTCTCCCCCTCAGCGGCCGACGTAGGAAAAACACCAAGAGAAAATGAAAAGATCGGCCAGAACCAAGACCAGTTTTTTTTTTTTTTTTTTTTTTTTTACCTTTCCACCGAAAATTGAGCAAAATCCACCGAAAATAGGCTATTTTCGGTGGAAAATCGGTAGGATTTTTTTTTTTTTTTTTTACTACCTTTCCACCGAAAATTGAGGAGAATCCACCGAAAATAGGCTATTTTCGGTGGGATTTTCGGTGGAAAACCGGTAGGTTTTTTTTTTTTTTTTTTTTTTTTTTTTATTTATTTTACCTTTCCACCGAAAATTGAGCAAAATCCACCGAAAATAGGCTATTTTCGGTGGGATTTTCGGTGGAAAATCGGTAGGATTTTTTTTTTTTTTTTTTTTTTTTTTTTTTTTACTACCTTTCCACCGAAAATTGAGGAGAATCCACCGAAAATAGGCTATTTTCGGTGGGATTTTCGGTGGAAAATCGGTAGGTTTTTTTTTTTTTTTTTTTTTTTTTTTTTTTTTTACTACCTTTCCACCGAAAATTGAGGAGAATCCACCGAAAATAGGCTATTTTCGGTGGATTTTCGGTGGAAAATCGGTAGGTTTTTTTTTTTTTTTTTTTTTTTTTTTTTTTTTACTTTTCCACCGAAAATGAAGGAGAATCCACCGAAAATTGGCTATTTTCGGTAGGATTTTCGGTGGAAATCAGTAGTAAAACTTCTAAGACATTATGGAGAAAATCTTCAAAGTGAAGAAAAGATTGAAATTTCATCTTCCAATTTGATGACCCAAAAAGATTGAGTTTGAGGATTTGGGGTGACATCTGTAGAAGAGTTTGTAGTGGGTGGATTGGTGGAGGGATTTGAGGTGGTGGATCGGTGGAGAGATTTGAGGTGGTGGATCGGTGGAGATTCGGTGTGGAATCGGTGTGGGTCGGTGTAGACTCGGTGGTGGATCGGTGTGAGGATTCCACCGAGGAGTTTGAAGGATTGTACCGAATTTAGAAGGGTTTCACCACCGAATTTGAAGAGTTCCACCGAATTTGAGGGGTACCACCGATCAAGGAGGCAAAACATATGATGGGAAGTAAAGTATGGTGGGATATGGTTTTGGTTTGGTGGTTAAGGAAAATTTCGGTGGTGAGGTTTAGAAAAGAAATGGAATTTTAAGAGATTGGAGATGGTGATGTCATGAGAATGACATCAACATGCTTATGATGTCATGAGAGTAAAGAATTCTAAGGTTTTGTCAACTTTCTCACTTGTTCACATAGATCCATCTGCCCAGCTCAAAATCTGCAATCACAAAGAATTTAATTTCCAGGTACTCATTTTGAAGGTGGGTCCTTTTGGGTTAGAAGAAAGAGAATGAAAAGAATTTATATCACTCAGAATAATTCTTTATTTCACACAGTCTTTGGCAAAATGAGAAATATCACCACAGATATAGCATTTTCTATAAAGAGAGTTCCTTTTAGAAACTTGACATTTTTCCTAACTTTTGCTCAAAGATTTTGAAGAGATAACAAAGAATGGGGGTGCATCACATAGAATTCATATTTCAAAAATTGGGAGTACATAAATCCTTTCTTTTGAATTGGACATTTTGAAACTCACAGATTTAAGAAGAAAATCGGTATGAGAAGTCATAAAGTTATTTTTGGAAAAATTTTGGAGGATTTCTTTTTAAGAAAGAAACAACACCCAGAGACTAGCCAAATAAAATTTCCAAAATTTATGTTTTCAGATGTGATGGCAGAAATTATGAACACATAGCAAAAGAGTTTGAAATAAGAGAATTCATAAAAGATAGATAAAACACATAGTATGTACCTGTGAAGAGTAGAAGAAGCACTTAGCTGATACAAGAGCAGTTGAGGAGTCATTCGCTTTCAGATGTGGGTTCATCTGCTAAATCATAAGATTTAGCAGGCAGACCCTTTCCTCTTCTGATAAGTCTTTCATTTCTTTCCTTTTCTCTCTTGTATTTTTCCTTGTATCTTTCAGCCCGGTCAAAATTTGCAGAAGAGAGGTGTTGGCTGAACTTTTGGGAATCATATTTGGATCTTTCCGATTTTGAGGAAAATCGGCCTGAGGAAGCAGTTCTGGGTCTTTCAAACTGTTTACTCTTACACTCAGAAGCAAAATGACCCTTTTTACCACAGTTAAAACATTCCTCATTAGATTTATCCAAAGGAGAGTGTTTGGAGAGAGAAGAGGATGAATTTCTATCAAACTTAGATTTTCCAGAAGAGAGATGAGATTTGGATTTAGAGTGCCCATCCAACATGGCCATTTCATCAGATAATTTATCAGCTGAAGTTTCCTCACATTCATCCTTAGCATCACTAAGATATGCTTCTGAATGATCATTGGGATCTTCTTGACTATTATGGTCAGAGTCAGATGGGTAGGTGATTTTTGGAAAACACTTAGTCTTTTTGGAAGAGTCACTCAGGAGAGCTAGAGAAGAGTTCTTTATAAACTTTTGCAGTTTCGTCTGCTCATAGTTGAAAAGAGTACCATAAAGAACAGTAAGAGGCATATGATCAAGATCCTTGGTTGTCTTTATACAAGTACAGATATTTTCCCAAAAATCGGGAAGACAGTCCATAAATTTGCACAGGACTTCCTCATTGTCATACACTCTACCTAACAGCTTTAAGTCATTAAGAAGACTGTTAAAGCGATTATAGTAGTTGGAGAGAGATTCTCCTTTCTCATAAGAAAAGAGTTCATAATTTCTAACAAGAGCAATCTTTCTGCTCTTTTTAACTTCATTTGTACCTTCATACAAAACACACAGAGTGGACCACATCTCTTTGGCAGTAGAGAGATTTACCAGAGAATGGTACACTTCATCAGGAAGAGAGAGAGCAATGATAGTTCTAACTTTAGAATCAAGAGACACAAGTCGTTTTTCCTCATCAGTATATTTCTTAGGATTTTTAAGAATGTAACGACCAGTAGCAGCAGATTTTTCTTCATCAGACGAATCATCAGAATTATCTTTTTCCATGGTTTCTTTACCAGGCCTCTGCGTTTCATAGCGAGCCCAAACTCTGGGGATAAAGGGTCCCTCTTGGAGAATGGTTGGATATCTAGTATCCACTCCTTCCATGAACAGCATCATGCGGCTTTTCCACAAAGAGAAGTTGTTAGCATTGAACTTAGGAGGTTTTGAAATGGACCCATTTTCAGAAAAGTTATTTTGAAAAGAGTTTTCAATAGTTGAAGAAGAGGAGGCAGCCATCGCAGATCAAGTTTATGGAATTAAACTTTCTGCTCTGATACCACTTGTTAGTCCCAGATGGCTATAACAAGTATTGTAGAAGGGGGGGGTTGAATACAATACTCAAAATTTTCACAATTTTAATTCTTTTATTGAAAATCTTTCAACAAGAATTACACATAGAAAACTTAAGACTGTTGCGGAAAAGAACAGATAAACTATTCTAACAATCTTACACAAAGTATACAACAGAATAACTAAGAACACTTAGTACAAAGCTATAAAGTTTTTCAAGCAAACTGGAAATTCTTGCACTTAGAGAATTCTTCCAGTTTGCGTAGAATATCAAGAGCTCACAGTAATCTTCAAAGTCTCTCAAGATGTGTGTGTTTCAGTATGGAGAGCTCTTCCTTTTATAGTGACAAGGAGTGTGCAAGCATTGAATGCTTGAGACACTTGTCATCTTCACACTTGCTGAGGATGTTGACTTCTGGAAAGTTGTGAAGTCCTTGTCACCTTTTACAAGGTACAGTCAGAAGAGCTCATGCATGAGAAAAGAGCTTTGCATGGAAATGGATAATAAGACAGAAGGTCACTTTATCCATGTAGAAAATATCTTCTCAATTTGTCTTCTTATGTCTCTCAGTTTTGTCTTCTTTTGCTTCTCAAAATCTCTTTCAACAAATGCACCACCGAAGAAAGGTTGTAAGATTTCTTCCAAGACAAAATGAATTTGCTTCTCATTTTGTCTTATTATGTCTCTCACTTTTGTCTCCTTTTGCTTCTCAGATTTTCTTTCAAGAAAAGCACCACCGATGGAAACTTGAGATATGTGACACATCTTTGGAGAAAGCATCTTTGAAGCTTCTTTGAGGTCCCACCGAAATGTCATTTGGGATATGTGACACATCTTTGAGATATGTGACATCATCTTTGAGATATATGACATCATCTTTGGGAAAAGCTTCTTTGAGACTAGGCCGAAATAGAGAGAAGTTTCGGTGGAAATACCACCGAAATTGTGAGAACAATTTCGGTGAACAATGACTTGTATGTTTGAGAAAAGATCTTTCACTTCCACAATGAGAGAATCTTTAATCTTGACTTTGGTTGATCTTTGACTTCACCAAACATTTGATATCTTGTACAAGCCATTACAAAGAACCATGCATCCAAAATTTCTCTAAGTATAAAATGTTTTTCAAAGTATAAAAGGAGATCATGAGGTCATCTTCAAATCTTGATGACCCAACATATATATATATATATATTATACTAGATATGTACCTGCGCCCGATGCGGCGCGAAGTATCTCGAATCTAAACCCGAGAATTCGAAAAAATAAGTTTGTTTCATGTTCATATTTATTCGCTTTTAAATCGCATATTAAATGTATAAAATTAAAGGTCAATATGGTTAAATTGGTCAAAAAATGAAAAATATTCGTTCGATAGTGGGGTCTTCAAATCAATAACATTTGTGCTCATTTTGAAGGTTTTGATGAACGGTTATAATGGTATAATTTTAAAAAAAACATTTTGTTTAATGTATTTTAGTTTATGTATGTTGATATGATAAGGATGTAAAATGAAAAATAAAAGGAGAATGGATATAAAGTAAACTAAATAACTAATTATAATGATATAAAGTGTAATTTAAAAATAAAAAATAATTTTATTTTTAATTATCATGTTGAACATTGGAGGTTGTAAAGTTTTTAAACTCGTACATGACGTATTGAAATTTGTACTTCTTAAAAATTCAAGAATAACCGTAACTAGAATTATTTTAAAAAAATATAATAGATAAATATAGATAAAAGCGTAAAATGTACAAGTTTAAAAAAATCTCGGTACGTTATTCTTGAAAAATCTTGGTACGTTATTCTTGAAAAATCTTGATACATATTTATGATATTTCACAATATTATTAAGTTAAAAAAATATTCAATAATAAACTTATTTTAAAATTATTGACGAGAATATTGTAATAATATAATTTGTAAAAAAATTCATTTATTAATATGTTTAAGTTAAACTATGATTATGTATTTTTTAATATTATAAGGGTGTAAAATGAAAATAAATAATGTAAGGGATATAAAACAAATTCATTCGTACATGTTCATGATATTTAATAATATGATTAAATCCAAAAATATTCAATATTGGGCTCATTTCGAAGGTATTGATGAGACGATTACAATAGTGTAATTTGTAAAAAAGGAAATGTATTTTTTTTAATGCATTTTAGTTCATTTACATTATTTATGTTTATATGATAAGTGTCTAAAATGAAAAATAAAAAAGTAAGGGATTAAAAGTAAACTACATACCTAATTATAAGGGTAGTAAATGTAACGTATAAATTAAAAAAAATTTGAATTAAGAAGAGATTTAAGGAGGAGTAATGTGGGTGTGCTAATTGAACTTATAATGTAAACTGCGTCCAGATACATATTTAGACAGGAAAATACTGAAGTCGGCTCATCAGAAGTCGACACGTGGCATGCTAGTTACTTATTTATTATATGTGTAGATAATGCTACATACAAAATTCATAAATATTCCATAAATTCAACACAAAATTTACCGAAAATCGGTACATATATCAAATCAAATTCATACATATATCAAATCCATAAATGTATCAAATCCATATATGTATAAAATCCATACCTATATCAAATCCATACCATCATCAAATCCATACGAAAGAAGGGGGGATCACAAGAAGTGGGGCCACCAGAAGGCGGTGATGGATATTGTCGAGCTAACATCGGCTCGATATCTTTTAGTCTGTTTGACATCCGTCTATTCTCCTCCTCACGCCGAGTGTTCTCCTCTCTCTCAACTGTTCGCTCCTCTTCTATTATCTAAAATTTTTTCTTTTAATTCTTGCACCTATAGAAAAAAAACGCATAATGAGTAAATAGATATGTTTTAATTAAATAAGAAAATAAAAAGGAAAAAAACTTAACCTCTTGAACTGGAACTGACATACGATCTATCGATATTCAAACCACTTGATGAACCAATTACCACGTAGCTCGGGTCCCACACGTACCGACGTCGAACATCCGACCCTTTTTCCTTCCTCCCGCACAACGCTCCCAAACTTCAATATCTCCTAGTGGATGGGTGTCCGTGTTAGGTTCGTGCTTCTTAATCATTTCGCATTGATAGTCATCCTACGATAAATTATTATGAATTATAAATCATTTAGCATTTTTTTTACATTTCGACAGCATAACAACTGTAAATTGAACATTTTCATCCATGCACAACCTAATTTAAACATTTAGCATAATAAATGAACTTCATAACTCCATCCAATAAACTAATTTGTGTCATATAAGATGCGTTAACCCAAGCTGTACGAGTATTTGAAATGACTTATTTCTATTGCAAACTAATGAAAGAGTAGTTACTAACCACAAATTTTTCATCCCTTGAGATAACAGATTGTCCCCTGACCCTTTGGTCTTATGGGTCATTTCAATTTTCAAACATTTCCATGGGCAGTTGGTTCGCGGCCCTCCGATTGCACCTAATAAAACAAAATAACTTTTAAAACTCGATTAAAATAACTTTATTAATTTAGTCACTAATAAAACAAAAAAAAAACACGATTAAAATTGTGTTGACTTACAAAACGCCATCTACGTTGATGGAACCCGGTATGCTTGGACACCACTCCCTCGCGCACCGACTCCCGATTCTGTTTTCCAATTTGCGACTTCTTCTTCCATATGCCCGTGTTCCATTTCTAAATAAAACAAAATTAATTAGAAATACACAGTATAAATATGTAGATATAATATAAATAACTACATACCTTTGTGATTATATCACGCCAATAGTCTTGGTGAATCCATGACGGGCTAAATGGGATCAAAGCCTAATAATTTTCATCAAATAGTACACGTGCATCAAATGCCTTCTCAATGGCTTCTTCCCTGGCATCATTGTTTGTGGCAGATGGCCAATAGTGCATTGGTCATTTTGGTAATCATCCCAAACTAAAGTCAAGTAAAAGCAGTAAGTATTAAAAAGCTTACCTACAAAACAAACTTGTTACCTACAAAACAAAACAACTAAGAAACTGCATTTATACAAGTAAAAAGAACAGTAAGCAGAGATAGATGGTTGATTGATTCTTTGGACTCCAAATCAAGAATAGAAAATTTAATTGATGAAAATGTATGAAAAAGGTTGACCCCCACTTAAATTTTCAGGATACTGCTATTTATAACTAAATATGTGTCATCATAACTTAAAATGGTTAGATGGTATATAGATACAAATACACCACATAATCTGCAAAACTTGTTTGCTCAAGTAAATTAGGGGATGCAATATCTACATAATATTTAAGCTAAAAATCTTCCAAGTTATATACTTATATATATATATATAGTAGCCCCAAAAACTCATCAAACATTTAACTTTGCAGTATTTTTGACTCATCTTAAAGATGTGGCTTTTGGGTTAAAAATATAACTGTTTTGCCCCTCCCATTCTGATAGCTAATAGTGTTGATTAGGAGTTAGACTTCTCAGAACTGCATTGTGGGGGTAAAGGGTACCCTAAAAGGATAGTTTCAAGTATCTAGGCTACATGGCTGAGGTAGATGATGACATAACACAACGCATAAAGACAAAAGGAGGCTGAAGTGCAAAGTCGCTATTGTTCACAATAGTTATTGGTAAAATGTTTCACACATACTATTTAAGTAATTGAATAAGCATTTTCCAGTGTGACCATTAACAACAATAAAAAACAAAGTGGTTTAGTTTTTCAAAAGACTGCAAGTATTTCCAAAAATATTTATCAAAAAGTACTGAAACTTGGCTATTTGAAACAAGGTTTAAACTGAAACTTGAACAGCAATGTCTAAATTAATATCAATTCAGCACACTAATCAGAGTTGTTATCTTAAAATCATCTTCAGTTTTCACTATCTTATCAGGTGAGAGATTTTCAACCATTCAGACAAAATTATCAAGAGCCTAAAATAAGAAAAAGTAAGTTACCAATAAACGTATAAATCAAAAATTGTTATCATGCAATATATGATCTCCGTTACTTTTTAGAAAAATAATATTATTTATTCTTTGTCATCTAGAGAACTTACCGAACTATTTTCATTTGTTAAAATGATTATTTTTATAAATGAGCTTAATGAGAGTTGAGTCTCAATTATCTTGTTAAAACAGTAGGTGTTTCCCACGTAGCTTTTATAATTTTCTTGTTCCCAAGCATCGGTAGTAAAACAACAATCGAAAACTAAACCAAAAATAAGCAAACCATCAATCATCAAACCGGGAGAGTCCAAGCTCACAAAAAACCCAATGCACATCAAATAGATGGAACAAAATAGGTTCTGAAACAGAAGATGCTTGCATCCAGGTGACAATTTAACAGATAATGTGTCAAATTATGTTAGATATTACAAGAATAAGAAATTAAAAGCAAACATCCACACAATATTATATCATACTCTTCTTTTAGAACGAGAATCATAAAATCTAAAACCCCGCCTAGCTTTAAGTCAATATAACAAGGATTCGTAACGCACCAAATGCTCATCAGCAGCTTAATTTGTCTAAGTTGATTTGAAATTGGGAACAACCTATGGTTGAAAAGTGGAGTCGCATATATCTGCTGCTTTTTGTTTTGTAAAAATCAGGAATACTTGTATATTCGTAGACATGAATTTTACATACACCAATGATCGAAACAAGCACATTCCTACCGTAATTTTCCTCATTCTCGAGAGAAGAACGATGCTTCCAGAAACTAATACTAAGCAGTTCGCTGCTGTCTCATTCTACTAAGGGCGTCTCCAATGGATCACACTATATTTTACACTAAACATCAAAAGTAGTGTAAAATTTAGTGTTAATAGTAAATCTTCGTAACACAATTTTTTACACCAAATCATTTTTATATTAATTTATTAAATTTTCAATAATATCCTTATATTTATTAACTTTACAATTTATACCCATATTTTTTATTTAGATCATAACTTATTATTTTTTATTTTTTATTAATTATGAACTAAATTATTTTAATACATAAAAATAAACTTTTTATTAAACAATAAAAGTTACATTAAAACAAATAAAGAAGAGAATACATATGCATTTAATTATTTTCATTACTATATTTTTTCCACAAATGATCGATTAACGCATTCCGAAGCTCGAAGTGTGTCACTTTGTCTTTGATTTGTCTATAACGAGCGAGAAATTGTTGAAATTGGTTATTATCATTCATCACCGTTTCAACCTCTATCGGTGGCACTTCTCTTGCAACTCCAATTGGTGCATCGAATATTTTATCATGTTGTATATTATATATATATATATATATATATATATATATATATATATATATATATAAACCTATTTAAACTTTAACCCTTTAAAACACAAAAATAATAAATCTCAAAATTGAGGGACCAAAAATGTAATTGAAAAAGTGGTATAAAAAGTAGTGTAAATGAATAGTGTTACACCAAATATAGTGTAATACTATTCATCACACTAAATTTAGTGTGGAATATAGTAACCCCATTGGAGATGTGAATAGTGAGATTTATACCAAATTTAGTGTTTAGTGTAAGATTTAGTGACCCCATTGGAGATGGTCTTACAAAAACAAATCAGAACGACAAACTTATTTCGTTGAATTGAACCAATAAATGAACTATTTTACAGTCATATCATCAATTATCACATATTTCACTTACTTGATTCTTGACAAAGGAGAGACAGAGAAAAACGAACGACAACCAGTAGACGGAGGAGGAGCTACAACGACCGGGAACAGATCGAGAAGTGTAAACGGAGGAGAGACTCAGCGACCGACTTAGACCATCTCCAACGGACCGACAAATCCCATTTTTTGCCGGCCTCAGACCTCCAACCGACCGGCAAACTAAAAAAAATGCCGGCCATAAGTTTTGAACGGCAAATATGCCGTGTGGGTTTTTTTTGCCGGCCACACACCATTTGTTGGGCCCACCAATTTGTAATATTTAATTAATAAAAATTGTAATATTTGATGTTTTTAAAAATTATAAATAGTAGATAGTAAATAAAATATGTTATTTTAAGGTGAGATCCACAAATTTGGAGTTTTTTTAGAGGATGGTTGGAGTTGAAGTTTTTTTTGTTGTTGGGCCCACCAAAATTGGTGTTTTTTGTGTTTTTTTTGGTGTCAAGGTTAGAGATGCCGGCTATTGGATTTTTGGGTTTTGGGTTTTTCACTCAGGTTTCTGTAAAAACTGATATTTAAATTATAGCCCACTAATTGATAAAAGAAATCCAACTTTTTTTTATTAATAATAAAAATAAATAAAATTTGAAAATGAAAAAGAGTGGACGAAAAACAATCGATAATCATAACATTTTTCGAAAGGTTTTTAACAATCTATTAAAAATAAACAAAATATATAAAAGTAAAAGGAAACAGTCGGAAAACCGTAGGTAATTAATAAATATTTCCTATGGTTTCCGACAACCTATTAAAAATAAATAAAAATCAAAAAATTGAAAGGGAACGTCGGAAAACCATCGCTAACTGATAACATTTTCCGACGGCTTTCCAACCACCTACTAAAAATAAAAGAAAATTATAAAATTAAAAGGGAACCGTCGGAGACCGTCGTTAACTGGTAACATTTTCCGACGACCTACTAAGAGTAAAAGAACTTTAGAAAATTAAAAGGGAACCGTCGGTAATTGATAAATTTTTCCGACGGTGTTCCGACGAGCTATTAACAACAAGTAAAAAATAAAAATTGAAAGGGACTGTCGGAAAGCCGTCGGTAATTGATCAAATTTTCTGACAGTTTACCGACCACCTATTAAAAAAAAATTAAAAAATTTACTATCCCGTCGGTATACAGTCGCTTAACTGTCGATAATTACCGACGGTTTTTGCAGTCGGTAATAGCAGTCGGTAAATGCCAATATTCTAGTAGTGTGTGAATCCAACTTGCAACAAGTAAAAAGAGAAAAAAGATTTTAAACCAAGACAAGATGCTACAGACTTATTAAATCTATTCTACTTTCTATGCAACTTTATTGGTTATCGGTTTTCCTTCTACCGTCGGGAGTGATACATGATCTTGAAGCCATGTTCCGTGACTTCTTATGGGCGCAAGGTGAAAGCTCTTGTGGTAAATGTCGTGTTGCATGGGAGGATGTGTGCAAGCCTATGCTTTGTGGTGGTTTGGGTATCCGTAAGTTTTCTTTATGGAACCGTGCCTTATTAACGAAGCATATTTGGGGTTCGTCCTTGTACTGTTTTTTGCAGCCTATCAGTCCGTTTCGGTGTAAAAAATAGTCAAACCGCTTAGTTCGGTCTATCCTGCAGTTTGAATTTTATTTTTTTGAACGATCTAGACCAAAATGATCAACAAAAATATACATGTATTAGTTATTAGTTTTCATGTTGTAGACTCAACTTTTATTGCTCAATATAAAAAAATCATCTAAGACATTATATTTTTAGTTTTCATTTCTCACTTAATCGCGCAAGTCAATCACATAGGCTTTTGTAAGACCACGAGTCAAAGTGAAATCATACGTACATAGACTTTGTCACTGACTTCGTGGTTTTCATGCCTTTATCGTACCGCGCACATCTTCCAGCAATCGGGGGAGACCCTGAGTACATAGTCGAGGGTCACGTGAACGGACCAAAATTGGTAAAATTTTGAAATACATCAAAAATCAAGTTCAAAACTTCAAATCGTCCTTCAACTTACTCAATGTTTGTCTAAAATTCCAACTATTATTGGTGGATTTGTTTAACTTTTGCTAAATATTTTATTAACTTTAGAGAGACGTTTCTTAAATAATTTGATATACTATTTTCTAATAATGTTATATTTGTATAAGTTTCATTTTTGATATATATGCACCTAAGTTATAATAATTAGCTACTCTAGTGGAAGTAAACTGCAACGTAATGTAAATGACAAAAGATAAGTGCATGATAGAAAATGATAGAAAATAAGTACATAAAAGTAAATGACGGAATATAAATGACGGAATCTAAATACAATACCTGATAACTGCATACCACAAACACTTATATCATTCAACCTACACGATTGCGACAATCAATATCGTCATTATCTTCATCTTTGAGCCCGTACCGACTGAAATGGTTAACCCTAAACTACCATTCCCCTTTAATCGGATCATACGACACAAACTCCGCACCATGATCCTCCGCTTTCTTTTTCAGCATTTCTTTATATTTTTTGATTCTCGGTCCTTCTGCAAAGTAGTGGTCTATATTTTTGTCGAAACACAAATGTTCAGAAGTGTTAATTGGGTCGGCTTGTTAAGCCCTTCTTCAATGGACGCTTTTTTGGTGTCGTCCATATAAACAATCACTTCGCGATGATTGAATTGGATGATTGATTCGAGCACGAGGCGTCTCATGTATGTTTCGTCAAGAAATTTGATGCTTCCAAAACGATGTCGCCCGACTACAAAGTCCTTTACAAGATGGTAGAAACCTCGACGCTCTTTGGCTTCCAATTCCTAGATCCGAGGCTCCATGTAGTAATCTAAATGTCAAAGTTTTGGCATAAGCAGGGTCGGCCTTGGGGGAGGTTGGATTGGGTGCACGCCTAGGGCCCACAAAAAATAACCCAAATTTTATTAGAATTTAGTAATATAGAAGTAATCAAAAAATTTAGTAAATAAAAGAGATACGATTTTTTAGTATGACCCAAAATGAATTTCGTATTATATTAAGGGCCCAAACATTTATTAATTAATTACAATGAAAACTAATCTAAAATTATCTGATCTTTTGATTATTCTACCATCATGAATTCTATTTTTGTATTAGAATGTAATAGATTTCTAGTTTGTCATTAACTAAGAAGACTCCTGCCTTTGAAACAATTACCAACAATATGAGATGGTCCAACTTTTATCTATATTTAGGATTTAAAAAATACACTGTTTTTTTCATACATTATTAACTTCTTACTACCTAATATTGAGTGCATGAATTTTGAGTACTTTCCTATCTCGAAAACAGGACAAAATCTCAAGCTATAACCAACATGGACTTTTGATTCTAAGATTGATGGTTTCAAAAAAGTTTGTTTTAACCGTTCAAAACGGTGATGGAAAAACATTAACTTGAGGTGAGATTAAAACCCAACTGATTTATACTGATTTACATAGAGGTTACTCATAATAGTCAGACCCTAATTGATGTCTATCTATATATGAAAGGTGTATCAATGTTTGCTGCTATGTAAAAATAATATTTTAGATAAATATTAACTTAAAAATAGTTAATGGTTGCTTTTGCGTCTACAAATACTAGAAAATCCGATAGTATATGAATTATTAGTATTTGTTGAATTCAATGTTATTTACGAATTACGATGATAAAAGTAATGTATTAAAGATTTTTTTGTACTTATTGAGGGCCTTTTTATATCCCGCCCAGGGCCTATAAAATATCAGGAACATGCCTCGACATAAGTGCCTCGATATCGGCTCTGTGTTCGTAAACAATTTCTGCCTCCCCAGCTCTATGACCATTTAAAGTAATGTAAGAAATCCGATTTTGGCACGGGCTGATCCTCGTGTACACAGTTCACTTTCTGGCTTATCTCAACAGGAGTAGTTTGTTCCTTCAGAATGCCATTTTCGAAATGATTTCCTGCATATTTGAAGCACATTTTATCATAAAACCTTCCTCCCTATTATACGACCAAGCAAAATACAACAATTTATAGCTACATAAAGAGTTCATCACTCCCTCTCTTCCTGTTGGAATAAAACTTGCTATGATGAACAAAAATCACAGGTAATATGTAAATATACTTGCTATTGATTGATACTTGCAACTTTTGTTCATACAAATCACAAATACATTGACCCTATTTATACACATTGAAAAGGTGCCATCGAACCATCGCAATGGTTCGGTAAAGGTTGTGTTGTTTCATGAAACATCACACCTCTTCATGAATGGTCACACCCTTTCACTAAAATAACTACTTATAAATATATATATATATATACTTTCTGACTTACTAATTTTAACCCAAAAGTTTAGGTTAACTATCAACACTCCCCCTTAAACTAAACTTTGGTTTAAGGTAGGTCTTCAACTTGATTTTATCTTGCTCTTCACAACAGCGTTGGTCCTTCGTCATCATTAATGAGATAAGACTCTTCTTGCTTGTCTTTATTGTCTTTCCACTTCATACATTCCCTCGCAAAATGGCCGAAGTCACCACATTCATAACATCTGAAGGTGCTCTTGTCTTTAGTTCCTTGACTCGTACTTCTTCCACGTGCATTTGGACTATTCTTCCATTTCAGGCTTTCCTTGGCTTCGTTGTTGAAATTTTTACCTCGCCCTTTACCACGACTTTGGTTGTTTGAACTTGCCATCAGAAGTTTGTCTTGATCATTTGCCTCTGGCGTGTCTTGACTTTTGATTCGTTCTTCAAAGGCTGTTAATCTTCCAACGGCTTCTTCAAACGACATTTTGTCTAAATCTTGATATTGTTCAATAGTTGCCACGAACGGTAAAAACTTCTTTGGAACCGAATTGAGTAGTTTCCTCACAATTATCTTGCTTTCGAGTGTAGTTCCAAGATTTCTAAATTTTGCCCTTATATGGCTCAATTTGCTTGCAAAACCACTTACAGTTTCACTTTCTTTCATCTTTAATGACTCTAGTTCACTCCTCAAAGTTTGTGAACGTGCTTTCTGAACTAAGTCTACTCCAATGAACAGAACTTTGATTGAGTCCCAAACTTCCTTTGTAGTCGAGCACTGTGCTACCTGCATTAGGACATCTTCGGGCAATGTTTGAAAGATCATTGCCTTTGATGTATGTGCTTTCTTCTCATCCACCGCATCTTCAGCATCAATTGTTCCCCACAGACCATGGGCCTTCAATATTGTTTCCATCAACAATGCCCACGTCGTGTAGTTTGTTTCAGTCAATTTTGGACATTGTAGTGAAATATTTCCTTGTTCTCGAACTGATGCACTGCTTGATGCGTTATCATGTTTGTCACCTTCTTTTTCTACCATGCTTGCTTGCTTGCTTTTAACTTGCTTACTTCTTACAAATCAGAACCGAGATGGTTTCTGGTTTTCTTGCTCTTGTGTTTAATCAAAAGATCAAAACACTTACTTACTACTGGCCAACTTGCTAACCAGGTTTTCTTGCTAAACTTGCTCAATATTGACCAACTTGCTAATCAATATTGTATTTCCAGACCCACTTGCTAATCTGGCTCTTGCTTGCTTTGATCAAAATAATTGATCCTTTCTTGCTGATATTAAACTTCAATGATTCTAATTTCTTGTTGGTTTGAATCAAGGGTTCTACTTTGTAACACCCCGCTTACCACGACACAATATTGTCCGCTTTGCCCCACTGGCTCACGGCTTTGTTCTTGGCGACCTGGCAAGGACTTCGCAAGGACTTCCCAGGAGGTCACCCATCCTGGTACTACTCCCACCCAAGCACGCTTAACCACAGAGTTCCCAAGGAACCCGCATGCTTGTGGCCCCAAAACGCGTTGTGTCTGGTAAGGCCAAGGTTTACTAATATACCCAGCATCTCTCCTGTCCACGGCCGATGTGGGATATGCCTAAGGTGTTACACACACCCCCCCTTAGGGACTCATCGTCCTCGATGAGGTTTGCCCCACCATCCCGAACGGCACAGGAGTGGCTCTGATACCATTTGTAACACCCCGCTTACCACGACACAATATTGTCCGCTTTGCCCCACTGATTGTGAGATCCCACATCGGCTAGGAGGGGGAACGAAGTCCTCCTTATAAGGGTGGATGGATACCTTCCTTGCATGAGGCCTTTTGCCTGTCACAGGGTGCGATCTGGGTGCGTCCCGCGTATGTCTGTGCGGGCAAGAACAAAACCGTGAGCGGTACCGGTATGCTGTTATGCAGAGGGTATGCGCAAAGCGGACAATATCGTGTACGGTGGGCTGGGGATGCTACAGAATGGTATCAGAGCCGGTCACCGGGTCGATGTGTCAGCGAGGACGCTGATCCCACATGGTTGGGTGGATTGTGAGATCCCACATCGGCTAGGAGGGGGAACGAAGTCCTCCTTATAAGGGTGGATGGATACCTTCCTTGCATGAGGCCTTTTGCCTGTCACAGGGTGCGATCTGGGTGCGTCCCGCGTATGCCTGTGCGGGCAAGAACAAAACCGTGAGCGGTACCGGTATGCTGTTATGCAGAGGGTATGCGCAAAGCGGACAATATCGTGTACGGTGGGCTGGGGATGCTACAGAACGCGTTTTAAAACCGTGAGTTCAGGTGTGCGGACAAAGCGGACAATATCTGGTACGGTTGGCCTGGGATGTTACAGATGGTATCAGAGCCGGGAACCGGACTGGTGTGCCAGCAAGGACGCTGGGCTCCCAAGCGGGGTGGATTGTAAGATCCCACATTGGTTGGGGAGGGGAACAAAGGTTGCCTTATAAGGGACTTGATACCTCCTCTATCAGACGCGTTTTAAAACCGTGAGTCCAGGTGTGCGGACAAAGCGGACAATATCTGGTACGTTTGGCCTGGGATGTTACAGATGGTATTAGAGCCGGGAACCGGACTGGTGTGCCAGCGAGGACGCTGGGCTCCCAAGGGGGGTGGATTGTAAGTTCCCACATTGGTTGGGGAGGGGAACAAAGGTTGCCTTATAAGGGACTTGATACCTCCTCTATTAGACGCGTTTTAAAACCGTGAGTCCAGGTGTGTGGACAAAGCGGACAATATCTGGTACGGTTGGTCTGGGATGTTACATACTTGCTATTTGAACCTAAGAAAAGGTTCGAAACTTGCTAGTTGAATTTTAAGGTTCGAAACTTGCTATGAACCTAAGGATTCGGTTTTGACTTGCTAAGAATCACTAGGATTCGGTTTAACTTGCTATTAACCAAAAATGGTTCAGTTTGTAACTTGCTATTTTGTATTTTTCAATCTAAAGTGAAAACTTTTATATTTTTAGAAAAAATACAAAACCTTATTTTCTTACTATTTTCAATTGATTTAGGATTATATATATTTTTATTTTTCTAATCAATGAATAAAGTAAATTGAAAGAAAAATAAAATGGTTACTTAAAACTTTTCTTAAATCTCAATTGATTTATATGCCCCTGCTTTTTACTTTCCTTAATTAAAAATATAAGATTTTTCAAAAATCCTTATAATTTTAATTAAAATATATCATAATATAAAAATCTTTAATAATAATAATATAAACTTATTATAAACTATTAAATATCTTATATTAAAACCAATTTAATCCCTTTCTCTTTCTTTTAGGTTAAATCAATAATTTGGGGAAGAAAAGAAACCTGCGTACTTCTTCTTCCTCCCTCTTCCTTTTGATTTCAACACTTGCTTTGGGAATATCACAAAACTTCTTGTTGTGTTATTTCTTCCCCCTTTAATCGATTGCTGGTGTGATCAGAAGAAAAAACGTTCCTCCGTTCTTACTTCTCCAATCGATGTTGCAGTTCTTCTTCAATTGATGCCTTCTCGATTTGGGTAACCACAATCGGTGGTTTCAATAAACCGGTTGTGTTTGTCTTTCTTCGATCAAACTCCGGTTACAACCGTTTATGTGTTCGATCTCTTCAACGAACATGTATCCTTCTTTCTTCTTTCCTTCTTACTTGATTGATTCCCGGAATCGTTCTCGCTCTGATACCAATTGTTGGAATAAAACTTGCTATGATGAACAAAAATCACAGGTAATATGTAAATATACTTGCTATTGATTGATACTTGCAACTTTTGTTCATACAAATCACAAATACATTGACCCTATTTATACACATTGAAAAGGTGCCATCGAACCATCGCAATGGTTCGGTAAAGGTTGTGTTGTTTCATGAAGCATCACACCTCTTCATGAATGGTCACACCCATTCACTAAAATAACTACTTATAAATATATATATATATATATATATATATATATATACTTTCTGACTTACTAATTTTAACCCAAAAGTTTAGGTTAACTATCAACACTTCCTATCTGTCTATATAACCCAAACCAGTATCATCCCACTTGGAGGTGGGGTTTAGTCCAGAAGAGCAAAATACATCAAAGTTACGTCTAATACATCAAAAACGATTGATTGTGTATGTTATGAAGAAGATTCCAATAAAAAATCAGGAACCTGTGTAGAAACTGGGTGCGTAGAGAGAGATAGGAGAACCTGGAACTTGGAAGCTGATAAGGATGCCAGAAATCCTAGAGAAGGACGGTTGTCCGATACGATCCTGATACCGGAGACCACCGTTTCTCCGCCATTTCCTGTCGCCATTTTGTGTGTTTATTCTCAATTTTTAGAGAGTATTCTAATATATCATTAGGGTCCGGTTTCGATAAGAATTGTTAAATTTGCTGAGAAGTGGTTATCAACTATTGGATAATAAATGAACAAACAACAGGATGAGATGTACTGAATCAACTTCCTTTAGCTGTAATTTATGGAAAGGTATTTGATTAAAAGTTAAAAAATATCTCACACTTCTCATCGAAAATGATAATTCCACATGATCGATGTAATTTCATAAAATGATAAAAGATTTTATGAAAATGGTGTAGATGAAGTCCGGCTTAATAAAAATAACTTTCATGGTTTGACGGTGAGCGAGAATCGGTGTGAAGATCCATCGATATTTTAACAAGTTTTATTGGATTATTTTTTGGTCATATTTGCTGAAAATTTCTACCACCTTGAGCGGTGCAAATAAAATAGTTAGGAAGGTTACCGGAAAATCCAAAAATGCTTTCATCAAGGATCGATATGTCCTAGACGGGGTGTTGATCGTAAATGAAACGATCAATTTTCAAAAAGCGACCAGAAAATGTCTCGTTTTTAAAGTAGATTTTGAAATAGCTTTAGGTAGTCATAACCAGGGTTTCCTTCTTACCACTATGAGGGGCGTTTGGTTCGCAGAATGATTGAATTTGTCAAATGAATTAGAATCCGGAAGAAATTGAAATGAAATGTTATCAGGTTTGACCAAGTATTTGGTTAGCAAGAAATGGAATATAATATGTCCAATGAATTGGAATCTGTCTGTTTGGTTTGTAAAAAGCTGGAATGTAATAATAAAAAAATAACAACCATTTATTTGATTTTGATTTTTGTTATCTTTTAATTATAAACAATTATAAAATTAACATTTAATAAAAAAAACGGTTTGAATGCAAAAACATCTGACCGATTCAGACTTCAGAGGTATTAAGAGGTTTTTTTAAAATAACAAACAGCCCGTTAGTGTAACGGAGAGTTTTTCCTCAAACCAATGTAACAAAGCTTCAAAAGTTCCTATTTTGCACCAGTTTGAACGATAACTTACTATCTTACAACATTTTATGACATCGATTCCCGTTTATGAGATGTTTAGGGAAGAGATACGACACAATGAACAAAAAACTCGACATTAAGACCTTATTTCTTCACATAATTTACTATTTTATGTAGACAAATATACTTAAACTTTGATAAAGCTGCTATGAAAACTCAAACTAGAGGCAATAGAGGTTTAGAAAAGGTATTTGCCTAAACCAAGAAATTTGGAAGAGTTAGGAGTGTATTATAGTGAAATTGTTTCCATTATCTACTCAGGGACCATTTAGATAGAGTGGTAGAAGCCAACTCAGTATATGCACCTGAATTCAAATAACAAAAGATGATGACAAGTTTTAAGAAGGCAGGCAGGTATTCAGGCACAAGATTTATACCTCTAGAATGCCCATTGGAGTTTGGTGGTGTCTTTATATAAGCAAGACATTGAGGACAATAATAAAAATGTTCTTTTTTCTGGTTTTCGAAGTTGTCAAGACCAAGTTCATTGTGCAAAGATATCACCTTCAGGGAGACAACAATTTCAAACATTTAACATCCAGACAGGAAAAGTTCAAATGAGAATCGTAAATATCTTGAGAACCTAAAAACCAAACAGTTGATGAATTATTCATAATGAATAACCATAAGATATTCATGCATTTTCTTCATTCATGAATAGTTGGTTACAAGATCCTTAAAATATTTACGGTTCTCATTTGAACTTGACCTATATCAGATATGTGGTTGTGAACGCATAATAGATCCTCCTTGAAAACGTAATGTCCGACAACTATACCTAGCAAACCATTCACCTGATTAGTACCCATATTTGCATAATCTTTTTATCAAAGTTATAATACCAGCAAGACAATTATACCATTAGAAGAAAATGAATCTTTTGGTTTCTCTCCGTAGAAGCTTTTCCAGGCCATTGTTCCAAGCGGCTAGGAATGAAAAGAGCGTCTGCCTCGGATGTGTTGTATTTCCTGTATATTTTATACCAAATCTATGCATGGCGAAAGATCATGTGAGAAGTTGAGGTTAACGTGAGAAGTGGATCTGAACCGTTGATCATTTTTAATCAAATGCATTCCCATAAATTGCGCCTTAGAAGAGAATTGATCTGGTGCATCTAATCTTGGTACATCTCATTCTAATGTGCGTTCATTTCTCATCCAATGGTTATACCCACTTCTCACGTTAACCTCAACTTCTCACTGGAACCCAACCCATCTACCCATAATCTAAAAATTGTTGGATCGAAAATACGATAAACAAACAAAATATTCTTATTTCTGAGAAATCACACTTGAAACATACATAGTTAACACATATTTATAGACACCGAAAAGGTGCCATCGAACCATCGCAATGGTTTGGTAAAGGTTGTGTTGTTTCATGAAGCATCACACCTCTTCATGAATGGTCACACCCTTTCACTAAAATAACTACTTATAAATATATATATATACACTAATTACATATAAATCGAGATTAATCTAACATTCACCCCCTTAATCTCGATTATGTTGAAGAAGATCTTTAACTCCTAGTAGTTGTCTCATAGTGACAAATCTTATCCTTGGTAGTGGTTTCGTAAGTATGTCGGCTCTTTGTTGCTCTCCGCTGATGTGCTCGACCATTAAATCTTCCTTCTCGATGCATTCTCGTATGAAGTGATACTTAGTATCAATGTGTTTGCTTCTTCCATGAAATACAGGATTCTTCATAAGAGCTATTGCTGATTTGTTGTCAACATAGATCACAATCTTCTCTTCCTTTGTATTAGTAATATTACTGAGAAGCCTTTTTAACCATAGTGCCTGTGTTGCTGCTGCTGTTGCCGCAATAAACTCCGATTCACATGAGGATAGAGCCACTGTCCCTTGCTTCTGAGTGCTCCAAGTGATAGGTGTATTTCCAAAAAAGAAAATTATTCCAGTTGTACCTTTTCCTTCTTGTGTGTTAACACCGTAACTGCTGTCACTATAGCCTTGTATCTTGTTTCCTCCTTCATGCCCATAAGTTATACCATAGTCTTTTGTTCCTTTGATATAACGCAACACTTGCTTGATTGCTTTCATATGTTGTTCTTGTGGGTCTTGCATGAAACGGCTAAGTAATCCAATTGGAAAGCTTAGATCAGGTCTTGTATGTAGTAAGTATCGTAAACATCCAATTAGACTTCAATATTCAGTGGCGTCTACGGATTTTCCTTCGGTTACTTTTGTAAGTTTGAGACCTGGTTCCATAGGTATCTTTGCTTCATTGCAGTCTAATAACCCTGTATCACTGAGTATCTTGTTCACGTAACCAGTTTGTTTTATTGAGATTTCACCCCTTTTTTGTGTAACCTCAATACCAAGATAATAAGTGAGTAATCCTAGATCACTCATGTCAAACTTTTCTTTCATTTGATCTTTGAAAGTATCAATATCTCTCTTTGATGATCCAGTAACTATTAGATCATCAACGTAAACTCCGATCAGTAGTGTTGATGCCTTATTTGTTCTTGTATAGACTGCTTGCTCTAATGCACATTTCTTGAAACCAAGTATCTTCAAGGTGTTATCCAACTTGGTGTACCAAGCCCGTGGAGCTTGTTTTAGACCATAAAGTGCTTCCATGAGTCTGTACACTTTTCCTTTGTCTCTTTCTTTTATAAAGCCTTCAGGCTGTGAGACATAAACTTCTTCCTTCAATTCGCCTTGCAGAAAAGCTGACTTTACATCTAGATGATGTACTTCCCATTTGTTATATGCAGCTAGAGCCAATATCAGTCGTACTGTCTCGATCCGTGCTACTGGTGCAAAGACTTCATCAAAGTCTATGCCATGTTCTTGAATATATCCTTTGGCTACTAGTCGTGCCTTGTGCTTTAATATCTTTCCTTCAGCATCCCTTTTTGTCTTGAATACCCATTTTAAACCAATTGCTTTGTGACCCTTTGGCAAAGTGGTTAGCCTCCAGGTATTGTTCTTGTTGATAGAATCAATCTCCGTTTTCATAGCTTCAATCCACTTATTATCTTTAGCTGCTTCTTTGAAGTTCCTTGGTTCGTCTTCCACCATTAGTAGTTCATCCGTATTGGCATATATGTCATTTAAGACTCTGTAACCTCTTACAGGTGTATGATCAACTCTTGAATCCGTTGTAGAAGGTGTATCAACTTCTGAGTCTAGTGGATGGATGGTGGATTGCTGTGGGTTATGAGTAGACATCTGTGAATTGGGTGTAGTAGGTACTTCATCATTTTGATCATTGTTACCATGTGTAACATCATTCTCGAGGTCTTCACTTTCATTCGAGATATATTGAGTACCAGTTGATTCATTGTTCCCTATAATGAAATCAGTCCATTCTGGTCTATCTAAGTTAAAATCTTTGGTATATTCCTTCCAATTCCATGTCTCATCTTCCTTGAATTTTACGTCCCGACTGACGCAAATTTTATTCTTTATTGGATCAAACAAGCGGTATGCTTTTGATCCTGGCTCACTGCCTAAGTATACCATTTGTATACTTCTATCATCTAATTTTGTCAAGTGTTGTGAAGGTACCTTTGCATATGCGATGCATCCAAAAATCCTTAGATGATGTAGACTTGGCTTTCTTCCCTTCAGTGCTTCATATGGAGTAATGTCATCAAGTGACTTTGTTGGTGTGCAATTTAATATGAGTATGGCATGTCTAACTGCTTCTGCCCAAAAATTTTGTGGCAAGTTCGTTGCCTTCATCATGCATCTTGTTGCCGAAAGAATTGTCCTATTCTTTCGTTCAACAACTCCATTTTGTTGAGGCGAATATGGTGCAGTTAACTGTCTTGAGATGCCATTGTCTTTACAGTATTGTAGGAATTCATTTGATGTGAATTCCCCTCCTCTGTCTGTTCTGAATATCTTTAACTTTATTCCAAGTTCGTTTTCCACCCGTTGCTTAAATTCTTTAAAGATATCAAAAGCTTGATCTTTTGATTCTAGAAAGTATTCCCACATATATCTTGTGTAATCATCTACTAGTAGGAATATGTACCTTTTGCCGGTTGGTGTAGGTGGTGATATTGGACCACATAGATCTCCAAATACTAAATCCAATGGTGCTTCTGACCTTGATTTTGCTTGATGTGGAAATGGAGCTCTGCTGTGTTTTCCTATTAAGCATATATCACAAATATTTGTTGTGTGTTTGGTTGGAGGTATTCCATGAACCAGTTTCCTTGAAACCATTTTCTTCATTGAGTCAAAGTTCAGATGACCCAACCTAGCATGCCACAACCATGCTTTGTCTTGAAGATTGGTTAATAAACAGACGGGTTTGACTATCTTCAGATTGGCTTTGTATAGACAGTTCATTGATCGTGCAATTCTTAATAGAATTTTGTTGCTTGAGTCATATAGCAATAGTAATTTGTCTTCCATGACTACCTTACAGCCATTTTCTGTCAATTGGCCTAGGCTTAGTATATTACTCTTTAGACTTGGTATGTAGTATACCTGTGAAATGACTCGCTGTTCTTTATTTTTGCATTCCAATAGTATGGATCCTTTTCCTTTGATCTCTACGTATGATCCATCTCCGAATCTTACGTTCCCGGTAGTCCTTTCGTCAATCTCGTTGAAATGATCCTTGACTCCTGTCATGTGATTACTTGCACCGTTGTCTAGGTACCATAGACTTTCATCACTTGAATTCATTTTGCTTACTTCGAGATTTCTTTCGTTCAAGAAAATTTTCTTGTCCTCTTCAATAGTTGCCATGAGTAGCGTTGGTTCTAAGTCTTCTTCAATGAGATTAGAATGTTCTGGTTCTTGAGTCTTCTGTGGGCATTCTCTGGCAAAATGTCCATTCTTCTTGCAATTATAGCACAATATCTTTCTCTTATCAGGAGTAAATTTCTTTGTATTACCAATAGTTTCTCTTTTGAAACTATTTTGTGAGGGTTCCCAGTTCTTTCTTTCTGATCTGAATCTGTTATGCCCTCGTCCTTGTGATTGATTAAATCTGCCACGGCCACGTCCTCTAAAAGGTTGGCCCCGTCCGACATGCTGTGTGAACATTAGTCCTTCCTGACTGTCCACCGGTTTTTCTTTCTTAAATTTTAGTCTTTCTTCAAATGTCTTCAATCTCCCGATTGCTTCGTCTAATGACATAGTGTCTAGATCTGAGTATTGTTCAATGGATGCGACTATTTGAAGGAATCTGTCTGGTACGGCATTTAGTAGTTTCCGTACGAGAACAGGGTCATCAAATGTCAATCCAATACTTGCTGCCTTGTTGATAATACTCGTTATCTTCGTAATGAATGAATCTATTGACTCATTGTCTTTCATCTTTAACATCTCAAATTCTGATTTGAGTGTTTGTTGCCTTGCTTTCTGGACACGATCTACCCCAACGTGTCTAGTTTTTAATGCATCCCAGACTGCCTTTGCGGTCTTGTACTTCGAAATGTGAAGTAATTGGTCTTCTGGCAGTGATTGGTAAAGGTATGCGATAGCGGTTTTATCTTTCTTTAAATCCGCTTGAGTTTCTGGTTTTGGTTCAATCATTTCCCAAAGACCATTTGCTTCTAGTATTACTTGCATTCGTATTGCCCAAGTGTTGTAGTTTGATCCTTTCAACATAGGGCACTGGAAATGGGTATTCGACCCAATTTCCCTGATTTTGGAACTATCTCCAAGTTCCTTGTCGTTTTTCCCCGTCATAATTTTGTCTGATCTCTTTTAATTTTTTTCAAAAATTTTATAATGGCCAGTTATAAAAATTGAAAAAAAACTTGTTATTTGTTTTCCTTTAAGTAGAACAAATAAAATCTTATGTTTAAAAACAATTATAAAAGTTTAAAAGAAAAGACAATTATGACTATAAAAGGTTAATTCCTTTTATCCTTTTTCAATTTACAAAAGTAGAAAGTTAGATCAGAATTTGAAAAAAGGGGAAAACCTGATATGCACACCTTCTGTATGCGTGAATTGTGATGCGGGAACAAAGCAGGGTCGCGACTCCCTTCTTCTTCCTCGTTCGAATTGCCGTTCTTCCTTCTGAACGGTGTGTTTTGTCTATCTCCTTCTTCGAGCGGCGGTTGCCGGTCCTTCTTTCGAGCGGCTGTTTTACCGGTTCAAGCGGTGGTTTACCGTTGTGGTATCCCCTTTTTCCGGTGACTGGTTTGCCAAGCCTTATGCTTGTCTTTGATTTTTGCCAACCCGTATGGTTGCGATTTGAGAGTTTTCTTCTCCAATTTCGAGACAGGTATGTTTTTTCCCTGTTTCGGTGATTTTCTCTGGTTCAAATTTTCTGGGTAGATGATCAGAGTTTGGTATGAGAGTAACAAGGCTCTGATACCAAATGTTGGATCGAAAATACGATAAACAAACAAAATATTCTTATTTCTGAGAAATCACACTTGAAACATACATAGTTAACACATATTTATAGACACCGAAAGGTGCCATCGAACCATCGCAATGGTTTGGTAAAGGTTGTGTTGTTTCATGAAGCATCATACTTCTTCATGAATGGTCACACCCTTTCACTAAAATAACCACTTATAAATATATATATATATACACTAATTACATATAAATCGAGATTAATCTAACAAAAATAAGAAACCAGAACAGCCCAGCAAACAGCCCACCAGATTCAAACTAACAAATTTATACAATTCGAAAGTCATACAATTCAAAATACAGTACGGGTGCAGCGTAACAATCTAACTAGGGGGGTGGCCGGAAGGGCGGGGAGGCGGTAAGGTGTATCCCTGCTGCTGCATAAAAGCATCAAACTGTTGCGACAATGTGATCTGCTCAGCTAATTGAGCAGCATGCCTAGCCCGGTCGGCCTCCAGATCTGCCCTGCGCTTCCTTTCAATCTCCAACTCAGCCACATGACGCTCCTCCCGGAGCTTCGACTCCCTCGCCTCCACCTCAATCTTTGCCATCTTCTCTATCAACTCAGCTACCTGTAAGTAGTCGATATCTGACAAAAATCAGTATTTGTTGGCAATGAAAAGTAACGACATGATGTATTGTTTGGATGTGCTTTCTCGGTGAAGGTTTGGAGGCGGGTCAAGTGTGAAGCCAATATGTATGGTTTCCGAGAAGATTGGGATGGTATTCTTAATGGCCTGGTGGATGGTTCGTTGAAGTTACGGTGCACGGCTCAGAAATTATCTCTTTCCGCTACTGTTTACTACATCTGGCAGGAACGAAATCGTAGATTATTTCGAAATCAAAGACGTTCGGAGGAGCAGCTTGCGAAGGATATTGTGGAGCTTGTTTTGTTGCGGGTTGCTTGGAAGACTAGGATTCGGAAGATCCCCTTGAATGATAATGAATCATGAGTGGTGCTTTTGGCGCGGCTTTTGGAGGCGATGGGCTATTATTTATTTCTGGAGCTTGTATTGTTCGTATAATCTTTGTTTGTTTTGGCTGATTGTTGCTTGGTACGGTGTTGTTACCAAGTTTTTTTGCTTTGCCGTTTGGCCTGGATTGGGCTTTTGCCTTGAACGCTTGTATTCCTTTTTGCCTTTTTAATTTTGCCTGGAGTTTTCCTCTCAAAAAAAAAGTAACGACATGATACATAAAAATACAACAAACATTAATGGTACAATTGATTATCGTGCTTACTAGCGAGCTAGAAATTGGCGGTGCTGCAAAGCCAAAACAACCTGAATTCTGAGTTGGTTGAGCCGATTGAGAAGGCATTGAAAGAGAAGGCTACATATATAACCAACAAAAGCGAGATGGTGATTAGATATACTGAATTCAAACTCAGAAAATATTTGAAAAATAAGCATATTATAATAGCATGCAAGAAGAAAATGTTAATGAATAAAGATGAGAGATGCAGCATTCTTGCAAAAACTCAACTATAGAATTATGTAGCAAAGCATATGAGATGACCTAACAGTTTTTTAAGATTATAGTTCAAAGAGCGCTATGTAAGACACTGGCCTAAACTTCAGGAACAACTTTACCAACTTCCATTAGCAAATAATAAACGAGTAAAGAGTCCTAATAACAGTAGATAAGTAGAAAAGACAAAAACTACGATAGATCCTCGGTTTTATCTGTTACGTAATCAACATATTACGTAATGAATTTGTATTATAATAGCTGAGATTGAATACAAACTAGAAGAATGAAAGGAAATCTCAATGGAGGGAAGAAAGGAAAAGTACAGAATGAAATAACAACCACAGTGGGTCCCAGGGAAGAATCCCTCCTCTATGCTATTGCAAGAGTCTAACAAACTAGTTATTTACGGCATGCCCTACCACATGACACTACCTCTTATTATATAGCTAACTGTTACTTCTCTTTATGGGCTTTGAGATTCCTTATGGGCCTTAGTCCTCCTAGAATAAACCTTCCATGTTATGGGCTTAGACATAGGTGGAATTAATTGTTGTACTTGGTCTGGATTCGCATCACTTGGCCCTCCTTCAAAATTGGTCTTGTCCTCAAGATCAACTTCGGGAAATTGACTCTGAATCGTCAAGACATCCTCCCATGTTGCATGTTCCAGCGCTTGACCTTTCCACTGGATTAGCCATTGACGAACCGTATCACCTTGACGATTAAACAACCGTGTGGCACGGATAGACTCCGGATACAAGCGATCTGCCACATCCAAATCAAATTCCACTGGTAACATCTTGTCCACAATGGTTCCCGGTACCGCTTTCTTTAACAATGAAACGTGAAAGACGGGATGAACCTTAGAGGAAAGAGGTAGTTTTAGTCGATATGCTACTGGTCCTACATGCTCCAGTATCTCGAAAGGACCAAAAAAACGAGCTGCCAATTTCTGATTAATACGTTGAGCCATCGATAATTGGCGATAAGGACGAAGTTTAACGTAAACATGTTCACCAACTTGGAAGGACACATCGCGTCGCTTTTTATCAGCTTGAAACTTCATCTGGTTCTGTGCTTGCAATAAGTGTAGCTTTAACTGTTTTAAAGCCTCGTCCCGATCTTTTAGTTCTTGCCCTACTACTTCCACCCGTACTTCCCCAGGAAGAAATTGGAAAATACTTGGGGGTTTTCTACCATAAACAACTTCAAACGGAGACACCCCGGTGGACCCGTGAAAAGTAGAGTTGTACCAAAATTCTGCCCAGGGCACCCATATTGACCAAGCTCGTGGTTGGTCAATGGCAAAACAACGCAGATATGCCTCCAAACACCTATTAATTACCTCAGTTTGGCCATCCGATTCCGGATGATAGGAGGAGCTCATACGTAATTTGGTGCCTTGTAAACGAAAAATTTCCTGCCAAAAGTGGCTCATAAAGAGGGGGTCTCGATCGCTCACGATAGATTTGGGAATACCATGGAGTCGGATGATTTCCCGAACGAATATATCTGCTATATTGTAGGCCGTATACGGGTGTTTCAAAAGGATGAAATGATTATATTTTGATAGTCGGTCTACAACCACCAATACCGCATCGAAACCTTTTGACTTAGGTAAACCCATAATAAAATCCATTGACAAATGCTCCCATATTGCCTCCGGAATATCGAGAGGTTGTAATAATGCTGTCGGGGTTAAGGCATTGGATTTACAACGCTGGCAAATATATCACGATCGCACAAAATTCTAGACAGTGGAAGTTGTTGGTGATTTTAGTGAAATCATAATGTTCATTTTGTGTAGTTGGATTCACAAAGGTAATAATGGGGTTGTTAGCTAAGCTATAACATGAGTTAGGAGGTGTGGAGTGCACACTCGTGTAAGCTAACTAGAACCTGGGATTGTTGGACGGTTAAGATTGGGATGTTACAAAGTAGTTTTCTGAGCTGGGCGTCGGGGCCAGTGCTGGCGACAGTGTGCTGGCGCCAGTTGGCTGGCGCCGTCGGGGCCAGTGTTGGCGCTAGTTGGCTGGCACCAAGACTGGCGCCAGACACTGGATTGTGTGTTGGCGCTGATGTCGGCGCCAGTTGGCTGGCGCCAGGCTCTGGAATGTGTTTGGCGCTGATGCCGGCGCCAGTGGACTGGCGCGGAGACTGGCACCAGCGTCTGGACTGGTTTTTCACGTTTTTAACTGCCGTCTCAATTCCGCAATCAATCTCATTAAATGAGATATTATTTCCTGAATCAATATGGTGAAGGTTACGATTCCTAAGGTGTATAAGTATGAATCGATTTCTGCCTTAATCGATACACCAAAAACATAGAGATTATCCTCGAGAGAATTTCGTGATACCCGGGCAGAATAGGGTCAAAATATCTCTTACAGCAAGCGAGCTCTCATGCGATCTCTGTCGTTTATCCAAGTTATTATAATCATCACTCTGTTTCTCTTTCTCGATATTATTGTACCGAAATCCCCCAACAATCGTAAGAGATATTTGCCTTCGTGAAGAGAGATGGCGAGTGAACAGTCCGTGAGAGACATGACGTCCAAGTTCACAAAACTGGAGAAGTTCGAAGGCATTGATTTCCGTAGATGGCAGAAGAAGATGCATTTCTTGCTGACGACGTTGAAGGTCGTGTACGTGCTGAGCACCCCGATACCGGAGCTAATGGAGAACGAGACATTGGAGATGACCCGGCGTCGCGACAAATGGGAGAACGACGACTACATCTGTCGTGGCTACGTCTTAAACGGTATGTGTGACTCCCTCTTCGGTATCTACCATAACGTTGAATCCGCCAAAGAGCTGTGGGACTCTCTTGAGTCCAAATACATGGCGGAGGATGCTTCTAGTAAGAAGTTCCTGTTTAGTAATTTTAATAATTACAAGATGGTGGATTCAAGGCCGGTGATGGAGCAATACAATGAGCTCCTTCGCATTCTCGGCCAATATGCTCAACATGATATGAAGATGGACGAATCCATCTCCGTATCGAGTATTATTGATAAACTCCCCCCCTCTTGGAAAGACTTCAAACATATGTTAAAACATAAGAAGGAAGAGTTGTCTCTTGTGCAACTCGGTAGTCACTTGCGCATAGAGGAATCTCTTCGGGCGCAAGAGACTGAGTAACCTAAGATTAAAGAGGTTTCTGCACCTTCGGTAAACATGGTGGAAGAGGGAAAGACTAACAACTTCAAGGGAAAACATAAGTTCAATGAAGACAAGAAAGGGCCCAATAGAAAGGTTAAATTAACCTGTTGGACCTGTGGGATGACCGGCCATCTCAAGCGGGATTGTCGGGTTGCAAGAGTAAGAATGGTGCAAGCACAAGTGGCGGTGGGCAAGGATCCAAGGATCAAAACCCAAGTCAAGGTCAGAATTTTGACTTTGGTTTTAATTCTAATTTGAATTATGTACCACTAATATCCGAATCTTTTTAGGTACAGGATGATGATATTGCTTGGTGGATCGACTCGGGTGCTACAAGTCATGTGTGCAAAGATTGCCGTTGGTTCACCTCCTTGGAACCGGTTGAAGACGGATCAATGCTACGCATGGGAAACGAGTTGGTTGCTCCCATTCTTGGTCGTGGCTTAGTTAGGCTAGAATTTAGTTCTGGCAAAATAGTTGAACTTTTAGATGTTTTGTTTGTACCACAAATTCGAAAGAATTTGGTTTCCGGTAGTATCTTGAATAAGTTAGGATTTAGGCAAGTTTATGAGTCGGACAAGTTTATCTTGTCAAAGGGTGGCTCTTTTGTAGGACTTGGTTTTATGTTGAATAACATTTTTAAGTTAAATTTGAATGAAAGAATTTTGTTTCAAAATTTGTTTATGATGCAATTGAATTGCTTTATGGTGCTTTATAAATTGCTTTATGTTGCAAATGAATTGCTTTATGTTATAAATTGATTTATGTTGCAAATGCAACTGCTTGATGGATTTTGGGGTGAAGCCATGCTAGGCTTGGTTTTTGGCTGAATCGAGTTCCCAATAAAAGGAACAAGATTACCCCGTATGAACTTTGGTTCAAAGGCCTAACTTGAGTTTTATTCAAGTTTGGGGTTGTCGAGCGGTTGTTCGATTACCCGAACCGAAAAGGAAGACTTTGGGTGATGCATCTTTGTTGGATATGCCGAGCATTCCAAAGCTTATAGGTTCTATGTTATTGAACCTAATGATTCTATAGCGATTCACACCGTTATGGAATCAAGAGATGTAACTTTGATGAGACTAGATTCTCTTCAATGTCTAGGCCAAAGGACATAGTTCCAAGTACTAGTGAAACTAGTGAGGTTGAAGAACAAGCAATTGTTCCAACCGAATCTCCGATGCTTCGAAAGAGCAAAAGAGGAAGGATTGAAAAATCCTTTGGTCCCGATTTCCAAGTATACTCGGTAGAGGGATCAAGAGATGAGATTGGGTCCCAATTCCTTTACTGTTATAGTGTTGAGAAGGATCCAAAATCATTTGATGAGGCTATGAAGTCTCAAGATGTTGCTTTCTGGAAAGAAGCAATACATGATGAGATGGACTCCATCATGGGGAATAATACTTGGGTATTATCGGACTTGCCACCGGGTTGCAAACCTTTGGGTTGCAAGTAGATCTTCAAAAGGAAGATGAAAGCGGATGGGTCAATCGACAAGTTCAAAGCTCGATTAGTGATCCAAGGCTTTAGGCAACGGGAAGGTATCGATTATTTCGATACTTATGCCCCGGTTGCAAGGATCTCCACGATTAGATTGTTGATAGCCTTAGGAGCTATCCACAATTTAGTAATTCACCAAATGGATGTCAAAACGGCATTCTTGAATGGTGATTTGGAGGAGGAAGTTTACATGAAACAACCGGAAGGTTTTGTTATGCCCGGAATGGAGCATAAGGTGTGTAAACTTGTAAAATCATTGTATGGGCTGAAACAAGCACCCAAACAATGGCATCAGAAGTTTGATGAGGTTATCTTGTCCAACGGTTTTATGATAAACCAAGCGGACAAGTGTGTATATAGCAAATTTGATACATCCGGTAACGGTGTAATCATTTGCTTATATGTTGACGACATGTTGATCTTTGGCACCGACCAAAATCAAGTTGGGAAAACCAAAGAGTTTTTGTCGTTGAGTTTCTCCATGAAAGATATGGGAGAGGCGGAGGTGATCCTTGGTATAAGGATCAAGCGTGAGAACAAAGGGATTGCAATTACGCAATCTCATTACATTGAGAAAGTATTAAAGAAATTTAATTGCTTTGATTGTTCTCCGATGAGTACTCCATGGGATCCGAGTGTGAAGCTTATGCCCAACTCGGGTGAAGCGGTGTCACAACTCGAGTACTCAAAGGCTATTTGATGCTTGATGTATGCCATGACAAGCACTAGGCCGGATATCGCTTTTGCCATAGGAAAGTTGAGTAGGTATACTAGTAATCCTAGTATTCATCATTGGCAAGCGATAAGACGAGTATTCAAATACTTGAAGAAAACCATTGATTATGGTTTGTCATATGTCGGGTTTCCTTCAATATTGGAGGGATATTCGGATGCAAGTTGGATCACCAATTTGGAAGATCACTCTTCTACGAGTGGTTGGGTGTACTTGCTTGGGGGAGGTGCCTTCTCATGGGCTTCCAAGAAGCAAACTTGCATCACGAGTTCGACAATGGAGTCGGAATTTGTGGCATTAGCTGCTGCCGGTAAAGAGGCGGAATGGCTAAGGAATTTGGTCCATGAAATTCCATTATGGCCGAAACCAATATCACCCATTTCTATCTGTTGTGATAGTGAGGCTAATTTGGCTAAAGCTTATAGTCAAGTATATAATGGCAATTCTCGACACTTAAGTGTTAGACATATCATGATTCGTGAGCTAATCACGAATGGGGTGATTTCGGTTGAATTTGTTCGGTCGCAACAAAATCTAGCGGACCACTTGACGAAGGGGTTAGCTAGGGACTTGGTTCACAAGTCGGTAATAGGGATGGCATTAAAGTCCATCTAAATCTCTAACGGTGAGATACCTAATTCCCTTCTAATACAACGTTAGAAGTTGAATTCAATGGGAAAGCTCACTCTAAGGGATTGGAGCACAAGATAATCATCCCACGGTATGTTCTCGGTACTGCAAGTGATGGAGGTAATTGTTCTTTTGTAAAAATGTATGTGCAGGTGCATGAAGAAAAGAACTACCTATATGAGTGTGAAGTGTGGCCGCTTCAAGAAGCTTGGACTTGGATTTGATACACTTACGAATGGATAAGGACACATGGCCTGTATAGTGTCAAGTTTATACTTTACAGAATCATTTAAATTCATGTGTATGTTATTTTCTGGTACTCAAATGGGTTGACGGGTTCAATCCATAGGACACCCGGATTCTCGAGTATTTGAAATGTGTAATGTACTAAGATGGAAATTCAATCGTTTAGATATTTTCATTTATGCATGAGTTTGTTTACCTGTATTGAATTTTATTTTGTGAATCAAGGATTGCACTAAAATGGGGGAGGAATGTTGGTGATTTTAGTGAAATCATAATGTTCATTTTGTGTAGTTGGATTCACAAAGGTAATAATGGGGTTGTTAGCTAAGCTATAACATGAGTTAGGAGGTGTGGAGTGCACACTCGTGTAAGCTAACTAAAACCTGGGATTGTTGGACGGTTAAGATTGGGATGTTACAAAGTAGTTTTCTGAGCTGGACGTCGGGCCAATGCTGGCGCCAGTTGGCTGGCACCAAGACTGGCGCCAATTGGCTGGCACCAAGACTGGCGCCAGACACTGGATTGTGTGTTGGCGCTGATGTCGGCGCCAAGACTGGCGCCAGGTTCTGGAATGTGTTTGGCGCTGATGCCGGCGCCAGTGGACTGGCGCGGAGACTGGTACCAGCGTCTGGACTGGTTTTTCACGTTTGTAACTGCCGTCTTTAATTCCGCAATCAATCTCATTAAATAAGATATTATTTCCTGAATCAATATGGTGAAGGTTACGATTCCTAAGGTGTATAAGTATGAATCGATTTCTGCCTTAATCGATACACCAAAAACATAGAGATTATCCTCGAGAGAATTTCGTGATACCCGGACAGAATAGGGTCAAAATATCTCTTACGGAAAGCGAGCTCTCACGCGATCTCTGTCGTTTATCCAAGTTATTATAATCATCACTCTGTTTCTCTTTCTCGATATTATTGTACCGAAATCCCCCAACAGAAGTCAATCCCGGCCAATAGAGGTTAGCTGCAAGGCGACGATACGTGCTTAAAAACCCGAGTGTCCCCCCGTAGCAGACGTGTGGAATTCTCTTATCAACTCCGGAATCCACTTCGACGTTTTGGGTATAACCAATCGATTTTTATAGTATAATACTCCATTCTGTACCGAATACCCCACATAAGAATGAGGAGACGATAAACAGCCTTGTATAATCTGCTGAAGTTGGGGGTCAGCTTTAGCCTCCTTAACTAACTCAGCACCTTGAACCCAAATCGGATGATAAGTCATTGCATTTAATTCCCCATCATCATAGCACCTCGACAGGGCATCCGCGGCTTTATTTTCACGACCCGCTTTATAACAGATTTAGAAATGGTAGCCTAGAAGTTTAGCCACCCAGTTCTGTTGGTCGGGAGTCGTTATCCGTTGATGTAAGAGGTGCTTGAGACTTTTATGGTCCGTTTAAACCACAAACTTTGTCCCGAGCAAATAACTCCGCCAATGTTGAACGGCAAGAGCTAACGCCATGATCTCCCGTTCATAAGCTGATTTTGCCAAGTTCCTGTCAGACAAGGCCTTGCTAAAGAAGGCAATGGGTCTTTGCTCTTGCATTAAAACAGCCCCAATACCTCGTCCCGAAGCATCACATTCCACAATGAACGGGATAGAAAAATTTGGTAAGGCTAAAACAGGAGCTGAGGTGACAGCTTGTTTGAGAAGGTCAAATGAGTGTTGTGTGGACTCATCCCAATGAAAATTGTCTTTCTTAGTCAACTCGGTCAGAGGTTTAGCGATAGACCCATAGTTGCGGACAAATTTTCGATAATATCCGGTTAACCCGAGGAACCCGCGGACCCCTTTAACTTGCTTTGGTGTTGGCCACTCAACCACGGCTTGGACCTTTTTGGGGTCCATTGCCACTCCACTTCCACTAATCAGATGTCCCAAATACTCAACCGAAGACTTGCCAAAAGAACATTTGCCTTTATTAACCACAAAATGATTAATCAATAACACTTGCAGTACCGACGAGAGATCATTAAGGTGTTGTTCCCATGTGGGACTATAGACCAAGATATCATAAAAAACGACTACGCATTTTCGTAGAAAGGGTCGGAAAATATCATTCATAACAGCCTGAAAAGTAGCGGGAGCGTTTGTAAGACCGAATGGAATTACGAGATATTCGTAATGACCATCGTGTGTACGAAATGCTGTTTTCTCTATACTATCGGGATTCATCCGAATCTGATTATAACCTGACTTGAGGTCGAGTTTAGAGAAAAACAAGGTACCGGTCAACTCATCTATTAGTTCTTCCACCACCGGAATCGGATATTTGTCAGCCACGGTAGCTTTGTTCAAAGCTCGATAATCCACACACATCCTCCATGTTTGGTCCTTCTTTCTAACCAAAATAACCGGACTTGAATAAGCGCTATTACTTGGGCGGATAACTCCTAACGACAATAATTCTTGAACCTGTCGTTCAATTTCTGACTTATGGGCGTGCAGATACCGATAAGGCCGAACACACACTGGGTCGTGGTTGGGTAGTAGGTTAATAGCATGATCTTTGCTTCGGATCGGAGGTAAACCCGTAATTTCACCAAAGACTGGTTCAAACTTCCTAAACAGCCCTTGTAATTGTTGCTGTTGTTGTTCGGTCAGATCAGATGCCCCTGGTAACTGCCCTTTGTTTCCTTGAAGTAAAGACGAATCCCCTTCAACATTTGAAAGCCAACCTTGAAGCGAGAGCTGGCCTGAACAGGGTGAACAAACTCCTTGTAAACTGACCTCTTGGCCCTTATAAAAGAATTTCATCGAGTGAGATTCCCAATTATGCACCACATCACCGAGGGTTTGTAGCCACTCTATTCCCAACACCATATCCAAGCTGCCCATGTCAAAAATTAACGCATCTACAACGAATTCACATGTACCTAAAGTGATTGGTACCGCTGTGCATTTTTGGGATACAAACACCTTGTGCCCATCACCCAATTTGATTTGTAAATCTGGAAACAATGTTATTGGGAGGTCTAACGCATTTGCCAATTTTTTTGAGAGGAAATTATGTGTTGCCTTACTATCAATCAACACTACAATCGGTATACCTCTTAAACAACCTTCTAATTTGACTGTATTTAGTGCTGACTTAGAATCACCCGCTCCCATGAACTCAATAACGGAACATTCTCCACCAATCACTTCTGGTTCATCTCCTATCTCGTCCCCCTTGCTTAAATCGATAACACACAGATTTCCTTCTAAATCTGAATCTTCATCGTCAGCCAGTAACATTACTCTCAAATTGGCTCCTGGACATTTGTGCGAAGGACCAAATTGCTGTCCACATTTAAAGCACAAACCCTTTTTTCTTCGGTCCTCCCATTCATTACATGATAGCGTTCGAAACCCACGGTTTCGTGCTGTGGAATTTTGACTTCCCTCGTTTCTCACTGTACCTCCGCTATTCGAATTGGAAATCGATCGTGATGGTTCCACCACAATAGCCATATTATGAGTTCGCACCAACAAGAAGAACCACCACTCGCTATCATCGAAGCTGTCGACTAGTCTCATTGCAATTTTGAGTTCGCCCCAACGAAATAGTACAATGTCGTGCCGACGCTTGTAAGTGGCGTTGGTATCGAATTGCCACGGTTGACCCAATAAAATGTGGCAAGTGTCCATATCAAGGACGTCACATTGTACCTCTTCTCGATAGTGTTTGCCAATAGAGATAGGTACCCGACAAGTTTGTGTGACATTAACTTGCACGCCATACTTGACCCACCCAAGAGAATATGGAGCTTCATGGGGTTGAGTGGGTAGGTTACAGTAGTCGACCAATTTCTGGGACACGAGGTTCACACAATTACCGTTGTCGATAACTAAGTTACATACCTTTTTCTGCACCGAGCAATGAGATCGAAAAAGATCTTCGTGCTGAGATTCTTCCTTTGATGAAAGCAATATTCGTTGGAGTACGATATCAGTTTTCTCTCGCGGATCTTCTTCCTCTTCCTCTTCGGATTTGGAACTCGATGGATCGACCCGGTTAAGGTTGCCATTAAATGGCGCCTTAGCCGGTCCTTCAAACCTGTCTCTTCTCCGACGGTTGTCGTTGACGATGTTGGGTTGAAGCCTATTAACAACTGCTGTCATGTTCGTGAGTGTTGTGGATAAGGCCACATCCGACTCAACCAAAACTGCTTTGGTAGCGAGTTGTTGATATGCCATGATGGTGAAAAGACAGGCGAATCCTGCTCTAATACCACTTGACGCAACGTAGGTTTGCGGAAGGATCGACAAGCGTCTAAACCCTTTGATAAACGTGATTACGAATTGTAGAACACGAAAAACTAGAAAATCCACTCTAAAAATAAGAACTTTATTAATTTATCAACTGATTAACAAAGAAACCCTAATACCCTATTTATAATACTAAACTAATAAAAGATAAATACTAAATAAATAATTAAACCTAACCTTAATCTAATATAGTTGAAAAAGATAATAACCTAATTAATAAAGTAAATGGAAATATCTAAATGGATAAGTAAAGAATGAAGAAAAGAAACATGAGTTGGTCACGTGAGGAAGAAATAGCCATAAATGGGATTATCAATTGGCAGTGTTCTGCGCGGTTCTTGGCGCGTCTCAACCAGCGCCACCAAGGGCGCCAGGCACTGTTTTGTTTCTGACTTTTCTGTCTTGTCTCTCAATTTGACTCTCGCTCTTTATCGTTACTTCCTCTATATTTTGTGCTTTATGTTTGACCCTTTTTCGACGCCAAATTCTGAGTCTCTTTTGGGCTCGTTTACCTTTTCGAGTTTGTTTATTTTTACTTGTAAAACCCTTAATTATCTCTCGAATTCTTCGAATTCTCCCTGTATCAGTCACTCTCACTTGAAAAGAACTCGTCCTCGAGTTCACTTGAAAAACAGCTTTACCCGGCTCGTAGAATATGCGTTTCGTCGAACAGCTTGGATGCACAACTCGGTCTTCAAAATTTAAAATTTTCAACCGGTCTTTAAAATTCAGCGGAGGTTGTCGCGATTGTTTCCATACGAGCGATATTTTATCAAACTCGTAAGGGTGAGAGATTAGAGTGACGTTACCGGGAATGATTGCACTTTGAACCGGCGTCGTGGGTGCTTGAATAGTGGAAGCATCACCTTCGGGATCATCGACCTTGATCTCTTGGGACAACGGTTTTGTTGGCTCGGGGATGTCTTTCGTTATCTCGCTTTCGGTTTCTTTGGCCGGGGATCCGAAATCTGCGACCGACTCTTTCGGAACGTTACAGGTTTCATGTTGTGACTTTGTTTTGATGGTAACAACCTCGTCTTCAACCTTGGCCGAAAAGACTTCCTCCTTTTCCGTTGGCCTTTTCGGAACGGGCGGTTGATTGATTACGGGCGAAATCGAGCTCATAATATGGCTATTGTGGTGGTTCTTCTTATTGGTGCTATCATCGAAGCTGTCGACTAGTCTCATTGCAATTTTGAGTTCGCCCCAACGAAATAGTACAATGTCGTGCCGACGCTTGTAAGTGGCGTTGGTATCGAATTGCCACGGTTGACCCAATAAAATGTGGCAAGTGTCCATATCAAGGACGTCACATTGTACCTCTTCTCGATAGTGTTTGCCAATGGAGATGGGTACCCGACAAGTTTGTGTGACATTAACTTGCACGCCATACTTGACCCACCCAAGAGAATATGGAGCTTCATGGGGTTGAGTGGGTAGGTTAAAGTAGTCGACCAATTTCTGGGACACGAGGTTCACACAACTACCGTTGTCGATAACTAAGTTACATACCTTTTTCTGCACCGAGCAATGAGATCGAAAAAGATCTTCGTGCTGAGATTCTTCCTTTGATGAAAGCAATATCCGTTGGAGTACGATATCGATTTTCTCTCGCGGATCTTCTTCCTCTTCCTCTTCGGATTTGGAACTCGATGAATCGACCCGGTTAAGGTTGCCATTAAATGGCGCCTTAGCCGGTCCTTCAAACCTGTCTCTTCTCCGACGGTTGTCGTTGACGATGTTGGGTTGAAGCCTATTAACAACTGCTGTCAGGTTCGTGAGTGTTGTGGATAAGGCCACATCCGACTCAACCAAAACTGCTTTGGTAGCGAGTTGTTGATCTGCCATGATGGTGAAAAGATAGGCGAATCCTGCTCTGATACCACTTGACGCAGCGTAGGTTTGCGGAAGGATCGACAAGCGTCTAAACCCTTTGATAAACGTGATTACGAATTGTAAAACACGAAAAACTAGAGAATCCACTCTAAAAATAAGAACTTTATTAATTTATCAACTGATTAACAAAGAAACCCTAATACCCTATTTATAATACTAAGCTAATAAAAGATAAATACTAAATAAATAATTAAACCTAACCTTAATCTAATATAATTGAAAAAGATAATAACCTAATTAATAAAGTAAATGGAAATATCTAAATGGATAAGTAAAGAATGAAGAAAAGAAACATGGTCATGTGAGGAAGAAATAGCCATAAATGGGATTATCAATTGGCAGTGTTCTGCGCGGCTCTTGGCGCGTCGTAACCAGCGCCACCAAGGGCGCCAGACACTGTTTTGTTTCTGACTTTTCTGCCTTGTCTCTCAATTTGACTATCGCTCTTTATCGTTACTTCCTCTATATTTTGTGCTTTATGTTTGACCCTTTTTCGACGCCAAATTCTGAGTCTCTTTTGGGCTCGTTTACCTTTTCGAGTTCGTTTATTTTTACTTGTAAAACCCTTAATTATCTCTCGAATTCTTCGAATTCTCCCTGTATCACTAAATGTCAAAGTTTTGGCATAAGCAGGGCCGTCCTTGGGGGAGATTGGGTGCACGGTCAGGCCCACAAAAAATAACCCAAAATTTATTAGAATTTAGAGCACCTCCAACAACATTGCTAAAATAGAAAAAAGTGGGTTTTTGTTTGCTATTCTACTCCAACAGCATTGCTATCTTGATTGCTAAAATATAGATTTTTTGAGAAATCTCTAAATATAGAGAATTCTCTATAATTCTCTAAATAGGAGAGATAAATAATTATTTAATTCAATCCACCAACGACATAATTCTTTTACCATTTTATATTAAGTTTTTCTTTTAAAATGCATTGTGAATATAAATTAAAGAATATTATATTAATATAATTTGAGTTAAAATCTCTAAAATAACAAAGCTGTTGGAGATGAATGTAACATTTTTTAGAGATTTTAACTTTTGATTCTCTATTTTGGAAAAATTATAGCAAAACTGTTGGAGATGCTCTTTGTAATATAGAAGTAGTCAAAAAATTTAGTAAATAAAAGAGATACGATTTTTTAGTATGACCCAAAATGAATTTCGTATTATATTAGGGGCCCAAACATTTATTGATTAATTACAATGAAAACTAATCTAAAATTATCTGGTCTTTTGATTAATTCTACCATCATGAATTCTATTTTTGTATTAGAATGTAAAAGATTTATAGTTTGTCATTAACTAAGAAGACTCCTGCCTTTGAAACAATTACCAACAATATGAGATGATCCAACTTTTATCTATATTTAAGATTTCAAAAATACCCTTGTTTTTTCGTACATTATTAACTTCTTACTACCTAATATTGAGTGCATGAATTTTGAGTACTTTCCTATCTCGAAAACAGGACAAAATCTCAAGCTATAACCAACATGGACTTTTGATTCTAAGATTGATGGTTTCAAAAAAGTTTGTTTTAACCGTTCAAAACGGTGATGGAAAAAACATTAACATGAGGTGAGATTAAAACCCAACTGATTTATATTGATTTACATAGAGGTTACTCATAATAGTCAGACCCTAATTGATGTCAATCTATATATGAAAGGTGTATCAATGTTTGCTGCTATGTAAAAATAATATTTTAGATAAATATTAACTTAAAAATAGTTAATGGTTGCTTTTGCGTCTACAAATACTAGAAAATCTGGTAGTATATGAATTATTAGTATTTCTTGAATTCAATGTTATTTATGAATTACGATGATAAAAGCGATATATTAAAGATTTTTATGTACTTATTGAGGGCCTTTTTATATCCCACCCAGGGCCTATAAAATATCAGGAACAGGCCTGGACATAAGTGCCTCGATATCGGCTCTGTGTTTGGAAACATTTGCTGCCTCCCCAGCTCTATGACCATTTAAAGTAATGTAAGAATCCGATTTTGGCACGGGCTGATGCTCGTGTACACCCTTCACTTTCTGGCTTATCTCAACTGGAGTAGTTTGTTCCTTCAGAATGACATTTTCGTAATGATTTCCTGCATATTTGAAGCACATTCTATCATGAAAGCTTCTTCCCTGTTATATGACCAAGCAAAACACAGCAATTTATAGATATGTAAAAAGTTCATCACTCCCTCTCTTCCTATCTGTCTGTATAACCAACCCAACCCAACCCAGATGTTTAGTCCAGAAGAGCAAAATGCATCAAAATGCAACGAAGTTAGGTTTAGTTCACATTTAGTGTACCAAGTATATTTTTTCCTCAACCAATGTAACAAAGCTTCAAAATTTCCTATTTTGCACCAGTTTGAACGGTAATTTACTACTATCTTGTAACATTTTATGACATTAATGCCCGTTTACGGTCTACGGAAGAGATACGACAGTGAATAAAAACTCGACATTCAGCCCTTATTACTTCACATATTTTACTATTTTATATAGACAAATAATATACTTAAATTTTGATAAAGCTGCTATGAGACTAATTGTTATAACAACTCAAACTAGAGGCAATAGAGGTTTAAAAAAGGTATTTGCATAAACCAAGAAATTTGGAACAGTTGGGGGTGTGTTATAATGAAATTGTTTCCATTATCTACTGAGGAACCATTTAGATGAATGGTAGAAGCCAACTCAGTATATGCACCTGAATTCAAATAACAAAAGATGATGACAAGTTTTAAGAAGGCAGGCAAGCATTCAGGCACAAGATTTATACCTCTAGAATGCCCATTGGAGTTTGGTGGTGTCTTTATATTTCATTCTACATATATGCAAGATAATGAGGACAATAATAAAAATGTTCTTTTTTTCTGGTTGTACCAGTTTTCAAAGTTGTCAAGACCAAGTTCAGGGAGACGACAATTTCTAACATTTAACATCCGGACAGGAAAAAAGTTCAAATGAGAATCGTAAATATTTTGAGAACCTAAAAACCAAACACTTGATGAATTATTCATAATGAATAACCATAAGATATTCATGCATTTTCTTCATTCGTGAATAGTTGGTTACAAGATCCTTAAAATATTTACGGTTCTCATTTGAACTTGACCCATATCAGATATGTGGTTGTGAACGCATAATAGATCCTCCTTGAAAACGTAATGTCCGACAACTATACCTAGCAAACCATTCACCTGATTAGTACCCATATTTGCATAATCTTTTTATCAAGATTATAATACCAGCAAGACAATTATACCATTAGAAGAAAATGCATCTTTTGGTTTCTCTCCATAGAAGCTTTTCCAGGCCATTGTTCCAAGCGGCTAGGAATGAAAAGAGCGTCTGCCTCGGATGTGTTGTATTTCATGTATATTTTATACAAAATCTACCCATGGCGAAGGATCGTGTGAGAAGTTGAGGTTAATGTGAGAAACGTGAGAAGTGGACCTGAACCGTTGATCACTTTTAATCAAATGCATTCCCATAAATTGCACCTTAGAAGAGAATTGATCTGGTGCATCTAATCTTGGTACATCTAATCCTAATGTGCGTTCATTTCTCATCCAACGGTTGATAACCACTTCTCACTGGAACCCAACCCATCTACCCATAATCTAAAAATAAGAAACCAGAACAGCCAAGCAGATACAAACTAACAAATTTATACAATTCGAAAGTCATACAACTCAAAATACAGTACGGGAGCAGCGTAACAATCTAACTAGGGGGATGGCCGGAAGGGCGGGGAGGGGGTAAAGTGTATCCCTGCTGCTGCATAAAAGCAGCAAACTGCTGCATAAAAGCAGCAAACTGTTGCGACAATGTGATCTGCTCAGCTAATTGGGCAGCATGCCTAGCCCGGTCGGCCTCCAGATCTGCCCTGCGCTTCCTTTCAATCTCCAACTCGGCCACATGACGCTCCTCCCGCAGCTTCGACTCCCTCGCATCCACCTCAATCTTTGCCATCTTCTCTATCAACTCAGCTACCTGTAAGTAGTCGATATTTGACAAAAATCGGTATTTTGTTGGCAATGAAAAGTAACGATATGATACATAAAAATACAACAAACATTAAAGGTATAGTTGATTATCGTGCTTACTAGCGAGCTAGAAATTGGCGGTGCTGCAAAGCCAAAACCACCTGAATTCTGAGTTGGTTGAGCCGATTGAGAAGGCATTGAAAGAGAAGGCTACATATACATATAACCAACAAAAGCGAGATGGTGATTAGATATACTGAATTCAAACTCAGAAAATATTTGAAAAATAAGCATATTATAATAGCATGCAAGAAGAAAATGTTAATGAATAAAGATGAGAGATGCAGCATTCTTGCAAAAACTCAACTATTGAATTATGTAGCAAAGCATATGAGATGACCTAACAGTTGTTTAAGATTATAATTCAAAGAGCGCTATGTAAGACACTGGCTTAAACTTCAGGAACAACTTTACCAACTTCCATTAGCAAATAATAAACGAGTAAAGAGTCCTAATAACACTAAATAAGTAGAAAAGACAAAAACTAAGATAGATCCTCAGTTTTTTCAAAGCCCCTCTAATGGATGACAATATACTCGAGAAGATGCACCAAAAAGATTTTGAATCAAAATACGACAAGCATGTCGATGATCCCAAACAAAGCAAACAGATTCAAGAAAAGCAATTGTTGAGAATGAAGCATAACCAAAAAACGCAACCCTTAGAAACAAACATTGGTATCCAGTAGATCTGAGTCTGACTAACCCGCACTTCAATTAAAAGCAAAACTAACATCCATTGATGTCATTATTGGTATACTAAATGCAAACGGACATATTACTGAGTCCCAATACTATTCCACAGAAACAAGAAGGTGGCGTTTGTTTTCTAAGAGGTGCTGAAGTCCGAGTCTCATTCCACTTCTGATTGATAAGAGGTGGTGCCGAAGTCTGAAATTTGAATGAATAAGACTGTTTGTTTTTGTAAACTGAAATGTCTGAATTTGTTTAAATTGTCTATTTTACCCATCAGAATATCGTAGTGTTGAATTTATATATAAATTTATACAACTTCACATATTTATTCATCCCATTACGAAATTTACCTCTAAATTATAAAATTAGCATTCATTGAGAGAGGTGAGGATCAATTTGGTTAATCGATCGAGAGAGGTGAGGGTCGATTTGGTGAGGCTCGATTGAAAGAAAGAATTGATTAAGGTTAATGGATTGAGAGAGGTGAGGATCGATTTGGTAAGGATCGATTTGGTAAGGATCGATTGAGAGAAATGATCTATTAAGGTTAATTGACTTAGAGATGAGCGATTAAGGTTAATAGATTGAGGAACGTCGCTGCTGGGGTCTGGACTCTGGAGAACAATAAGAGGCAAATAAGGAGGTTGGTTTACCTCTTATCAGATAAGAGAACGGTAAGACATAAGTGGCTCTGAAAATTTGAAAAAAAAAACAGTCTGAACGGCCCTACCTCTTATCGAATCAGACATAAGAGCCTGTTAAGAGCTTTTTTTTAAACAAACAAGGCGGAAAAAAATTATACATGCTTAAACAATTTTTCATGATATAACCCATTCGTTCTAGAATGGTCGTCATAGAAGTAAACAAACACATTCTTCCCAGGTTTGACATCACTTGATTTACTTGTATGCACAAGTGCATAAAAACCAAAAAAACCAAAAAACAACTTAATTTACTTGTATGCACAAGTGCATACCGTCCGGATGAAGGGCTAATAGGGTGTTCCTCAGTTTTCCATTTTTTGAAGTTTTCCCATGAGCCTCTCTCTCTCTCTCTCTCTATATATATATATATATATATATATCAGAAAAGACATGAGGGTCAAGTCCTATGGATGTGCAACAGAAAAGAGGTGAGGCAAAGAGCTGATCATTTTTTTAGGACTTAATAGTTGCACGCTAAATGAAAGTAAAGGCAGGATCAGGCTTACATTTTAGTATGTGTCTATTTGGGTGCATTCGCGGTCAATATCTAAGAGAAGATGAAACGCTACATATGGTGTAATATCAGCCACAAGCCCAATCTACTATCCATCAACACTAGTAACCTTGATGTTCACTAGAGACTAGTGTTCATCAGAAATGAGACGAAACAACAATAGAGGATAACTGATGACAACGATTCTTATCATGAATCTAGTAGAAATATTGTATACAGTATCAATGTTTATCAGACCCAAGAGGAATCGAAAAGAGAGGGAGGAGGAGAGATGGAAAGCTTCCGTATTGTGGGATCAGTCAATGACACTATACCTAGAGACTATTATTGTATACGACAACAATGACTTTTACTTCAAAGCTGAGAGAAAAGTATTACTCCCTCCGTCTCAAAATAAATGTCCACATTTCTATTTATATTTGTCCCAAAATAAGTGTCCACTTTCAAAAGTAGAAAACTAAATTCTCAATTTTACCCTTAATTAATGCACAAATATTTGAAAGTTACGAAGAGAGAGAAATAAATAAGGGTAAATATGCCGTGGTTGACAAAAAGTGTAATAATTATGGATGTCTAAAATTGTGTGCCATTACAGCTGTGGACACTTATTTTGGGACGGAGGGAGTATCACATAAGCCAATTTTCAATACTAAGTGTCCCTTTAGTCTTTACTAAACGATATTGGATTACAAACTTTAATGACAATTTCTTTCATCACTTGTACGCAAACAATACGTGGATTACATCCAAAAACAATAACCACTGGTTGATTCCAGCAATAATGATTAAGCAAAAAAAAATTACTTTGTAGTTCGAATTCTAGACAATGTTCTTTGGTCAAATAAAGAACTTAAGGTTGATATTTACGTTAAAGTTCTGCAAACATATCATTATAAAAATAAAAATAAAACACCCCTTAACTTTATTTCTTTCCATTAAGCAAGTAACAATCATGCCCACGAAAAATTCCAATATATTAACCTTATGCCTCTGGAGCAGTTAATGGCTTGTAATTTTAGAGGCAGAAGGTTTGATATTTAGACATTTTCTCTAGTTAATCTATTGAGATGTGTCCTATATAAAAAGATGTTTATAAAAATAAAAATAAAAACCCTTAAAACTTTTTCTCTAGTTATTCTTTCGTAGACAATTTTCCCCAAGATCTTGCTCACTCCATTCATACGGCCATGTACAAGACCGTAGAGAAAATGTCTACAAAAGAATAACTTGAGAAAAAGTCTACATGTGATATATTGACATTCAATTAGAATAACCAATCATACAATACATAAAGAACACTAACAACAGAAACTCACAGTTGTCTGATTGAATCCCATGCTGCTCGTGCTTAGTAATGATGGAGTACTTGAGCACAAGTTTCCTCCAAATTCATTTGATTGGCCAAAGGCAGGAGTACTCTGCCCAAAGGCTGGGGCAGCCTGCCCAAAAGCTGACGCAGTTTGCCCAAGCTGAGAACTTGTTTGTCCAAGAGAGGGTGCACTCGACTGGAACAAGGGGGATGATTGAGTTGTGCCAGAAATAGATTTTGATGTTCCAAAAGGCAATGAACTGGGTGTACCAGAAAGAGAGGCATAAGTAGTAGCTCCAAAACAAGGAGCAGAACCAAATACAGATGGTGTTGGTGATGGGGTTGACCCAAAAGGATTAGATACAAGTGGAGTTGAGCTCCCAAACCCTGGAGTATTGAAAGTTGGGGTCTTTTGGGAAAATGGATTGAAAGATGTAGAAGTAGGAAATGGATTTGCAGATAACTGGCTGAATTCAGGCGAAGATGAAAAAGGGTTTGACTGTGTGTTGTTGGTATTAAAGCCCATTCCACCAGAAGACTGACCAGCACGATTTTGGCCCTCTGAAACAAAAAAACAAGAAAATTATACTATTTATCAAGAAAATCAATAGGACAAGGTGCCAAGAGTGATCACAATGATTATTACCTTTATCTCCTAATTGATAGTCCTCCCATCTAAGTTCTTCATGACTCTTTTCTTTGTATGCAGACATCGCTGATATTGAAACCAGTTTTCCAGCAGGCTGTGTATCACTATCACTAAACACCTCAGGTGTCTGAGCATAGGGGGTTACTCTACTTCCCCCACGTTGACCTCCAAAAGATGTTTGTCCAAAACCAGCACTCCCAGATGTCGTAGTTGTGGCCTGACCTCCTGCATGTTTTTAAAGTTTTAGCACAGTAAACATTTTTAATGTTTTTAAAGAAAATGTACCAAACAAAGAGCTTTGAGCCCCAAAGGATGAGGTAGCAGTACCAAATGGGCTGCTGCCAGATGCGGATGTTGATTGACTAAATGTTGGACTTGACCAAAAACTGAAAGGAGGGCTAGTAGTATCAAAAGCAGGAGTAGGTGAGGATCCAAATGTTGGAGTACTTGAGGCACCAAATGCAGGGGTGCTCGAAGCATCAAATGTTGGTGTACTTGAAGCACCAAATGCTGGAGTGTTCGAAGCACCAAAATCTGGAGTACTTGATCCAAAAACAGGGGAGCTAGAAACACCAATTGCAGAGCCCATCTTACCAAATGTTGAGGTTGACGTAGAACCAAAAGTTGGAGTGCTTGTGGCACCAAAGGCAGAAGTGCTTGAGGATCCAAATGTCGGTGTGCTAGGAGCACCATATGCAGGTTGACTTGAAGCTTCAAAAGGTGACGAGCCAAAATGATTGGATCCAAAGCCACCGAATGCAGGATTCTGGCCAAACACAGGTGAACCTGTAATTTGGATTAAACGAAATGAAATGAATTAATCAGACACATTTCATAACCTATAGAGGTACAGACAGCTTGTTGGAAAACTGTATTATCTTACAGTAACACGCCTTGACATTACATTTGCAAGTCAGTGTCGGCAGTCGATTCATGTTTGCTCCAACCATTAACCATTGGGCCCTTCTAGAACAAATTCTTTGTTATCTTAAAGGCGCTCTAGATCGAGGATTGTTTTATGGACGTCCTGGTCATGCCAAGGTAGAATGCTTCACCGGCCTAATAAAAGCTTTTTTCAATGCAGACTAGGGTGGATGCAGGGAGGACAACAGATCCACCTCAAGGTATTATGTTTTTGTTGGAGGAAATTTGGTTTCATGGAGTAAGAAACAAAATGGGGTATCTCAGTCCATGGCTAAATCAGAATATAGGGCAATGGCTGACTTAATTTGTGAGATAGTATGGTTACATCAACTACTTAAGGGAGTTGGCTATGCGCTTGCACTTCCAGCAAAGTTGTGGTGTGATAACGAGGCCGACCTTCATATTGCTTCAAATCCAGTTTTTCATGAACGAACTAAGCATATCAAAATCGATTGTCATTTCTTTCGAGACAAGATTGAGGACGCATTCATTGCAACATTACATGTTCCAACAAGAGATCAGTTAGATTGTTAGAAGAGATTTTTACAAAAGTCGTCAATGGGAACCATATTGACTACATCTATAATAAGTTGGGCATGATCAATATCTATGCTCCAGCTTGAGGGGAAGTGTTATGGAATTAACAATAAAAGGAAACAAGATCTTTTAGATTGGGAAATTACTGAGATTTCATTACCCAAACCCTGTATAATATGTCTTGTACATTGTAATTGGAATCAAGAGAAATATGATTACAATTATTAACTTTATCTCCTAATTGATAGTCCTCCCATCTATGCTCTTCATGACTCTTTTGTTTGTACACAGGCATCGCCAATATTGACTCCTGTTTTCTAGCATGTTGTGTACCACTACCACTGTCCGCCTCAGGTATCTGAGCATAAGGGATGACTCTACTTCCCCCACGTTGACCTCCAAAAGATGTTTGTCCTTGGAATTAACAAGAAAAGTAAACAAGATCCTCTAGATTAGGAAATTATTGAGATTTAATTTCCCCAAACCCTGTATAAATATGTCGTGTACATTGTAATTGGAATCAAGAGAAATACAATTACAATTATTACCTTTACCTCCTAATTGATACTCCTTCCATCGAAGTTCTTCATGGCTCTTTCCTTTGTATGCAGGCATTGCTGATATTGACGCCAGTTTTTCAGCAGGATGTGTACTACTACCACTCGCCGCCTCAGGTGTCTGAGCATAAGGGGTTACTCTACTTCCCACACGTTTACCTCCAAAAGATGTTTGTCCGAAACCAGCACTCCCAAATTCCGGAGTTGTGGCCTGACCTCCTGCATGTTTGTAAAGTTTTAGCACAGTAAATATTTTAATATCAATGAATAGTTGGTAGCCATTTTTGATCTTGTATTCTCACAGAAAACGCCAACTTGTACAATTATCGGTTCTAAAACAAATAAACATGTACAGGAGAAAATGTACGAAACGGAGAGCTTTGAGCCCCAAAGGCTGAGGTAGCAGTACCAAACAGGTTGCTGCCAGATGCGGATGTTGATTGACTAAATGTTGGACTTGACCCAAAACTGAAAGGAGAGCTAGTAGCACCAAAAGCAGGAGTAGGTGAGGATCCAAATACTGAAGTACTTGAGGCACCAAATGCAGGGGTGCTCGAAGCACCAAATGCTGGTGTACTTGAAGCACCAAATGCTGGAGTGCTCGAAGCACCAAATGCTGGTGTACTCAAAGCACCAAAAGCCGGAGTGCTTGTTGCACCAAATGCCGGAGTGCTTGTGGCACTAAAGACAGAAGTGCTTGACGATCCAAATGGCGGTGTGCTAGGAGCACCAAATGCAGGTTGACTTGATACTCCAAAAGGTGACGAGCCATAAGCGGGTTGTGATTGCTGAAATGAGCTTCCATAAGGACTTGACTGTGTATTGGATCCTAAGCCACCGAATGCAGGATTCTGGCCAAACACAGATGAACCTGTAATTTGGATTAGAGGAGATAAAATGAATCAATCAGACACAAGGGATAAAAAAGAAAGGAAGAGCAAGAAAAAGCATGCATAGATCAACAAGCTAATACAGAACTCATGAATGAATATAAGAAGACTATGAAAATAAAGTTCATAATCTAGAGACTATGGAACATTTTGCATCTTCTTTCCTCTTTTAGCAGGCATTGGGCAGAATCTAACATATAATGCTTTTAGTTGTGAAATTTTGGCCCGTCACAAGTTTAATACTTACTTTTCTTTTAGACTTTCCCCATTCACTTGTTTTTTGCCACTCAGTCTAAAGGGTTGGTTTACTTTTGGACATACTTCATTTGCTTTTCTTATTCGGACACATTTGGCATGGTGCTATAATCTTGTTCAGAGATGTTTTTGCTGGTAGTGACCCAGATTTAGATGCTCAAGTAGAATTTTTAGCATTCAAAAAAAATATGGATTCAAAGGATTCAAAGAGGCCTGTAGAGAAAAAGTGAAAGCTGTTGAAAGCTGTTGACCTTCCTGCCCATCTGATTGAGTGCATTGCGGTTTGTATCACCACCCCCAAGTTCTCGGTCTCCATCAATAGCGGCTTAGCGAGTGTTTGAAGCCTACTATCTCTTAAAGCTCCAGCAAGGTCCTAGCTTTAGGGGCTAGGGGCGTTTAGCAGACTTCTAGGCCTCACTGTTCTTTTAGTTTCTCATTTTCTAAAGCACGTGCTTGATCTTGATTGATGATGACTACACACCTTGACTATGCAAGTATGCATATTAGTTTCATGATCTGCACTCTGATTGTAATATTTTTCATATTATCTAGATTATGAACTTTGATTTGATAGGGTTATTATTATCATAAATTTTATGTTCCCAGCTAAAGACCACAACCAAATATCTCTTGTCATTATAAACTCTAACAAAGCATCAAATGCAATTATTAACGATCTTGGTTATTAAAAAAACCACATCTTAACTGACCACCCAAAACATCTACAACATACCTCTGGTATACTTCACTTAACCAACATTGATATAAAGATTAAGTCAAAACCATATACAGTACAATATTTGGAAAACTTCTTGAACTTCAATAGATATGCCTACCGCCAGAAGAAGATGATGAAGCTCCAAAGGCTGGGGATGATGAAGCTCCAAAAGCAGGCATTGAACTTCCGAAAGCGGGTGCTGATGAAGCACCAGAAGCTGTTCCAGAAAATCAGAAGCAATTAGATTCATGAAATTGTTGACCACAAATCATAAATATACACTTCATACAGGCTAGTTCCAAGAATCAAGCATCCACCATCCGGGACCACCAAACATAGATTTATTCCAGTCAGCATCATGCAACATGACATGCATGTCAACAAGACAACAAGTATGATAAAAAGTGATTGAAACAAGGATGCCAAAAGCAGTGGCGGATCCAGAAAAAATTGTTGTTGGGGGCACCGTATAAAATAAAATAAAAATTAATTAAAAGATACAATTTTATTAAAAATGGTAAAAGGTTACCGTTTACAATTAAGTCCTGCAGCTCTTCATATTTTAAAATTGGCTAATTACATCATCATTTGTAGAGCGATAGAAAGTCGATTAGAAAGGAATTACGATTTAAGGCCTTATGTTTCTCTTTTTTTTCTGGGTTGGGGTTAGCCGCTTGGGGCCTTTATTCTTAATTGTTGGGGCCTATTATTCTAAGTTAAAGAAATTGTAGCTAAACTTCTTATTTTTTAATGTGCATGAGATGGGGTGGTTGGGGGCCTAGGACCCCTACCCCCCTTGGTGCATCCGCCAATGACCAAAAGGTTACATAAGCATTTAAAGTTTCGAATGTCCATATTCAAAACTGACAACTAACAATATTGCATGGATTTTAAATATCAATGTGTCATCCTCAGATATCAGAACGATTCAAATTTGGCATTCAGCAACCATTTAGATTTTTCGTAGAAATATCAAATCACAATCAACAAAAACACTAGATCATCAAAAACTTCATTACTTCCTATAAATGGACCATCTGAGAGGAGTTAATCAGATTCAAACTTGCAACTAGTAAGTACCAACTAAACAATTATTGGAATCCACTTTTAAGGGATGGTAGTGAAGTGCTCCACAAATGACTGGCTATATAGGCCCAGGAAAGGAAAGTGAGAGAAGCAGGTAAAAGAGAGGGAGAAAGGGAAAAAGAAGGAGAAATACACTAGTTGCTGAAACCGAATAAGGTATATATAAAATATAGGCGTTGAGTTGCTGACACCTTCTTTTTACCTAGTTGCTCAAAGACCATATGTATATAGTTTGGGTCGAATGAGACCTAATTGTATTCAAATGTTACCAGAAAGACTGAAAGAGCCTACTTAGTATGCCTAAAATGGGTGTGACATTAAGCTACTTCATATTTGTAAATGAAAATGGACAATGTTTGCAAGTTATATAAGTAGCGATTTTCATCATAATTTTAAGGAAAAACAATGTCCTCTCTCTCACTTAAGAGGATATCTCATGAGCTACATAATGAAAAACAGCTTCCAATTATGTCCCTAAACATTAACCTACGTTGCAAAGATAGCAAACATAAGTAATAGACAAGAATGCATTTGACCTAAACAATATATTTTATATACAACACAACTATATCCAGGAATATATATATATATAAGCACATGTTTTTTTGAGGCAAAAGGATTTATTGTGCCCCTTGCCATTTCTTTATCTACCTTGGACGTAGACATAGGGATGTGTTTGAGTTAAGCAGTATCAAGTTGGAGCATGCCAGCTTGAAGTCCTGCTCATGAAAATATAGGGAGCTTGTCTCACTTAAAGTTCAAGCCATCACTTGTTTCCTATAGGCCCAAATAAATTTGGTTGATATGGGATTGCATGAAAATAAAATTGATAACCTGCCATTTGTTATTTAGGGATAATTTACATGGAGCACACTGCCGTCTAAGTATGGGGAGTGCCATAACTAGAAGGTATAATCAAGGGTCCCAAGAAGCAAAAACCAATGGTTTTAAACATAAATTACACTAAAGAAACAACCCAAGTAGCATTTAACAGACATAGCCATTCATATTTTACAGAATTAAAAAGACAACGGAATGAAGGGGCGAAAAAAGAGTACCCATATAAACATAAAGTAAAATAGGTTCAAAAAAGATTGAAAAGAAACTTACGGTTGCTAGAACCAGACATAGTTCCTTCATGTAAATTGTAAAGCATCAATGAATGAAGCAACTTCATACAAAGAAAACAGCGGTCCACAGACAAAAAATTTACAGAATTACGCTCTAACCAGAACCAGGCATACACTATGTAGTTGACGGAACGAGTGCACCAGAATTAAAAGTTGTACAATTCCAACTAGTTATCCGCGTCTGCCCTAATCAAAACCATCCGTCCATTCAAGAATTAGAAACGAGGATAACTGTAAACAGATTGATACAAAACCATTAATCCTAGGGTTGATACAAAATTGTGAAGAGGAAACTAACATATTAATACCTAATAATCGATATAAAGAAGCGATTAAAACATGTAGAGGATGTAAACTAGGGTTAAGATCATACCTGATTGGCGACGAAGATCGTGGATCTGTAAGCAATAGGGGAATTGCGACTCGAAAGGAGATGGATATAGAGAGACGAGGTCTGTGAATAGATCACTGGGATGTAGGGGGTGCGTAGAAAGTAAGCCCATGCAATTTATTCGCCCATAATATTCAATTGTAACCGGTTTGGACATCAAAAATTTCAACATCTAATTTGATCTATATAATGCGATTATCATTCCACTAATAATTATTTTCTGGTTGATATTTATATGTAGTATTTTTTTAATAAATTAAGAAAATATATGAATAATTAGTTGAAATGGTAGATTAGTTGATTGAGAATTGGCTTGAAATATTAAATGAAACCAATTCGATCTGATGGATAACCGGTAATAATATTTAATAGATTGATCCGATCCAAAAATGGATTTTATTGGATTAGATGTCCAATGTTAATTGGATCGGATCCAATGACATATCCAATATCTAATGGATAATTGAATTGGAACGGATCTACCTAAATTCATTGGATTTCAACCAATGAACACCCCTATTGAGAAGGGTAAACAAGACCAAACTCCTATATGTTGATGTTATTAACCACATGGGATAAATTTGGTGTATTTGAAATTAGCATAAACTATACGCTCTCTACTTCATGGAAAAAATGAGTTAGGTTAACGTTTTTTGTTAACTCTATTGGTGGGAGGGATATAACCTAGAGGTGTTCATGGCGGTACGACCCGCTAGACCCAGCCCGTTAGAAAAGCAGGCTTGGACAATCATTTTAGAAAATACGGGCGGGCTTGGGTAGGACCGTTCAAGTTAACGGACGGGCTTAGGTAGGACCGTTCAAGTTAACAGGCGGGCTCGGGCAATGAAAAAGGAAATTTGGACAGGCCCGCCCGGCCTATTTATAATTATAATCAATTACTTTTTTTTATATAATCAATATTGTATTAAAAATAGTTTAGAAGGGGCTTTGGGTTGGACTCCCTCTATTAAATACCAACCACCTCCTAAATGTATACTATATGGGATATTTCATATAGTACGTCTAAAATCTCAATCTTTGAATATTGGTGATTTAATATTTTGTTGTTGAGGAATTCGAACTTCGAAGGATGATAATCTTAAGAGAAGAAAATTGTGTACTCCATATTTTGTGAAAAATACTTTTTTTACGTTGTATACAATAGTTATTTTACGTTTTTTAGTTGGAAAAGGATTATGTGTTTTGGATAATTTTACGTAACTTACCATTTTATATAAGTTTTTTTAAATGTAAACATTTAGGCCTGTTAGCCCGTTGGCAAGCCCGGCCCGTTTATAGGACGAGTATGGACAAGTTCTCAAGCCCCGCAAAAACGGGATTGGGTTTGCAATATTAGGCCCGTTGAACAAGAAAAATATATTAGGCCCGGCCCATGATCCAACCAAGCTCGTAAATGACCACCTCTAATATAACCGTAAGAATTGAAAATATAGACCATATTCCTAATTAATATAATATATAGACATTAGTCATAATTTTGACATACCACGGGGACCAAAACGTACTTGACTACTAAAGTAAACAGTTAGCCGAACAAATTATTTCGCTCTCAAAAATATCAAATCTAGTTGATTAAGGTTTGTTAATTTGTAATTTTAAACTCGTAAATAAACATTTCTTCTTATTAAAACTCAGTTACAAAACTAAAGAAAGATACAAACCCTAATTCTAGAGAGAGAATATCTAACTAGAGAGAATAGAGAGCATTCGATATGAATACAAATGAAAAATGAATTTGTGATCTAACGATTACTGAATCTTCAACACTTTATATACTCCAATCAAAAAATACAGCTTTAGTCCTCCAGCTTTGAAGTTCCTTGCTCCGCTACCCTTTTAGTCTCACAAGAAGTGAGGCGCAGTCCACTTCTATCACAATGTTGTCATATTCGGTCCTCCGGATTATGTGCAGCTCACAACTTTTCACAAAGATAACTATGTTGACTTATTTCTAGGGACTTTGTAAAAATATCACCAGAATTCTCAGAAGAAGCAACTTTAACCATTTTAATCATTCCTGATGCAACTTTTTCCCGTACTTGATGAACATCAATTTCAATATGTTTTGTACGTTCATGAAATACTGGATTATTTGCAATCTGAATTGCTGATTTATTATCACAATGAAAATTTACAGGAAGTAAATTTATTACTTTTAAATCTTTCAACAAACTAAGAACCCATATAATTTCACACAGAGCAGCAGCCATTGCTTTGTATTCAGATTCCGCAGAAGAACGAGAAACACAAGTTTGTTTCTTGCTCTTCCATGAAATCATGGAATTTCCCAAAAAAACACAGTATCCAGAAACATACCTTCTTGTAGATAAGCATTTACCCCAGTCAGCATCGGCAAAAACGTTCAATTTAAATTCAGAAGAAGTAGAAAAATTTACACTTTTTCCTGGAGAAGCCTTAAGATATCTCAAAACCCTCAAGGCTAACTTCAAATGAGACTGCCTTGGAGCATGCATAAACTGACTAAGACAGTGAACAGTAAAAGCAATATCTGGTCTTGTAGCTAGTAAGTAAATCAACTTACCAACTAATTTTTGATACCCAGTAAAATCATTTAATAGAGTATCTTTTGAATTAGAACCAAGGAAATCTGTTACAACTAAATTCATATCCATTGGTGTTCCTATTGGTTTAACACCCAAATATCTAAATTCATTTAAAAGCTCTAAACAGTATTTTCGTTGAGACAAACAAATTCCTTTTTCTGTTTTCAAAATTTCTATCCCTAAAAAAAATTTAGCTCACCCAAATCTTTTATCTTAAAATTTGATTGCAAATGTTTCTTTACTTTGTTAATTTCTACTGAACAATTTCCAATTAAAATAATATCATCTACATAAACTAACAAAATAAGAAACACAGAACCTTAAGATTTGGTAAACAAAGAATAATCACACGAACTTTGAACAAAGCCAATTTCAAACAAACAAGATGAAAGCTTTTCATACCATTGACGAGGGGCCTGTTTCAAACCATATAAAGACTTAACTAACTTGCAAACTCGTTTTTCCCTTTTAGAGAAGTATCCGGGATGTAAAGACATATAAACTTCCTCAGTTAAATCACCATATAAGAAAGCATTATTTACATCTAACTGATACAAATTCCAGTTATTTTGAACAGCAAGAGCAATAACCGATCGAACAATAACCATTTTAACTACTGGTGAAAACGTTTCCTCATAATCTAATCCCTCCCTCTGAGAATACCCTTTTGCAACTAGTCTGGCCTTATAACGTTCTACCTCTCCTGTAGATTTATATTTAATTTTGTAAATCCATCTACAACCTATTGGTTTCCTACCATGAGGTAATTCAGTAAGCTCCCATGTCCTATTTCTATATAAAGCTTCCATTTCGTCATTCATTGCATTTACCCAATTTTGATCTTTTGAAGCCTCAAAAAAACTATCAGGTTATACAGCCTTATTTAAAGTAGAAACAAAACAAAACAGATTCTTACTAAGAGAAGAATAGTTTACTACTTTTTCCAGACCGTATTTTACTTTTCCTTCAATTATATAATCAGTAAAATGTTTAGGTAAATTTGAAGATCTGCTAGATTTTCTAGTAGAAGTAATTAAATTCTGATTAGACGTACCCTCAGAAGGGGACCTCAAAGTTTCAGCTTGATGTTGAACTCTTAAGGGACTATAATCAGTCTCACCAAGATCACCGGCAGCTACCTCAGTACCACCAAGGATCGGAGATCCGGCAGAGTTATTTAAATTTTCAGTAGTTCCACTGATAAATCTATCTGGGCTACCAGCCAGGTGATCTGAGTTACTTTGATTTTCAAGATTACCAAAATTTGGTGTGCTTTGAGTATGCGCCCTACTATCATCATAGGGTATTTCAGAAGTAAACTCATTAGACTGATCAAAAACAGAATCAAAGAAATTCAACGTATTTATGTTGCCAGAATTGTTGTCTTGCTTGTCACTACTCATTTTAAACGGGAATATAGTCTCGTAAAACTTAACATCACGAGAAACTAAAATTTGCTTTGATTCAAGACTATACAATCTATACCCCTTTTTAGAATTTGAATACCCAAGTAAGACACATTTCTCGGCCCTAGCAGAAAATTTATCATTAACATTTGGTATCATTGCAAAACAAAGACATCCAAAATTTCGAAGATGAGACAGAACAGGAGAGAAACCAAAAATCATTTCGTAAGGAGATTTACCATTTAAAATAGATGAAGGAGTTCTGTTTATAAGGTATGTGGTAGTGAGTATACACTCACTCCACATATTTAATGGAACATCCCCTTGAAACATTAGGGCACGAGCAACATTCAACAAGTGTCTATGTTTACGTTCCACAACACCATTTTGTTGTGGAGTATAAACACAAGACGTTTGATGCAAAATACCATTATTTTTAAAAAAAAATCAGTCAGCCTGTTATTAAGAAATTCAGTCCCATTGTCACTACGAGATTTTTTTACAGACTTTCCAAATTGAGTGACAAGTAATCTATGAAAAGAAACTATGTTATCATACACTTCATCCTTATTTTTTAACAGATATACCCATACAGAGCGAGTGTAGTCATCTACCACAGTTAAAAAATATCGAAAACCTTCCCTACTATTCACACGATAAGGCCCCCAAATATCTATATGAACTAAGTCTCCCAAATTGGTAGTGTTATGATTACTTAACTTGAATTTGTCCCTAGCTTGTTTAGCTTTGTGACAGATTTCACAAGGTATAACATCACTGTTATTTTTTATTTCTAGTTTGTCTTTTAATACAGTTGAGACTTGATCTGTTGGGTGTCCTAATCGTGTGTGTCATAGGTGCCAAGAGACATTACAAAAAATTGACATAGTTGAATTACTACTCCTATTATTGAGCATGTTAGAATTAGCGACTTGATGAGTATCAACCTGATCAAACACATATAAACCACCACGTTCACTACCAGTCCCCACTATGTTCATTGCAGGAAAGTCCTGAATAAAGAAACATTTATACTCATTAAATCCTACAAAGATCTTGTTATCTCTGGCTAATTTGTGCACAGATAACAAGTTCACATGAAAATCAGGGATTACAAGAACATCAAACAAGATAACTTTATTATTCAGCTTAAAGTTTCCAATTTTATTTATAACAACTTCATCACCATTTGGTTGTGTAACTTTTAATTTTAAGTCAGCTATATCAACCACATTTTCTAGGTAAGCAACGGAGGAAGTCATGTGCTGAGTTTCACCTGAATCAATAATCCATCCATGCTTGCCTAGATTATTAAATTTTGATGTAAAATTAGAAACGTTAGCCATTCCACAAAGCATACCAGCCATATTAACAGCAACACCATCATTTTGTTTCTGATCTATAAGGGACAGCAACTTGTTTATCTGTTCTTCAGTGAGAGATGAGTACATAGGGGGATGACTAGCACTTTCATTGGCAGCAACATTATTAGAAAAGGATTTTCCAGATTGATTAGATTTATTTTTAGTAAATTGAAAATCCTTTGGAAACCCAATCAGTTTAAAGCACCGCTCAATAGTATGACCAGATGCCCCACAATGCTTACAAGTCAACAAACCTTTACCAGATTGTTTTTTGTTATTAGAAGAAGTTTACCAAAGAAAGCAGTATTTTGTCCTCTGGCAGTAGGACGAGTCACACCTCTGTGTGACTCCTCTCTTGATACCAAGGAAAAAGCTGTTTTAACAGAAGGCAAAGGGTCAGTTAACAATATGTTACTTCTAATATTAATGTACATATCATCAAGACCCATCAGAAACTGCATTAGCTTTAGTAATTGATTGTGTGTGGTAAATTCATGAGAAGCATTGCAAGTACATGAGGGTAACTTTATTAAAGCATCGAACTGTTTCCAAAGAGAATTCAACTTATGATAATATTCAGAAACAGGTAAACTATTTTGCCTGAGAGAATTGATTTTCTGATGCAAATTAAACATAACTGAGCCATCAATTTTATCATAGGTTTCCTTGAGTTCTTCCCATACTTCAGAAGCAACTCTGGAAAAAACTTGACTCACAAACAGGTCATTAGAAATAGAGGCTAAAATCCAGGACAGAACAACAGAATTACACCTGTCCCACTGTCTTCCTAGGGCTTCATTAGCAGTAGGTCTAGTGATGGTGCGATTTATGAAGCCCAACTTATTTTTTGTTTCTAAGGCCAAAATCATAGCACAGGACCACACCTTGTAATTTTCAGTACCACTTAATTTCATACTCAATATAGAAGCACAGGAAGTATCACTATGATGAAGGTACAGAGGATCCCCAAAATCAAGTTTACCAATAAGAGATGTCGCTTCTTGATTTTTGGGATCATCCTCACCACCAGCCATAATAGCAACAAGAAGGGAACACACAAGGTAAAAAAAACTAGGAGACTATAACAGGATTCCTTGCCACTTTAGGTGGTAGGTCAAGCCAATCCCCCAGTTACCAAAACCAGAATAAGAAGAGATATTGAGCACACAAAGAGTAGGGTACAGAAGGACTTACAGTGTATGAGGCGTTAGCAAACAGAGATGTCACCAAAAAAGAACTTACAGTAAGTAGATCAGAAAAAAACACCAATAGCATAGCGGATCGTAAAAAATGGGCCAGTCTCTGAAGAGGAGACTGAAGGTCACCAAAGTCTCTGAAGCTGAGACAGGAAATAACCTGAACAAAGTAAAAACAAACGGACAAGAAAAGGAACAACACAAGTGAGTGAAGTAACCTTCAGAAGAACCTCAACTTGTTTTGTGCCCTAACTAAATCTGATGATCAATAGAGTTCATATGACAAGAAACAAAACGATGTTATAAAAGGCCTCACATGAGAAAATAAACTCAGTTCCTCAGCCTGAACTCACAAGATTCAGATCTAAAAACAATTTGTTTTTAAAAAAAAATAGTCAGGAAACTACAAGAGATCTAAACAGAACCTTGTAGATCTTGACAAACAACTAGATCTAAACAGAACAAACCACTCAACAATGGATAACACTAGATTTAAACAATCTTTAACAAAAAGAAACAGAAGCAACGTTAGCGAACTACACAGATCTTGTAGACTGTTAACGAAGGAACATAGATCTGAAGTCGGAAAAAAGAAAAACCTGTACACAAAAACAAACTACAGATCTAAGCAAATCTTGTTTGGATCTATAGATGAGGTGACCAGGTATGCCAATACAGACAACAGATCTAGCAAAAAATTTGTTTAGATCTAGGATATTATCGATGAAGAGAGCAAGAGTAATATTTTTACAAAACCAGATCTAAGGAAACCAGATTTACGTATAGCTTGAAACAAAAAAAGAAAACGATTTGGATCTACAAATCTGAACACGAAAGGAGTAAAGAACGAGATCTAAGAAAGCAGATCTGAGTATTATTTAAAACATGTTTATGCAGAAGAGATTTCAGTAATACTTAAGAAACCACATGATTTAAACATTACACAAATAATACCAGAACAAAACCTTGAATCGATCTACTAGATGCAGCCTTGTAAAACCAAGAATATGTTCAGATTCATTGTTTGAACCAAAACTCTTCACGGTGTTTAACAAGAACAAACAAAAGGTTAAAAAATATTTGCAACTCAGATTTGTAAAAGAAATATACAGATAAGAAGATGAGAAACTTTCTTTGTTTGAACAAGCAACCAAAACAAATCAGTGAGAACAAAACTCACCACAGAGAGAAGAGAGTCGATTTCGAGAGGATCGATTAAGCGCAAGGCTCTGATACCATTTTAAACTCGTAAATAAACATTTCTTCTTATTAAAACTCAGTTACAAAACTAAAGAAAGATACAAACCCTAATTCTAGAGAGAGAATATCTAACTAGAGAGAATAGAGAGCATTCGATATGAATACAAATGAAAAATGAATTTGTGATCTAACGATTACTGAATCTTCAACACTTTATATACTCCAATCAAAAAATACAGCTTTAGTCCTCCAGCTTTGAAGTTCCTTGCTCCGCTACCCTTTTAGTCTCACAAGAAGTGAGGCGCAGTCCACTTCTATCACAATGTTGTCATATTCGGTCCTCCAGATTATGTGCAGCTCACAACTTTTATTATCTAACAATTATTCACATAAAACTAAAATGAATAACTTATAAATAATACTAAGTGACAAGATTGTTAAAACATGTTAGATATTTTAACAGTAAGCAACTTAATGAGTTTGATCAGATTTGTCGCTTATTTGATCAGTTATACATGACTTTTGTAGTGGTTTAATGATGTATAAAGTAGCTTATTTACTAAGTTTCTAGGAGGATTTTATGTAGAAAACCAAGTGGTTTTCAAACTTGTCATTTCCAATTAAAAAAACAAAACATTATCAATCCAAAAAAACTTAATAAAAAACTTACCAAATACCCTGATCTACATATAAACCAAGTCTCACCCCTTGACTTCTTTCAATATAATCAAGTCTTGTTGGTAGATGGGTCAAAATCCTACCCGAGATGAAAATTTGGCCCAAATACAAATTGAAACATTCTTTTAGCATGTCGGGAATTTGGGTTTATTTGGGTATGAAAACTTGTAATTATATTTGTAGATGTAAATTGGTCAAAATTGCATGATTGTTAAGAGTTGTGATTATCTCACAAGGTTAATGACTCTAGGTTTAAGTAATTTTAGCGTTTGGCAAGACCTCCAGATAAACTATTCTAGGCCAACTGATGTGGCGCTACATAACTACACGAAGGTTGTGGAGCATGGTGACTTGATACAAGTATTTCGACTTGCACTTAACTTTTCAACGAAAAAATGGATGTTTATGGGATGAACAAGTATAATGAGTTTCATTGGGATTACGATGGGATCAGGATAAACTATTTTTATTGTTATTTTTTCTAATTTTATACTCAGTTGAATAAATGTTTTTTGAATGTTGTAATATACATCTATTATCAATACCATACTAAAGAAAAATGTTCCTCATAGTCTTAGCATGTACTATGGTGTCATTATCCTTGTGACTTTAATGTTGTATGTCAAGTTGATCAAAATTGATGATGAATCCATTCCATAGAGCTTATGTTTTTGTACCATAAAGCTTCATTTGAGTCGGGGGCGGACCCATAAAAATTTTCAAACGGTTGCACCATTTGATTATAAGAAACAAATATAGAGATATTTTTCATAAAATTAATATTGGTTTTGTGGTTAGTCCCTTGCTTTTCAAACTGGAGGTCTCAAGTTCGAGTCCTACTATTACAATTGAAAGCTAAAATCAATAAAAATGACTCTAACAAGACTCGAACTCGGGCCTCAAGTAGAATAAAAGTCTTCCAAACCAATTATGCCAAAGGAAATTTGTGTACTTATTGCAGTTTCAAAATATATACGGTGACACAAAACAAATTGATACAGTTGCACCTTTCACGAACCTAAATTTTTTTGTCTTACGGCGGAGAAACAATACGGTGGCACATGCCACCGTAACCACCCTTCTGGGTCTGCCCATGATTTGAGTGATGAACTGATGGCCAAAGTTTATTTGATAAATGTATATATATTTTTAATTGGTTTGGAACAACTATTCATAGAATAACGATCAATATTACTAATAATGAAAATAAATAGTTATAAATATTTAAGTATATTCATAATGAATAATTACTTTTCATAAACCTGAAAGTATTTATATAAACCTTCGCATATTTTATAAGAGGGAAATAATCTCAGTAATTTGATTGCCACAAGACATAATACAGTGTAAGGAAATAATGTCTGAAAGTTTACATCAAACACGTTTTAATTACAAAGAGAAAAATATCATAATTCGTACCGTTTTAAAATAATAACACTATTAAGGCTATGTTTGTCAAACTAGCTGATAAGCTAGCTTATGACTTATAAGCTAGTTGGTAGCTGATAAGCTAGCTGTTGACTCATAAGCTAGATGGTAGCTGATAAGCTAGCTGATGAAAAAGTCACGTTTGGCAAAAAGTAGCTTATAAGCATTTAAATGACCAAAAAGGACATATTAAAAAAATAGTTAATAAATAATAATTAATATTAATAAGGGGTAATATTGGAATATTCACAAAAAGCTACTGAAACGCTACTCCAAGTAGAGTTTCAAAAAGCTAGCTTATGGTCATCCAAACATGTACACAAAAAAAACTAATTTATAAGCTAGCTTTTTTTGCCAAACAATGCCTAAATTTGAAATATAAATTAATAAAAATATTCGATCAATAATTAAGCATATATAAACAATGTTACCAAAACACAATGTGTAGTTAATATTAATGTAAAATAAAAGAGTTATTAAATGTATATATCTTAAAATCACAAATAATATTTTTGTTATTATTGTTTCGGGAACCAAATTTAAACTTAATTTTTGATGACTAAATTTATGCTTCTTAAAATTGAAAGAGAACAATTAAAGTCGCTTCCCTTTTAATTTTCTAAGACAAGAAGTTAATAAAAATGTTTGCTTAAAATAAAATGTTTTGAAAGATGACTATCTATATATATATATATATATATATATATATATATAGGACGGTAATCAAATGAGAACCGTAAAAATGTTGAGAACCATGAAAACCGATCTAAATTATTAATTGATTTAATCTATTACGGCTTAGATGAGTTCTTACGGTTCTCAATTTTTAATTATAACCATGTGATCAAAAGTTTAATTATAACAATGGGATCAAAACCAAATTATGGTTTAGATTGGTTCTCATGGTCCTCAATCTTTTTTTGGTTCTCATATGATTTAATCCATATATATATATATATATATATATATATATATATATATTAAGCTTTACCACTAGGCTAAAAGGTAATACCTGTTAGCCAAGGCTCCACTTAATACTTATGCAGGACCACATTACCCCTCTCGAACCCGAATCCCTCACCCTCGTAAGAGCAAGGCGTGAACACTATTGGTAATACTACTGTTACTGAGCGTTAGCATTATTAGACTATCAGCATCCAACCCCATCTAACCCACACTTTTTCACTGCCACATCAGCGCCACATCATTTTTCCCTTCCAACTCATTCTAACCCACAAACCCCCACATCCATCCCACACCACCATCCCATCTTTTATTTATTTTTATTTTTATTTTTGTTACAAGTATATTAATTTAAATAATTTAAATTTTATAAATAATTTATAATTTAATATAAGATAAAACAATTAATAAAATATTTCATAAATTGAAACTACAATTTTAACCTTACATAACCAAATTAAAAACATAAAAAAATACATAATTTCAAATTAAAAAACTACAAATTTCACCAACCATATAGTTGTCGAAGCAACTCTTTGTGGGCTAAAACCGCATTTAACGCGCTACCCGTGAGATGATCATGTGGTCTGATGTAAAACTCGAGATATTTCCGCATTTCTCTTTGTTTCAAAGCTTCCGCTTTTGTCTTTGCCGCTTCCGCTTTTGTCTTTGTCGCCTCGGCTTTGTCCCTCGCGGTTTTCAACATTTCCTCCTCCACGGTTACTATTTTTTTATTTGCAACGTTTATATTCTCGACATACGCCATAAGATTCTTCAACGCCTCGTCCTTTTCCGCCATCTTTGTGGAGGATGACGCGGCACGTTTACCTTTATCTCTCCCCGTCGGTCGTGTCGGTTCTTGTACGAAGACATCCTCCTCCTCATGGCTTTCTTCATTGAGGTTGAACCGAACACGTGCGTCAGAAGACGTCGTGTTTGGGTTTGAATCCGACGTGGACTTGCTCCGTTTTGAGGGCCTCGGGTTATCGTCCATGGAATGTACGATCTTCCACTTAGGGTGGTCTTTCACAATTCTCCAAGCCGTCTCGTGGGAGAAAGGCTTTTCGTTATTATCTGCCCGATACATCGTGTGTGCCCTCTCCATGAAGTCCGCGTCACCCCATCCGGATTTATATTGGGATCTTAGATTATTGTAGATCCCGTTAAACTTCATCATTTTTTTGTTCATGTCACCCAATTTGGATTGTACTTGGTCTTTATTGCGTTGATGTTGGCGACTTGAGTTGAAATAATTGAGTATTTTTCTTCAAAATTCTCCTACAAAAATAAATATATATATATATATGAATACATATATATAATAAAGATAAACACATTAATAAATATATATATGAATACGTATATATAATAAAGATAAACACATTAATAAATATATATAATAAAGATAATCACATTAATAAATATATATATGAATACGTATATATAATAAAGATAAACACATTAATAAATATATATATATATATGAATACGTATATATAATAAAGATAAATACATTAATAAATATATATACCCGATTTTTGTGCGTTTCCAACGATGCTATCTTCGGAGACGTGAAGCCATGCATTTGCCAACAAAACCTCTTCTTCGGAAGTCCACGAAACCGCTTTCGTTCTATTTGCAAATTTCTTTTTCCGTTGTGTCGTGGTTCCCGCATCGAGTTGTGTTTCGGGAACCACATCGGGTGGGGTTTCGGGAACCGTTTCATCGACCTCAACGTCCTCCGAATATGTTTCTTGTTGTAGTAGTTGTTCGAATTGCCCACCTTGATTATATTGTGGAAAGCCACCTTGCATAAATGGTTGAAAGCCGCCTTGATTAAATTGTTGGAATCCACCTGAATGAAATTGTTGGAATCCACCTGAATGAAATTGTTGGAACCCAACCGGGAGGGTGTTGGGTGAATACATAGGGTATTGTTGTATGCTTCCATGGTAGGTTGATGGTGGTGGTGTAAGATTGAAAATATTTTCCGTCGGGAACGGTTGCGAGCTCGTGCCTCGCGATTTGGAACCTCGTCGTGGTGTTGTGAACCCTTGTGTTTCTTTATCCATTATGATTTTTTTGAAGAAAGAAATAATATTGAGAGAGTAGAATGAAGTTGGGAAGATGGGAGAGATTGAGAGTAAATTTGTAGAGAGATTGAGAGTAGAATGAAGTGTGTGAAAAAATAAGTAGGAAGTATATTAGTATTTATAGGAGAAATAAAAAATTAAAAATTAAAAATTAAAAAAAAAAACCCAACGTTCCAGCATCCAACGGATAGATTTTCAAAAAAAAAATTTAAATTTTGGTAATTAACTCAACCCAGCTCGGGTTGCCCAACCCCAATCAACCCCAACCCCATCCAACCCCAAGGGGTGTGATGGTGTTCACTTCCATCCCCATCCAACCCGGGTGAACCCAATTGCCCCGATGCGGACGGTCTTAGCAATACTCAGCACGCAACAAGATTCGAACCCGAGACCAAGGCTCTGATACCATTACAAGCATAAGCTTTACCACTAGGCTAAAAGGTAACACATGTTAGCCAAGGCTCCACTTAATACTTATGTAGGACCACATTAATAACAGTTTTCTTTGCATTAAGGACCATATGTTTATGATCTGCTATGTAATGATCCCACCAGTTTCTTAAAGCTTATGCTTGTAATGGTATCAGAGCCTTGGTCTCGGGTTTGAATCTTGCTGCGTGCTGAGTATTGCTAATAATGCTAACGCTCAGTAACAGTAGTATTACCAATAGTGTTCACGCCTTGCTCTTACGAGGGTGAGGGATTCGGGTTCGAGAGGGGTAATGTGGTCCTGCATAAGTATTAAGTGGAGCATTGGCTAACAGGTATTACCTTTTAGCCTAGTGGTATATATAAACAAGATGGGGAGTTGCTTATGTGACATCATGAGAAGCTTTCATTCACATTTTTCTATTTTATCATAATTTTGATTTTTTAAACAAAAAACTTCTCATAATGGATCACTCTACCCCTAAATGAGAATTGTGTATTTTATTATATGAAAGTTTCTTTAGTAATTTCAATTCCAATTTAATTAACTTTAATTTTTAAACCATCTAACTTATTTTAGACATTAATATTACCCTCTTCATATTTCCATTTATTAATTAGAATAACATACAACAACATTATATATAAACTACAACTTAATGCTCCATAACATGGAATTATGTTCTATACTATGTTGTATTAGAGTTGTATATTTGTTTGTTATTTCTTCTTTGTAGATTCTACTTTTCGTCGATATTGTTGTCCATCTTCATAAACTTTTCAGGTAATGATTTTCGTCGTTTTTTATATAGTTTTGATATGTGTATATGTGTGTGTCTTCCCAATCAATATCATTTTTTTTCTATAAAAAAAATTGCATACTTTTTTTAATGTTTCGTGTGTTTTACATATTTTTGTTAAATAAGTTTTTGGTTTTTCATTCGATTTAGTTACAATTGTTACCTTGGTTTTTGTTGTGGATTTTTCTTCTCATTCTTTTATATCTACATAGTTTCTTAATTTTCAATTTGTAACTTTATAAGAAAAACCACATGATATGACATTTTCTAAGCATCTCAATCCCAAATTTTATCTTTTTTTCCTCATATTTTGCATTTTTTTAATGTTTTGTGTGTTTTATATATTGTTGTTAAATAAGTTTTTGGTTTTTCTTTCAATTTATTTACAATTGTTATCTTGGTTTATGTTGTGGGTTTTTCTTCTCATTCTTTTATGTCTACATAGTTTATTATTTTTCAATTTGTAATTTTATAAGAAAAAACACATGAGAAGGCATTTTCTAGACATCTCAATCCCAAATTTCTTCTTCTTTTTTCCCTTAAATTTTGCATTTTTTTATGTAGTTATTAACAAAATGTTTAATTAATTAATTAATCTTTTCATGTTCTTTGTTTACACCTAATTTTTTTTATTTAAGTTGTCACATTTTAATTTTTTTCACATAACATTCAAATATATATATATAATCAACATATTTACAAACTCATTATATAAATGAAATTACGATCAATATATACTCCTATTTAGATGATAATTGAATATAATAATATATGTATTTTTAATAATAAAATGATATAACTAATATAAATAAGTAATTAAAGATGACTATTATTCACATCAATATAATACCTTATGATCATTGTCGGTTATATTATTTACATAACGCTCTTTATATATATTATTTTAAAAGCAATATATTTAAATGACATGACACACGAGTTTTTTTTACTACAATATGTATATATATTGATATGTATTATTTTCAAATAAAATCAAATATCTAAAATTTGAGTTGGTATATAAAGTAATCAATACATTAAATTAAAAATTATTATTATTTAAAGTCTTATTAAAATCAATATATAAATATAAATGACATTAGAACCAATATATATGAATAAAATTACAATCAATATACAATTAAATACTTATTATTAACCTCATCTTTAATAAATGAAATACTTATTACATTTAATATCATTAAATAAATTTAATTTATAATCAAGTACTTATTACTAACTCTCTCATTAATAAATAATACACTTATTACATTTAAGTTCACTAATTAAATCAATACTTATTTCATTTAATATCACTACTAAAATCAATACACATAAAATAAAAATTATTATGAATCAATATATATATATATATAGTCAAAAAAAATTGAACGACAATACTTTTATTACTAACCAAAATCAAAGTCATAGATACAACCACAAAGTGACCCCAACTACTAATAACACATACTAACACACTCAACTCTAAACATAAAAACATAAGCTAAAAAACATCTCCCGAATCATCCTTTTTGACCAAAACAACCCTGTTTCACAGCATGGTTTGCGAGAAGTAAACGTATCGTGCAAGGCCTGTTATAACGACACTTACACGACCGTCTTAAAACACTGCTGCTCCCAACTATCCACTGTTGTTATGTAACACCCCAGGTCCTCAAAAATCAAACTTTTTAGAATTTTGGGGCTATTGTATGAAGTGTACAACTTTGAGGGCCTTGTGGCAAAAATCTGAATTTCATATGTGTGTATATGGAGTAAAAACCCTAAATCGTTTTATTCTTCATTGGAGGCTGAATAGAAGAATAAGAGAAAGAGAGAAAGGCCTTGTGTGTTCTTGAAGGAAATCAAGAGAAGGAGCAGATTTTTAGGAAGGTTTTACTCATCTTCTTCAGGTAATCATCTTCCCCATTAAATTTTCTCATTGTGTCTTAGTGGAGTTCGTGTTTCGGTGTGGGGGATTTATTCATTGAAGTATTTTTGGATTTGAAATCCATTGGTTTAATGTATTTGGGAGTTCTAAATGGAATACTTGAAGTTTTGGAGCAAAACCACCATTGTTGGTGTATACTTTCATGGATTCTTCATTTTTGATTTTGGAAAGATGGGTTAGTAAAAGATAATTCAATAGATTGATTTTGTTAGAGTAAATGAGGTTTTTGTGTTTGGAAAATGTGGGGAAAGGTCTAGTTCATCATTTTTTTCGTTTGAGAGACTCAAAAAAAAACCCGATTCCAGTTGAGTTGGGTATGAAAAAGGGCATTTTCGGCTTAATGAGGAGTGCAGGTGAGTTGCGCGGCTCACGGCGCGACTGGAGGCGCGCAGGCATCCGCGCCAAAGACTGACCAGTGTTCTGTGCGGATCACGGCGTGACTGGAGGCGTGCGGGCATCCGCACAGGGCTCTGTCTTGCATTTCGATTTCTTGTTTCGCGCGCTGTTTTGGGGCTAGGATTAGGGGTGAGCAAAACCCGATCGGCCCGAACAACCCGACCGACCCGAGCCCCGACCACCCCGAACTTTGGCCAACCCGAGCACCCGTAGCCCGAATGGTCCGAACCCGAAGATTAGGCTCGGTTTAAACGGATCGGAGCGGGTGGCTAAAATTTTGGGCCGAACCCGCACGAACCCCGAACTATTTATATATATATATTTTTTCTTAAATATTATTTATATTTTATAATTGATATTTGATAAGTTGAGTTAGGTTTTATAAGTTCAATTGAAGTGTTGAAGGTATTTAGATTTATTTGCTCATTTAACTTAACATTTTAAATGTGTGTTCTTGGGATTAGGTTATAGCACTTGTAATCTTGTATTAATGTATTTGAGTTTATCAATTTAGGTTTTACCCTTTTTGAGCTGCATCAGAGTTAGTTAACTACCAACATGTGTGAAATTTGAGTTCATCAATGTGTGAAATTTGTGATAGAAAGTTAGAAACAATTGGTAAGTCATACAAAGTTACAATTTCTGTTGGACTAATGGACTCAAAGAAGCCCGAACCACCCAACCCGAACCACCCGACCCGAACAACCCGTCACCCGAAGCCACCCGGACCCCGAAGTATTGTTTGGACGGGTTTCGGGTTACCTAAGTCCCACCCGAAACCCGATCGGGATGCGGGTTTTTGGGCAGAACCAGACCGACCCGACCCGACCCGATGCTCACTGTAACACCCTCAAATTTGGAACGAGCAACTAAATAAAATTTCAATAAAATACCCAACAAGATAAAATCATTTTCTACAATTCATTCCTTAAATTACCTCGGAATTTAAAACATTATAATTCCCTCAATAAATTAACTTAAACGGGTGTTACTTAACACAACACAAGTTGCTAATTCCAAATACGTGCGGAAGACTTCACTAATTCAAATCACCTCGCGAGCACTCTATTAGCACACGACCTTTCACACGTGTCACTAGAACTACTCCCAACCTGAGACCTGTTGCACATGCCGACAAATAAAAAGGGTTAGGCTTACGCCTAGTGAGTTCAAGCATTTTATCATGACTATATAAGTTCATAAATCAAGAGGAGTGTAGCTTTTTAGTCATGATTCCAAAAGAGATTACTTTAAATGTAAAGCACCCATTTTCCAAATCCCACAATTCCCATAAATGAAATCTTTAATGCAATATGATTTCCAAGATAGACTCATTCCCAAAATCCACGTAATAGGGTGAAATACCATTTGATACTCAAAGTAATTAAATCCATAATTCAATTTGTCATTATTCCAAAAACATCCCAAACACGGTAAAGATATAAACCACAACTTGCATATCATGGAAAACAACCCATGTAAATATAACACGTCACCGAAAACATGAGTAGCAATAAATACCCAAAACAACACCTTTCGGTGACGGGGGAGACCCGTATACATCGCACGTGACGGAACACTAAAGTGGGTCACTTACTATGCAATAAAACACACACGTGGATTACTCTCGTAAACTGAGCTCAATCACTCCAGATCTATTGCCCGCAAGACTAGGGAGTTCCCAACTTCAACCACTCCAGGTCTATACATTGGGTCACTCCAAATCCACAACAGCACATTAGGGATTACACCTTACTGCCCATGAGACGACGCCCGACCATATAGGTCAACGCCTTACTTATCATGGAACCCGATGCCTATCCCGTGCTAAGCACATATATGGAATTACACCTTACTGCCCATGAGACGACGCCCGACCATCTAGGTCCACGCCTTACTTATCATGGAATCCGATGCCTATTCCGTGCTATAAAATAAACTAACGTCTCGTAAAACTGAGCTCAATCAATTCCGACCTCTTGCCCGCAAGACTAAGGGAAACTCAAATGCCTATGGATCCATAGCTATCAAGGTCTAAATATTACACGACCCCAAATAAATAAACACATGCATTCAAAACATGCAATTCCCCAATAATATAATTCGTTATCAAAACTCAATCTTGAGTTACCAAAACTGGATAAATGTCCCCAAGACTTAATAAAATTCAATACTGAGCCACAAGCTCAACTAACTCCAAAAAGGTAGTTTATGAAAGTTATAAAATGACATCAAACATAACAACACACACCGTTTGCCGGTAAATACTTCAATTCCATGAAAACCCGAAATAAAACTTTGGATCGGGTAAACCCTCATTTCCAAGGACTCACGCCTTTACGTTTCAAAACATCACATGACGTACTATATGCATATTTCCAAAACATCCACAATGCATTTTTATAATAAATAGACTCCATTTATTACCTAAAATCAACAACTCATTTCATGTATGATTTATTATCACATTTTTCCAAAATATCCAAAAGTCCCAAATATGGGTGTTTTACACATTTATGAAGATAAACACTTCAAAAGAGTTAAATCAACCAAATAACTCAACCATATACATTTTTAAGTAAAACACATACATATTTGTAAAATACTCATTTTGGCATGTACAACGTTTTCGCAAAAGTAACTTGAACTCACCTTGCTAGATTTAAGCTAAATCTAGAGTTTCTCCAACGTAAGCTCCTTTGATGAAGTTTGCATCCTCAAGCCAAAACTTCCAAAAACCTAGATTTATGAAATCCCAACCATCAATATCACAATCCAACCATAAGGAATCATTCCCTAACCATAACACATCAAAACCCCCAAATATAACAAACCCTAGTTCTTAAATATGAGGCAAACCATATTCCCTTAACCCATCATCACCAAAATCGTCCAACATCACCACAAGATGGAAAGAAGATGAAATTAATAACAATAACATCTTTAGATGGGAAGAGATTACCTTAAACCACTTGAATCCTCCAAGACGAACTCCTAATCTCCACAAAAGCTCCAAGCTCTCCAAATATGCTCAACAATGGAGGAAGGGGTTTGATTACAACTTAGATGGTGAAGAAATGAGGAAGGAGAGGGGAGGGGTTGTAGGGTTTCTAGTGAGAGAAATCGATTTTTAGAGAGAGAGTTGAGAGAGTCGAGATAGATGAGTGAAAAATGGGAAGAAGAAAGAAGAAAAGGGGTTTAAAACACCCTGGAGACCGTCGGCGATTGTGACATCGCGATAGTGACATGGTCACTATCGCCGGGGCACTATCGCCCGCTACCCCTGGACTCTCGGTACACTTCTCGCGATTATGACAGGTGCGATAGTGACATGGTCACTATCGCCCAACAGGTACTGAGCTCGACTTTTTGTCTCGAATGATCCCAATTTGCTGAGCTTCTTTCACACACCTCTTCTCAACGTTAAACCTTCACTCTAATAAAATTCCGGGTGTTACAATCCTCCCAACCTTAGAATGATTTCGTCCTCGAAATCTACATCCTTTGCAACCCAAGGCTAATCGACTCAACGCCGACTATAATTAATCAATTCCTAACTGGAATCTAATTTCCCCCACACAGTCTTATAAAGACAATTCCTCGAATAATTTCTTACCAACAAAAGTCCTTCAAGTACACGTTACTTGTCCGTAACAACGTTCTAACCACTGGGATAACTCCTAGTTAGACGACTCCGGTCGTCTCCCAACCTTAGATGTTCCATACATCTCGTTTCAGTTTCGGATTCTAAATCACCCCAAGGTTTGTTTATTAATGAACCCAACAAAATCATCAACTCCAATCATCCCTACCATTAACTGCCGATTAACTCCAACGAGTTCTAATAGACTCCAAAATTCATCTCACATGAATCATCAACTGATAGGTTCATCAACCACGCCCGAAGGTTATTTCACCAAAACCGCTCATCACAATTGAGCATCTTAAGGTTACCCCTATCATTACCAATGTTCTTTTAAAATTGGCTACAACCCCCGTTTACACTAACGGTTTCCGACCTCAAACCAGCAAAGGTTGACAACTAGTTATACCACCAAACTCGGAACCCTAACAAGACCCCACACACGAGTTCCATTTACTGAGGTTTCCACAAAACTAGGGTTGTCAATGAAACGGCTATACCAACCTCGCACTACGTTACCGCAAGTCTAACACTTCAATTACCACAAACACATTTACTTGCTACCGACATCATCCGGCCCATAATACCAACACGCGTGGAATACTCAAACTTCCACTGTCGAAATGCTACACGCACTTACCCTTAACTGGGTTACTTACTCTTTCCAGGGTCCTAACGAGTTCAAAGTTTTCGAGTGCGTTATTCAATAAATATGCCACTTAATCAAAACCATTCACAAAATATTTTCAATACTAAGATTTTCATATCAAATACACCGTACGTACAAAACTACTACTATCAGTTCGGTAGTTACGTAAAACTAAACACGCTCGTCCCACATATGAAAACCATGTTGAAAAATTATTTCATCGCAGTTTAGATTATCAACAAAACGCTAAAGCGTAATAAACAGCTTCTTAAAATGAACCGCCATGGTTCTAGTATGGATTGACTCATGACATTCACGTAAGGTAACTGTCCGACGTTAAACAGGGTGCAACAAAAGTTGTGCACGTATTTCAAAAAGAAGTCCAAACGACATTTGACTCCAAAATTTCCTTTCTAACCATAAAATAGCATGAAACAAGATTTACCCATCAAATTTGCGCGCGTCAGTTTATTACACAAAGCGATGAAACGATTCATAATTACACTCTAGTCAAAACACAAACCGACTTATGTAGGTTCCAAGTTTAAAGACAAAACTAATTTGTTTCCATCATTTGAAAATATCGACTAAAACATCATGAGAAAATTTCAAATTGGGGTAGGCATGCAAGCTTGTAACACTTCTTAGAAATTTCTTGTAATGACACACATGCACCAATTAACTCACACCAAAATTTCAAGGGATGAAATCCTTTAAATCGATTTCCCCAAGATTTCTCATCCGATCCGATAATAACATTTGAATAAGACGTTTTTGGCAACTTGCACACAACAATGCGTTTTTCCAAAATATACGAGGGAATAAGTGTTAATAATTTTATTGACACAAAAAAAAAGGTTCGAACTTATTCTCAAATTCCAAATTGCACCAACGGTGCGCATCAATGTTCAAAACATAAGAATCCCACACATCATAATTTTATACAAACGAGTTTTCTAAAATCTTTATCACGAAACACTTTCCTCAAAATTCCGTACTTGGAACATAAAACGTCGAAACGTCATTGCTTAAAATGTATTTGTCAAAATACTCAAAATACACATTTCCTCCAAACCAAAAGGTTTTCAATTTTCCAAAAATATTCGGCAAATCAAAATTGACCACTGTCAATGACTCATACATTCGTGTTTTCAAAATGTAAAATATTGCGAACTATGCATGATTTCCACAACACCAAAACGCCCTTTGACCGAATGGTCATCACTTGTACAATGAGTTAATAAAATAATTTCACTCACGATTCGTTCAACAATGTGACGAGAAACAATGGTTACCAAGCTATGCATACCCCTAAGTCGATATAACGCATCTACATGAAAATGATAATAAAACATTTAACTGACCAAAAGCGCACCCAGTAAATCATTACGAATGTTACCAAAAATGTTCTTTCATGCACTACTTAAGTCACGTATAAGTTAATCCATACACTGAACTATTTGCAACGAAATACTTAATAACACAAACTCTTGAAAGAAAGTTACGCGACACTAGAGTCCCAAACTCATCTCTTCTTAGTCGCCTTATGGCATAAAATTAACTTTTCTTACCAAAACTCGAGTGGGACCAAATGCTCAACATAACTCGTAAACTTTTCACATAAGCAAATAGAGTATGCATATAGTAAAATTGTACCCACACGACACAAAACGTCATACAATAAAACTCCATGAACTTCAATGGACTCAATGACCTCAAGTCAATAAAACGGCACTAAACATCATGCTTCCAAAGCCAAATCGCTATAAGCAAAATCATGAATGCGACGCCAAAATCCCAAAATCCCCTTCTAGGGTAATATCATATAAACAACATTGTTTAACTACTCACATTAAACAAATTTCCAAAATGACTTTACATAGACATAATGGAAAATAACTTTCCGTCCAAACTCTAACATATGTGGAGGAGATCCAATGTTAAAGTCACAAGCCGTAGTTATTGCCCAACATCTTAAACATCATAAAATATGATTATCATTATATCCGAAACAAATGTTGAACAACAATGAAATAAGGCAAAACAAATCTCGGCGGAGTTTGCAACTCCCGCAATAAAACGGTTTCAAGCACTTTTAAAACCATGATCTAAAATCTTGTGTGCGTGCCAAACATTTCTCAAAATTCATAACACAATCCACATAAGGATTGGAAACACAAGAAATAGTTGATGCAATTTATTTTCAAAATAAATTTCGTGCATGATTTAGTCGGCATTCAACGTCTCCACTCATACTCCTCCAAAATCCTCCGGTCCACTATTGTCATCCGGATATTCAAACCTCTTAAGGCAAGTTAGGAATTACCTCAATTAACCTTACGGTTTTTCCTCAAATCAAAGTCGGCTCAATAAGCCTATGGTTCTAGTCCAACCATCCATCTCGACCCGAAACGGTCTACTTAAAGCAAATATCGTGCTTATCGTCACTCCAAGTGACTAATACTAGAATCGTCCATCTATTCCAACGACTACTAGTTTAGAACTTCCTTCACTACTCCAACGATCATCACATGAAAGCAATTCAAGCATGCACATGTATTAGTAGGTTCACCATGACACTGGCCAGGTGTAACTATGAACGCACCGTACATGATTATCCTTGTTACTCTCGATGTGATTCTCGTTTCTAACAACATCCATTGACCTCGAAACATCCTATCTTAAAGTGCCTAAAGGTGAATTTCACTCTCATTTACTTAAACAAACGCTAGTTTGAGTCTAGGTATCCAAAATCAACACTTAAATCTCTCAAACTTATGCTCTGATACCAACTTGTAACACCCTCAAATTTGGAACGAGCAACTAAATAAAATTTCAATAAAATACCCAACAAGATAAAATCATTTTCTACAATTCATTCCTTAAATTACCTCGGAATTTAAAACATTATAATTCCCTCAATAAATTAACTTAAACGGGTGTTACTTAACACGACACAAGTTGCTAATTCCAAATACGTGCGGAAGACTTCACTAATTCAAATCACCTCGCGAGCACTCTACTAGCACACGACCTTTCATACGTGTCACTAGAGCTACTCCCAACCTGAGACCTGTTGCACATGCCGACAAATAAAAAGGGTTAGGCTTACGCCTAGTGAGTTCAAACATTTTATCATGACTATATAAATTCATAAATCAAGAGGAGTGTAGCTTTTTAGTCATGATTCCAAAAGAGTTTACTTTAAATGTAAATCACCCATTTTCCAAATCCCATAATTCCTATAAATGAAATCTTTAATGCAATATGATTTCCAAGATAGACTCATTCCCAAAATCCACGTAATAGGGTGAAATACCATTTGATACTCAAAGTAATTAAATCCATAATTCTATTTGTCATTATTCCAAAAACATCCCAAACACGGTAAAGATATAAACCACAACTTGCATATCATGGAAAACAATCCATATAAATATAACACGTCACCGAAAACATAAGTAGCAATAAATACCCAAAACAACACCTTTCGGTGACGGGGGAGACCCTTATACATCGCACGTGATGGAACACTAAAGTGGGTCACTTACTATGCAATAAAACACACACGTGGATTACTCTCGTAAACTGAGCTCAATCACTCCAGATCTATTGCCCGCGTGACTAGGGAGTTCCCAACTTCAACCACTCCAGGTCTATACATTGGGTCACTCCAAATCCACAACAACACATTAGGGATTACACCTTACTGCCCATTAGATGACGCCCGACCATATAGGTCCACGCCTTACTTATCATGGAACCCGATGCCTATCCCGTGCTAAGCACATATATGGAATTACACCTTACTGCCCATGAGACGACGCCCGACCATCTAGGTCCACGCCTTACTTATCATGGAACCCGATGCCTATTCTGTGCTATAAAATAAACTAACGTCTCGTAAAACTGAGCTCAATCAATTCCGACCTCTTGCCCGCAAGACTAAGGGAAACTCAAATGCCTCTGGATCCATAGCTATCAAGGTCTAAATATTACACGACCCCAAATAAATAAACACATGCATTCAAAACATGCAATTCCCCAATAACATAATTCGTTATCAAAACTCAATCTTGAGTTACCAAAACTGGACAAATGTCCCCAAGACTTAATAAAATTCAATACTGAGCCACAAGCTCAACTAACTCCAAAAAGGTAGTTTATGAAAGTTATAAAATGACATCAAACATAACAACACACACCGTTTGCCGGTAAATACTTCAATTCCATGAAAACCCGAAATAAAACTTTGGATCGGGTAAACCCTCATTTCCAAGGACTCACGCCTTTACGTTTCAAAACATCACATGACGTACTATATGCATATTTCCAAAACATCCACAATGCATTTTTATAATAAATAGACTCCATTTATTACCTAAAATCAACAACTCATTTCATGTATGATTTATTATCACATTTTTCCAAAATATCCAAAAGTCCCAAATATGGGTGTTTTACACATTTATGAAGATAAACACTTCAAAAGAGTTAAATCAACCAAATAACTCAACCATATACATTTTCAAGTAAAACACATACATATTTGTAAAATACTAATTTTGGCATGTACAACGTTTTCACAAAGTAACTTGAACTCACCTTGCTAGATTTAAGCTAAATCTAGAGTTTCTCCAACGTAAGCTCCTTTGATGAAGTTTGCATCCTCAAGCCAAAACTTCCAAAAACCTAGATTTATGAAATCCCAACCATCAATATCACAATCCAACCATAAGGAATCATTCCCTAACCATAACACATCAAAACCCCCAAATATAACAAACCCTAGTTCTTAAATATGAGGCAAACCATATTCCCTTAACCCATCATCACCAAAATCGTCCAACATCACCACAAGATGGAAAGAAGATGAAATTAATAACAATAACATCTTTAGATGGGAAGAGATTACCTAACCACTTGAATCCTCCAAGACGAACTCCTAATCTCCACAAAAGATCCAAGCTCTCCAAATATGCTCAACAATGGAGGATGGGGTTTGATTACAACTTAGATGGTGAAGAAATGAGGAAGGAGAGGGGAGGGGTTGTAGGGTTTCTAGTGAGAGAAATCGATTTTTAGAGAGAGAGTTGAGAGAGTCGAGATAGATGAGTGAAAAATGGGAAGAAGAAAGAAGAAAAGGGGTTTAAAACACCCTGGAGACCGTCGGCGATTGTGACATCGCGATAGTGACATGGTCACTATCGCCGGGGCACTATCGCCCGCTACCCCTGGACTCTCGGTACACTTCTCGCGATTATGACAGGTGCGATAGTGACATGGTCACTATCGCCGGGCACTATCGCCCAACAGGTACCGAGCTCGACTTTTTGTCTCGAATGATCCCAATTTGCTGAGCTTCTTTCACACACCTCTTCTCAACGTTAAACCTTCACTCTAATAAAATTTCGGGTGTTACAATCACCCCTAGCTAGGATTATGTCATCACTTAAGGGTTGTCTTAGGTGTATTTTGGGCATAATTAGGGAGTTTAATACCACCTTTATTAACCATAATTCAGGTGTTCGGTTTGAACTAAAGTGGATTTCGGAGCGTGTGTCGATGTGCTAATGCTAAGGTGAGTTCCCTTACCTTCTTTGTGTGAATGAAACGTTTTGCTAAAGGTTTTCATAACTGATTATGGTTACGAGCATGATGACATGATTAAACATTTTGAAAGGTTTTATTACACATGACATGGAAATGTTTACTAATGCATGCAAGTTGTTTATACGTTTAATTTATACGTAAATGTTGATTGCATGTTCTTGTGATGATGTTGCTATGTGTGGTGTCGGATTGCACAGTGGTGTCGGACATGGATGATTGAGAATTATCGGTGGACAAGTTAGACCGCGTTTCTAGAATTCGTTTCGTGTGCACACGGATTCGGCATTGTACCGAGTGCCGAGGGGATCTACTGTGGATGCCCCGAATGTCGAGCCTGGATTAATAAGGTGTTGAAAGTTGCGACCACTGTGCTATCCCCTCATGTGGAGTCAAGCAATTAAACTGGATTTCCGATTATTTTATAACGGTTAAATGTTTTACACTACTATTTGTGTAGAACTGTTTTAAAGAGGGAATTCACTAGACCTCATGGTCTAACCCTCACTTTCAAAAACTTAAAGAGGGAGTTCACTAGACCTCATGGTCTAACCCTCACTTTCAAAAACTAAAACCATTTTCAGGTAAGAGTCGTACTTGAGGTTTCACCTTGTGAGGATGGAGAGATATGGGGATGTAGAAGAGGCATAACTTGTTAGAGGCTTGTAGCTTATCGACGGGCTTTCTGTAGTATCTCAGTTGTGAAGGTGTTTTTCGCTGCGAGTTTAGAGTAGAACTGATGTATTGTATACTTTGGGACCGTTTTTGGTTTTAATGTTGTCAATTTATATTTTATTTAAATTTGGGTTGTTACATGTTACACGAACGCCGCATAAACCAACTGAGCTTTACCGATGCTGCTACCTTCATCGACTGATCCAACTTGTGTAGTTGTCCACATACAGCACCTGTTTCGGCTTAATGCGGACAGTCGTGTCCACAGTAGATGCACCCTTCTGTTTGTTACCTGTTAATTCGATCCTGGATTGGTTAACCAACTACACCAATCCAGACTTATGTCCATGTCTCGACCTTCAATCCATTCAAAAAATTTCAACCGTGCCATCAGAAATCGATCCACGATGCTTGTTTGTTCCTTTCTCGAACACCAATTTGTTACGGTGAGTCCATATGAAATATATCCAGCACCATACAGTCGTTATCCATCTTTTCCGCGCTTTCATGTTGCTATTCAGCTATCCATTTCTTTCCAGCACACCATTTATCGACCCAATCGAATCTAGGTTGATATTCCACCATTTACCCAATTGTTGCCAAAATGTTTTCACTTCCCCACAATTTACTAATGCGTGATCCAATGTTTCTACTGCAGATCCACACCACGGGCATAGCAATGTGTCTAACTCAATTCCCAAATTATCCAACACCTCTCTCGTTGGGATCCTTCCTAGCCTTACCCTCCACATAAACACACAATTTTTTTTCGGAATGGATCCTACCCAACTAGTCACCACCGCATTACTTTTACCTCCCTCTCGTTTCTCTTCTAGTAAGTTCCTTACCCCTTTGACCGTAAAGCCATTTTTGGTATCCAACACCCACGTCACTCTATCCTTGACCCCTCTTTTCGGAACTTTGGATTGTAACAAAGATACCAACTTTGTTACTTCTCCTAGTTCCCTCCCCCTCGGTTCACGCCTCCAACCCCATTTCCACTCCCAATCACCTTCCACCCACTCCCCTCTATCCATGACCGAATCACTTTTATTGGTTTCTAATTGGAATAGTCTCGGGCATTCCTCCTTGAGTGTCCTATTTAGTGCCCATTTCTCCTCCCAAAATCTCGTTTCCGACCCGTCTCCAATTTCCTTTACCAAGGACCCCACTAAGTCAACCCCTTCCTTCTCTAACTCTCTCCCCATCCGCATTATACTCATCCAAACCGAACCCCCATCCCCCCTCAAGCTTCTTAAGTTGTCACCTACCAATCCTCCATCCCATCCAAAAATGCTTCTAATTACCCTAGCCCACAATGCCTCCCTATCAACATGGAATCTCCACCACCATTTACACAAAAATGCCCAGTTCATATCTCTTAAACATCCAACATTTAACCCTCCCCTTTTAAAGTTCCCCAAAACCGACCCCCATTTTACCCAAGCACGTGCTCTTTTTGATTTCATATCCCCCCCTCCCCCTCCCCCAAGAATTGGCTTCTCACTCTCTCAAGACATTTTATCACTCCCACCGAGGCCCGAAACAAAGAGAAATAATATAAAGATGTGCTACTAAGAACCGACCTTACCAACGTTAAGCATCCTCCGTATGAGATTGTTTTGGCTTTCCACGAGGCAAGCTTTTCTTTCATTTTATCAGTTACCGGGTTCCATTGATCGAGTCTCCGCATGGATGCACCGACCGGTAGCCCAAGATAGATAAAAGGCAATACACCACAACTAAATCCCATTCTTCTCGCCCATGCTTGTACCTCCTCCTCCGACACCCCCACTCCGTATATTTTGCTTTTTGTCAAGTTTATTTTTAGTCCCGACACTAGATGGAAACACTTCAAAAGTTTCATTAGGTTTTTGATATTTGCCAACATCCACTCTCCAAAAAAGATTGCGTCATCCGCATATTGGAGGTGTGATATAGCAATCCCTTCTCTTCCCACTTTTATACCTTCAAAAATCCACTTTTTCACGGCCTCCTATACCATTCCATGAAGGCTTTCCGCGACCAATAAGAATAGGAAAGGTGCAAGTGGATCACCTTGCCGCAATCCTTTCTCCATTTGAAATTCCCTAGTCGGCTACCCATTTATCAACACAGATATCCTTCACATATTAAGACATGTCTTTATCCACCCCCTCCACTTTTCCAGGAATCCCATCGCCTTCATAACGTCCATTAAGAATTCCCATTCAACCTAGTCATAAGCTTTTTCAAAATCGACCTTGAAGATCATTCCTTTCCTCTTCATTTTCCTAAGGTATGTCACCGTCTCGTTTGCTATAAGAATCCCATCTAGAATCGATCTTCCTTTCATAAATGCACTTTGTTCTTGACTTATTAGTTTATCTATTACCGCTTTCAACCTTTCTGCGAGTATCTTTGATATTATTTTGTATAATATACCAATGAGACTTATTGGCCTAAAGTCGTTAAGGCCGCTTGGGTTTGGGTTTTTGGGTATCAATGTTATGAAGGACGCATTACACCCAACGCTCAATTCCCCTTTTTCCATGATCCATTCTACCGCCGCCATCAAATCCCCTTTTATCAACCCCAATAATCCTTTATGAAGCCTATTGTGAATCCGTCCGGGCCCGGTGCCTTGTTATTTCCGCATTCTTTTATTGCATTCCATACTTCATCTTCCGTTGCCTTTCTCTCTATATGGTTTGCTTCCTCTTCCCCCAATTTTTTCATATTTTCCATTCTAAGCGTCGGCCTAACATCGCTTGTGCTAGTGAACTTGCCTTTAAAGAACTCAAATGCATAATCTTTAATTTTCACCGGTTCTTCCGTCCATATCGAGTCGATGTTTAAGCCGCGTATACTATTTCTTCTTTCTCTACTTTTTATCGCTGCATGGAAAAGTTTTGTGTTTTCATCACCCTCTTTAATCCACCGAACCTTAGCCTTTTTCTTCAACATCTCCCTTTTCTTTTCTTCCAATTCCAACCATCTTTTTCATGCCTCGATCCACCTTTGCCTCTCATGATCCTCCAACATGTTTGCGTTCGCTTTTTTTCTTCCCATTTCTTCACCTCTTCTTTCTTTGATTCTACTTCAATCTCCAAGATCCCCCAATTGGCCTTACTCCATTCCTTCAAAGCCACTTCACATTTTTTAGCTTATCTCGGAACACACAATCGGGTCTTCTCGATGCCACACCTTTATTCCATGCCTCCTTGACTATATCTCCATTTTTTTCGTCTTTGAGCCACACATCAAAAAAATTGAAGGGTTTTGGTCCAAAATTACCCCACTTGTCGCTAATCATGATTGGTGCATGGTCCGACCATTTTCTCTCCATCACCTTTGCGCCCACATTCTTCCAATTTGATTCAAACTCTTGTGTCACTAGGAACCGATCAAGTTTGCTCATTTTCACTCCGTCATCACTTATTCTTGTAAAGTTTTTCCCCCAAAGGGATTTCAATGAGTTTGGCCCTTCGAATGAACTCGTTGAATTCTTCCGATCCTTTGCGATTCACGATTGAATTTATTCTTTCTTTATCGTTACGTACTTCATTAAAATCTCCTCCAATCATCCATTTAACCTTATTTTTTCACAGCCCATATATTTACTCTTTCCTTTTTCTCCCTTGGACCGTAAATATTTACACACCCCACAAGACCCACCGTATTTGTTCACTTTCCAACTATTGCGATGAAATTTGTTTCTTGAATTATATACTCACATTGGAACAAACTTTTATCCCAAATTATAAGAAGGCCCCCTGAGTTTCCAATTGTCGGTTCCTGCACATAATCCCAATTTTTTGCCCCCCACAGTTCCGCCACATCCCGCGTCTCTACTTTCTTCAATTTTGTTTCTTGTAACATTATCATACTTACCCTTTCTTTTCTACAGATTTCATTAACCCAAGTCTTTTGTTTTTTGACCCGAGTCCCCTTATATTCAGTGATACTATCTTCATAATTACGTTTCCAGAATCGATCCTTAGCCGTCCTTTTCAAACCCTGTTCTTCACTGCTCCTCTGACTTCCGCATTCCTCTCTTTTGGTTTCCAATTTACGCCTAGACTATTGTTGAATTCTTCTAAGGCCTCTTGATTCTCCATACTTTTCAGTTCGTTTGACAGAGTTATTTTTGTTGCCATTGATATCGACCCCCCCCCCCCATTTTGTGATTTGGTCCTGCTCTTCGTTTTCACTTCGCCCCCTTCACTCCCTTTTTTTCCTTTTTCTGCGAGTTTCTAGCCATTTTTTTCAGATAGTGGAAGCTTACCTTGTTTCTGCCAAATGCCAATTGTTCTCGCTTCTTAATTCTTGATGTTTCTCCTTTACCCATTCTGGAAAAAATTTCACCATCCCCATGATTTCTCCCCAAGTTTCTATCGCTGCATATCTGGACGTCTTCCATGTTACCTCCACTTGGGGCCATCTCTGATATGTTTTTTGCATCCCCCATCGAATTGGGTCTGTTTTGGATGGATTCCCCATTTATGGCATCTGATGCACTTTGATTTGGGCCTATTTTACAGCCCACCCCATTTACTTTTAGTAGCTTTTCTAATTTCTTCAATTCCTCGTGGTTATTTGGAAACCTGCCTACTTTATTTTGTTCTTCCATCAATGTTTCCTTGGAAATCGGCTGCTTCTTGGGACTTTCACCTTTCTCTCTTGAATTTTCCAACTGACCGTTATCATTAACACCTTGAGACTGTTCCTCTCCCCTCTTCATCGGTGACTTCTCCGACATCTTTACTGGCGGTTCCACTGGTTGCTCTCCACCCATTGATTTTTTCCTCGACGGCTTCTCCACCCTCTCCCTTTTCTCCCTCCCCTCTTCTAATTTGTCTTGGTTTTCTGCATTTTGTTTGTTGTCTTCTGCTTCTTTCGGCCTCATCACGTCTTCAACTTCTTGATCCTTTTTCTCTTCATTTTGTGCCCCAAAGTCGAAAATGCTTTCTTCAACCATCCACTCTTCGTCACTTTTCTCTCCACCTTCCATCCACTCTGATGGAATGGACTCGTCTTCTTCCTCCTCACTACCACCCCATTCTTCCATGTTATCCTCTTCTTCCAATTGGATTTCCATTAGGCTACCGTCCTCCTCTTCCACTTTAATCAAAAAATATAATTACCCTACTTTGATGCTCGTAATCACACTTATCCTCTCTACTAATCTCGTACTTAATTGGACCTTTCCCCACATCAGATTTTTACTATCCTCCAAGTTGCAGTTTTTCGTTTTTAGGACTTTGCCCCATTTGCTCGCTATCTCCGTGAACGTTGGTTCTTTCCATATGTGAAGTGGAATCCCTTCTACTCTTACCCACACGATTTTCTTCGATGCTCGAAATCCCACCGTCCATCGTCTAAGGTCTTTGATCCAGTGATGCAACCCATATGTCTTATTCCTTATGACTTTCTCCATTTGATTTTCCGACTCAAATTCGACTAATATGCTCCTTCCCTCCACTAATCTCACTCCGACTCCTTCGTCAATCTCCGTTTTACACAGGTTTTTGACTGTTTGTATATTGTCCATCGATGTAATTGTACCGACATCGCATTTTTTAAGGTAAGCCATCCTATCGTTTTCCGCCTCCCATGAACCTACCACATTCGGCACTTCATTTGTGCTTTTCTTCTCCTTACTCCCTGCCACTGCCTCCTCATGCATTCTTTTCGCATGTGTTTTTGGTTCCTCCGTTCGACACTTCCCATTTCCCACAACATCCTTTTTTTTGTTCCATAAACTAAAACTTATTATTATCCATATAGCAATATGTACAAAAAACAATAGAAACACACACACATGTATATATAAATATATATATATATATAGGGGTGGTATTTTTTTACAAACCAATGCATTTGTAGAAACTATGCAACTACCTTAATCACCATCCATTAATTTGATCTAGGGTCAATAATCATTCAATGGCAAATTTGGTAAATATTAACCATAATTGAATTAATTTCATAATTAAAAAATAGGTACAGGGGTATATTGGTAAAACAACTTGTCATTCATCATCCCTAAATCAAACCCGTCATTCATCATTCCCAAATCAGGGATTCCTTTCTCTCTCTTCTTTACCATTTTTTCAGCCACAAAGGATCCCTTTCTCTCTCTACCAAAAAATCATCCACATTTTATCAACAACAAAACCCTACTCCACTCCCTCTCTCCATCTCCGATCAAAACCGCCGCCGCCGCCGGCAACAGGAAGCACCACCACCGCGCTGCTGTCCACCACCACCGCTGTTGTCCACCGCTGATGTCCTCCACCACCACCGCCGCTGCCCACCACCACCGCTGTTGTCCACCACCACAGCTGCTGGATTCATGATTCTAGGTTGAAAGATTTCAAAATCTTGAAGGTTTTGTAGGTTCATGGCTAACTCTGAAAATTACAAAATCGTGGGTCGAAAGTGGTCTTTTCTGGGTTGCCTTCATGATTTTGTCTTCATGATTTTGTCTTCATCGATTTTACTGGGTTTCTTCATGATTCTGGGTTTTGTTTCATGATTTTACTGGGTTTCTTCATGATTCTGGGTTTCTTCATTTTACTGGATTCATGATTTTACTGGGTTTCTTCATGATTCTGGGTTGATTCTGGGTTTTGTTTCATGATTTTACTGGGTTTCTTCATGATTCTGGGTTTCTTCATTTTACTGGATTCATGAAGATCTCGTTAACCGATGGTGAAACATCCATTTTTTTTCTTATGATTTCGGAAAGATAAAGAGACTTGCAGATGAAGAATTTCGGATATATATATAAACCTGCAGATGAAGAACACAAGAGTGATTAAAAAACCCAGTTGGATGGGACGATATAGTATCTGTAGAAAAAATCGATAATCTGTTAATTTGAATGGGATATTAACAAATCCCATTAATTTAGGAAATTACCTAATTAAAAAACGAATTTGTAAAATGACCTCTATACCCCTCTGGTTATAAATTAATTAATAATTACTTTTAATTAAATTAATTGATTGAGAAGTGGTTTGCATAGTTTTTACAAATGTACTGGTTTGTAAAAGAAACATCCCCTATATATATATGTGTGTATATATATGTATATATATAACTAGAAAGAACGACTTATTACAATCATCAATATATAATTATTTCAATTGCATTTTTTAATTTAAATTGAAATCAAACTATGTATAAAAATGAAATTAGAATTGATATAATATGTTTCATTTTACATAATATGAATAAAACTATTTTTTCAAGATTCTCTACTAAGAAACTAAGTTAGGAAGAAACACTCTCAAGTAAATCAAAAAAACCTCGAACAAAAAAAAATTAACAATTCAATCAGGCTTGCATATACTCTGAGTGGTCACAATACTGACGACTTTTGTTACTCTTTCGTCCAACCATAAGTTGGGAATGGGAACTTCATGGAGAACTTTTAGCCAAAGTTGCAACAAGTACATTATAACAAATGTAAGCAATTTACCAAAATGTCCTACAATTAAACAAAACTACGTAGCAATATTATGGTTGCATGGTGAATATAATTATTTCAAGAGAATATATGTTAGGGATAAATCGATATATTACGAGTTATGACAAAACAATACTAATTATACACCTCATTATTATAATCAATAGTCTCACTAACTTCTTTTATTATTTTGAGTCAATTACAAAGTTTGATGATGTAGAACTTCTTAGCTATTATTTAATTATATATATCAAAAGAAATAACTAAGAATAACAACTTCATATGAAATGTAATATTGATTCTTATTATTTTGATATATATATGATCATCGGCCCATTTAACTTCAACATTTTTTCTAAAGAAATTATTACTACCGCACAACGCGCGGTACCGAACCCTAGTCTATATAAAACAAAAACTTTAACTACTGATGTGGCGCTCTTACATTTCAGAATCACTAATTTTCTGCCTTCTCAGTTTTCTGATTTTCTATTTTTACCGATTAGGGTTCAACTCCACCCATTCGTCTCATCTCTACCTACCGATTGATTGTATTCCAACGGGCTTCTCAGCCTCTTCATTCAATATCGATGGCTCATCCTCATCACAATCACCGGGTTTCCTTGCAATGATTTTTGGCTTCCAACCATCAACGACTTTGGCTTCCAAAACCGACTAGGGCTCTATGCTTCTCTTTTCATTTTACAGTCTATCAGAACCAGCTTTTCCTTTCATCTTTTTAACCTTTGTTTCTCGACATATGATCTGTAAATTTCCTTTTATAAGACAAGAAGTTATGAAAAATGTTTGCTTAAAATAAAATGTTTTGAAAGATGACTATTTAAAATATAGATTTTAAAAGTTAAATTCCTTAAAATGAAAACCAAGGTAAATTAATTATATGTTATTGTAATTATCCATTTTAAATCAATTATATTATTAAATTTACTTGATATATGAGCTAAACATATTGGTATAACTCTTGTGTTTATTTATAGTCTATAATAGTAATAAAAAAAAGAATCCTAAGTCCCAAAGGTAGTATAAATATGAACCACCATTCGATAACATGCATATACCAAAACCTCCAAAGACCCTACTAGCATTCGGAACATGGGGTCGCCATCAGGGACGTAACACAAGCTTTAAAACCGCAGGGGCCGGACTTTGTAAGACCAATTTGTCATTCAAACACACCTTATAAGACCAATTTATCATTTAAGTAGCTTGTTTAGGTTAAATTTCCTATCATTTATCCCGGTTCAGTTTTACATTAATAAATACTTAAAGTTGTCATTCAAACGCACTTTTCGAGAGATTTTTTAAGTTTTTGTGTTGATTCGATGGTTTTTTTGGTTTCTTTGTGTTGATTTGAGTGAATTTTTTGGGTTTTTTATTGATTTCAAGAGATTTTTTTTGATTTTTTGATTGATTGGGATTTCATCTTCATCTACGTGTGAAACAAATTTGAACAAACAATTGAACATCCTATTATCCATTTATCCTAATTCCTAATTTCACAAGTTCCCTGTTTCAGAACACACAAATGCACAATCAAACAATTTCAATATTTCAAGTAAATTTAAACCTAGCTAAATAGCTAATCAAACAATTTCAAACAAACAAATAAGCAATTCATAAATCACAATGGTATTTTAAAATTAAAACTTAAATAAAAGGAAAAAAGAAAATCTGTAATTTAGCGGCTGTTGGTGTTGGAGGATTATTTGATGGAGATGAAGTAAAAATCAATGGGACTCCACTTGTATTTGGAGGATTTGATTGTTGCTCTTCCATTAAATATTTGAGATTGACAGAATTCAAGAATCAAGCTTCAAGAATGTAGTTATGTAGACCTAGAACAGTAGAATTAGAAATCTAGAATATAAGTTGAGTAGGGAAGTGGGCAGTGATTGGCGACCGAAGATAAAGTCTAGCAGGCGGCAATAGTCATATGTGGGTGTCCGATGACTATGGGTGATGGTGTTAAAAGTACTTAATTTGATCAATCTTGTCATTAAATGTCTAACTTAATTTATTTTTGTAATGTTATATTAGTGCGAGGACTGAATCTGCCAAGTTGTGAAAGAGATGGATGGCGCTTCAATGACCGTGTTGAACTAAGGGTGGCGGAGCAAATTCGGATATTTCAGGGACTAACGTGAAAAGGGATAAAGTGCAATTAAGTGAAATTACTTTAATATAAAATAGGGTTTTCACTCATTTGTATTCACTTTACAACTTCATTTTTCTCTCGTTTCACAGAGTTATTTTCTCTTATCTTAGTTTTAGGGTTTTCTCTAGAATTAGGGTTTCTAACTTCAAACCTTTTGAAGTTACTGAGTGATGAGTGATTAATGTAGTGAGTTTTACTTGTAAGTATTAAATCGTTTTCTCAGAGTGCTTTAATAAAAGTTTGGTTTATATTTTGATCATGGTATCAGAGCGTCGAGGTTCGATGTTCGCAAGAGTTTTTCTCAAACGGCGATTCTCTCTGGTATGATCTTCTTCTCTTGTTTTCTGTCATCTCTGAAATTTGCTTATCATCATGGTTTCTGCATCGACTCACACGTGATCTTGGCCTTATAGCCCTTATAGCCCTGGTCAGGTCTAGTCGTTCGTTTCATCGCTTTAAGATCTGATTTATCTTAGATCTGTGTTCATGTTTTCACTAAGATTGTGGATCCTGACTCTAATAGTCTTGGTCCATCATTCCTCAGTTTCTTTCAATATACACATTTGCTGATTGTTTGTGAGATGCTCAGATCTTGACTCTGTAGTCCTGGTCCGTTCATCTCTGTTGTACATCAACAACAAGATCTGTTGAATTTAAACTCATTAGTTTCGATTCATCACTCCTTGTTGTGTTGTTGTTTTTTACTTTTCCTTACTATCTGTTAAATCTGCATACATTCAGATTCTCACTCCTTCAGAACTGACCTCTCTCTTGGTATTGTACTATGTACTACGATAGGAAAGGTTCAGATCGTGTGTTGTTAGTATAGATCTATAGTTTTGTTACTGCATCTTGTGTTGTTAGTATAGATCTATAGTTTTGTTACTGCATGCATCGGATCTACAACAGATCTATCATTTTTCTGTACATACATTGTATCTAGTGTAGTTCTTAAATTTCTTCATACATATAATGCTTTGTTAGCACAGATCTATTTGTCTGCGTTACATGCAATATATTTTGTTAAGATCTGTGAACATGTTATTCGCATCTAGCTTAGGTCACTGTGTACTTCTTGTCTCTTATCACTATCTTCACATTTAAAGTGTGTGTAATCCGACCTCTGTAGGTCCGGTTACTCATTCTTTTTAAAATAACCAGTTTACTTGTGGTCAGGTCATCATAGATCTTGTCACAAGCTGTGTCTTAGGACTCATCGTGCACATCTGCTTATCTCAGTGTGTCAAGTGTTATTGTTAGAACAGATCTCTTGATCCGCTCTAAGGTTACACTGCCCTGACATCTGCAGATTGTTATTGGGTGTGATTGATTCGAGGATTGTTGAGAAATAAACACACTGTTTTTTCCTATCTCTAGATCTGTACAGTGTGTATTCTCTCTCTCTCTCTCTCTCTCTCTTCATGCTTACATATTTGTTCAGGTTTATCAAATGGGGTTAGCTCAGTTGGATAGGTAACATCCTGGTGGGGTGCGGGGTGAAAGCCGCACTACCCGGGTTCGATTCCAGCGGGCGAGACTTTCCTGAGATATCCAGACTCTGGGTCAGGTCCTTCGGGGCCGGGGACGGTACGGGTGGGTCCAGTCTATGGGACCCTCTACCCTGCCGTTCGGGTTCAGCCAAAGGCTGGGCCTAGTTGTAGCGGATTAGTGGGATTGCCCGTAATGGAGGCCCGATACCGCTGGAACGTGTTTGTGCGTTAACTTGCCGTTCAAAAAAAATTTGTTCAGGTTTGTTTTTCTGGTTTGAAATCTCTTGTAACAGAGGTTTAGTGTTTCCGCTGCGTACTTTGTTTGGATACCCATTGTAAGTACCTCTTTACCTTGTGTGTACTTTCTTTTCCTTTCCTCCTTCTGTTTTTTGGGTACCTGAGTGATTGGCTTGACCTACCATCTTAGAGTGGCAAGGAATCCTGCATGTATATCACTAAGGTATTTCCCTTGTGTGTGGTTTATTTTTCTGTTCATTATGACTGGTGCAGAAGCTCACAAAGAGCCAGAGTCGCAATCTTTGATTGCAAAACTGGACTTTGGTGATCCTCTTTACCTTCATCCTAGTGACACTTCAAGTGTGTCCATTCTTAACCTAAAGTTGACTGGAACTGAAAACTATAAGGTTTGGTCTTGTGCTATGATTTTAGCCCTGGAAACTTAAAATAAGCTTGGCTTTGTTGATGGTACCGTACCTCGTCCCATTGATAATAATGTTCTTGGCAGACAATGGGACAGGTGCAATTCAGTTGTGTTATCTTGGATCCTTGGATCCATATCTGAGGAGTTGTTTCTCAGTCAAGTTTTCTCTAAGATTGCCAATGAGGTCTGGCAAGAGCTTAAAGAAACTTATGACAAAATTAATGGTTCTGTTACCTTCAGTCTTCACCAAAAAATAAATTCTCTTACTCAAAATGGGATGTCCGTTTCAGATTATTATCACAAATTAAATGCCTTATGGAAACAATTTGATGCTTTAATTAAACTCCCATCCTGTTCTTGAAATGCTTCATCTGAATTTTCAAAACATAATCAACTCTTGAAACTTATGCAATTTTTGATGGGATTGGATGATGGCTATATGTAACTAAGAAGCAATATTCTAACCACTGATCCTTTACCCACTGTCAAAACTGCCTTTTCTCTTATATCAAGAGAAGAGTCACATCGTGGTATGACTCGTTCTTCATCTGACTCTAAGACTCAACACACTGCCTTTTTAGCAAATCTGTTGATAACAGGAAAAAATCTGGAAAACCTCCATTGGCTTGTAAACATTGTGGTGTTACTGGTCATACTATAGAACGATGTTTTAAACTCATTGGTTTTCCAAAGGATTTTCCGTTTACAAAAGCTAAGTCAAATCAGTGTTTTAAAACTTCGTCTAGTAATACTTGTACTACTGAAGGTCCTACAAGTGGTTCCAATTTCTCCAAATCTCTTACCGAAGAACAACTCAACAAGTTATTGTCTCTTTTGGATCAGAAACAAAATGAGGGATAATATGTCAATATGGCAGGTAACTTCTTTGCCAACATGACTAGTAACTCAACTTTTCCTAAGATTTCTCAGTCTGGTTGGATAATTGATTCTGGAGCGAATCAACACATGACCTCTTCTATTGCTCATCTTGATAATATTGTTGACATATCTGATTTAAATCTAAGAGTCATTCAACCTAATGGGAATGAGGCAAAAATTAACAAAATTGGAAACTATAGATTGAATAATAATGTTGTATTATTTGATATACTTGTTATTCCTGATTTTCATGTTAATTTGCTTTCAGTTCATAAACTTGCTAGAGATAGCAAGGTCTTTGTTGGATTTTATGAGTTTAAATGTTATTTGCTTCAGGGTTTACATCCCACGAAACTTGTGGGGACTGGTAGTGAACTTGGTGGACTATATTTCTTTGATCATGTCTCTAAGAGTGAGTTAGTCAATCCCAAAATGTTGAGAAACAAAACGAATACTTCCAATATGACTATTTTTTGCTTTGTTTCACGACAACTTTGGCACAGTAGGTTAGGTCATCCTGCTGATCAAGCTTTGTCTTGTCTGAAGGGTCAATTAAACCTAGGAAGTGGTTCTGATTCTCCTCCCTGTGAAATTTATCATATGGCAAAACAAACTAGGGAAAAATTTAACCTTAGTAGTCACTCTACCACTTGTCTACGTGAGTTAATTCATATGGATTTATGGGGACCCTACCGTGTGCCTAGTAAGGAAGGATATAGATATTTTTTGACCTTAGTAGATGACTTCTCTATGTCAATTTGGGTTTATTTGTTGAAGCATAAGGATGAAGTGTCTGATAATGTTGTTTCTTTTCACAGTTTGTTGATAAATCAATTTGGCAAACGTATAAAAACTTTCAGAAGCGATAATGGTACCGAGTTTGTTAACAATAAACTATGTAAGTTTTTTAATTCAAAAGGAATTTTGCATCAAACTAGTTGTGTTTACACTCCTCAACAAAATGGAGTGGTTGAGCGTAAACACAGACATCTTTTAAATGTTGCTAGGGCATTATTGTTTCAAGGGGGTATTCCTTTAAACATGTGGAATGAATGTATTTTAACCGCCACATATCTTATAAATAGGACTCCTTCCTCTGTGTTAAAAGGAAAATGCCCTTATGAATTAGTATTTGGTTTTGCTCCTGTGCTGTCACACTTGAGAAATTTTGGTTGTTTGTGCTTTGCTATTAGGCCTAATATTTCTGATAAATTTTCCTCTCGTACTGAAAAGTGTGTTTTCCTTGGATATGCGAACTCTAAAAAGGAGTATAGGTTGTTTAGCTTAGACACTAAACAAATCATTGTTTCACGTGATGTAAAGTTTTATGAAACCATCTTTCCTTTTAAAATGGGAGCAAACAATCAATCTAATGATTCTAGCGACATTAACTCTTTAAATTTCTTTGATAATATTGTGATTCAGACTACTGATGTTTCTTCTGAAAAACCCTATGACGATTCAAGGGATAACTCGCAAAATGAAAATTTAAATCTTAATTCTGAACATAATAGCAACCATGGTCATTCTGGTAGCCAATCTGGTGTTGCTACTCCCAACTAGTCTGGTAGCACTAGTGGGTTACATACCCAAGGAAGGACCGGCGGATCTGAAGATCCTGGTGCTCCTAGTATGGCTGCTAAAGACCAAAGTGCTGCTGACGGAGATGTGAATGATGTTCATTTGAGTTTCCCTCCTGAGGGTGGTTTTATTGAGCCTTCTACTAGAAAGTCAAATAGAGTGTCAAATTTGCCTAGAAAATTTTCTGACTATATATTAGAGGGTAAGGTCAAGTATGGAATAGAAAAAGTAGTAAATTACTCCTTTCTAAGTCAAAATAAATTTTGTTTTGTAACCACTCTAAATAAGTCTGTAGAACCCAATAACTTTTTTGAGGCATGCAAGGATCAAAATTGGGTTTCTGCAATGAACGATGAAATGGAAGCCTTGTATAGAAATAATACATGGACTTTAACTACTCTTCCAACTGGTCGAAAACCAATTGGTTGTAGATGGATATATAAAATAAAGTATAAGTCCACTGGTGAGATTGAGCGATACAAGACAAGACTAGTATTAGACTATGAGGAGATTTTTTCTCCTGTTGTAAAGATGGTCACTGTGCGATGTGTTATTGCATTAGCTGTACAACATAACTGGTCTCTTTGTCAATTAGATGTGAATAATGCCTTCTAATACAGTGATTTAAATGAAGATGTTTATATGACACTTCCTCCTGGATATTTTTCTGCTAACGATAAAAGGGTTTGCAAACTTGTTAAATCATTATATGGTTTAAAACAAGCACCGCGACAGTGGTATGCAAAATTATCTGCATGTTTACATCTCATGGTTTTATTCAAAGTACTTGTGATTACTCTATGTTTACTAAAATAAATGATTATGTTTATTTGGTTCTACTTGTGTATGTGGATGATATTATTCTGACAGGAAATTCTATTGATGAAATCAATAAAGTAAAAAATCATTTACAATAAAATTTTAAAATCAAAGATTTGGGTGAATTAAAAATTTTCTTGGGTATAGAAATTTTAAGAACCGAAAAGGGTATTTGCATGTCACAACGTAAGTATTGTCTTGATCTACTTAGTGATTTTTGGTATTTAAGGCGCAAGCTAGTTAGCACACCCATGGACATGAATCTGATTGTCACATATTCAATTGGTCCTGATTTGAAAGACCCACCTTTAATCGATTTTACTGAGTATCAGAAATTGATAGGTAGATTAATTTACTTATTGGCAACACGTTCTGACATTGCATTTGCGGTTCACTGTTTGAGCCAATTCATGCACTCTCCAAGGCAGTCACATCTTAAATTGGCTCTTCGGGTTTTAAGGTATTGAAGTGTTCTCTAGGAAAAGGTGTGTATTTTTCTTCATCCTCTGAGTTTAGATTAAAGGCATTCGTTGATGCAAATTGGGGTAAGTGTCTTTCAACTAGACGCTCAGTCACTGGTTATTGTTTGTATTTAGGTAAGTGTATGATATCTTGGAAAAGCAAGAAACAGTCAACTGTTTCTCCTTCTTCAGTTGAGTCTGAGTATAGGGCAATGGCATCCGCCCTATGTGAGATCATTTGGGTACTTAGTATTTTAGCCGATTTAAAAATAGAAAATCTTTTAACTGTTGATTTGAACTGTGACAATAAGTCTGCCATACAAATTGCAAACAATCCAGTTTTTCATGAGAGAACAAAACATATAGAAATTGATATACATCAAGTAAGAAATAAGGTAACTTCTGGGATGCTCAAGACAGTTAAAGTACCGTCTTTAGAAAACCCGACAGATATTTTTACAAAATCACTTGGTGTAAATCAACACAATTATTTGTGTTCTAAGTTAAACATGTTAGATCTTTTCCAATGCCAAGATTGAGGGAGGGTGTTAAAAGTACTTAATTTGATCAATATTGTCATTAAATGTCTAACTTAATTTATTTTTGTTGTTATATTTGTGCGAGGACTGAATCTGCCAAGTTGTGAAAGAGATGGATGGCGCTTCAATGATCGTGTTGAACTAAGGGTAGCGGAGCAAATTCGGATATTTCAGGGACTAACGTGAAAAGGGCTAAAGTGCAATTAAGTGAAATTACTTTAATATAAAAGAGGGTTTTCACTCATTTGTATTCACTTTACAACTTCATTTTTCTCTCGTTTCACAGAGTTATTTTCTCTTATCTTAGTTTTAGGGTTTTCTCTAGAATTAGGGTTTCTAACTTCAAATCTTTTGAAGTTACCGAGTGATGAGTGATTAATGTAGTGAGTCTTACTTGTAAGTATTAAATCGTTTTCTTAGAGTGCTTTAATAAAAGTCTGGTTTATATTTTGATCAGATGGGCACGCTGCAGTCGGGACTGGGGCGTGATGGCCGAGACGTCAATCAGTTGTTTGGAATTTTGACTTTAGAGAATGGTCAACATTTGGAGCCGTATGTGAATGTGGTATGTGAATGTTAGACCATCCGCATCCATCTCATTCTAACCCACACTTTTTCACTGCCACATCAGCGCCACATTATTTTTCCCTTCCAACCCATTCTAACCCACAAACCCCCACATCCATCCCACACCACCATCCCATCTTTTATCTATTTTTATTTTTATTTTTGTTACAAGTATATTAATTTAAATAATTTAAATTTTATAAATAATTTATAATTTAATATAAGATAAAACAATTAATAAAATATTTCATAAATTGAAACTACAATTTTAACCTTACATAACCAAATTAAAAACATAAAAAAATACATAATTTCAAATTAAAAAACTACAAATTTCACCAACCATATAGTTGTCGAAGCAACTCTTTGTGGGCTAAAACCGCATTTAACTCGTTACCCGTGAGATGATCATGTGGTTTGATGTAAAACTTGAGATCTTTCCGCATTTCTCTTTGTTTCAAAGCTTCCGCTTTTGTCTTTGTCGCCTCGGCTTTGTCCCTCGCGGTTTTCAACATTTCCTCCTCCACGGTTAGTATTTTTTTATTTGCAACGATTATATTCTCGACATACGCCATAAGATTCTTCAACGCCTCGTCCTTTTCCGCCGTCTTTGTGGAGGATGACGCGGCACGTTTACCTTTATCTCTCCCCGTCGGTCGTGTCGGTTCTTGTACGAAGACATCCTCCTCCTCATGGCTTTCTTCATTAAGGTTGAACCGAACACGTGCGTCAGAAGACGTCGTGTTTGGGTTTGAATCCGACGTGGACTTGCTCCGTTTTGAGGGCCTCGGGTTATCGTCCATGGAATGTACGATCTTCCACTTAGGGTGGTCTTTCACAATTCTCCAAGCCGTCTCGTGGGAGAAAGGCTTTTGGTTATTATCTGCCCGATACATCGTGTGTGCCCTCTCCATGAAGTCCGCGTCACCCCATCCGGATTTATATTGGGCTCTTAGATTATTGTACATCCCGTTAAACTTCATCATTTTTTTGTTCATGTCACCCCATTTGGATTGTACTTGGTCTTTATTGCGTTGATGTTGGCGACTTGAGTTGAAATAATCGAGTATTTTTCCCCAAAATTGTCCTACAAAAATAAATATATATATGAATACGTATATATAATAAAGATAAACACATTAATAAATATATATATGAATACGTATATATAATAAAGATAAACACATTAATAAATATATATATGAATACGTATATATAATAAAGATAAACACATTAATAAATATATATATATGAATACGTATATATAATAAAGATAAATACATTAATAAATATATATACCCGCTTTTTGTGCGTTTCCAACGATGCTATCTTCGGAGACGTGAAGCCATGCACGTGCCAACAAAACCTCTTCTTCGGAAGTCCACGAAACCGCTTTCGTTCTATTTGCAAATTTCTTTTTCCCTTGTGTCGTGGTTCCCGCATCGAGTTGTGTTTCGGGAACCAAATCGGGTGGGGTTTCGGGAACCGTTTCTTCGACCTCAACGTCCTCCGAATATGTTTCTTGTTGTAGTAGTCGTTGGAATTGCCCACCTTGATTATATTGTGGAAAGCCACCTTGCATAAATGGTTGAAAGCCGTCTTGATTAACTTGTTGGAATCCACCCGAATTAAATTGTTGGAATCCACCCGAATGAAATTGTTGGAACCAACCGGGAGGGTGTTGGGTGAATACATAGGGTATTGTTGTATGCTTCCATGGTAGGTTGATGGTGGTGGTGTAAGATTGAAAATATTTTCCGTCGGGGACGGTTGCGAGCTCGTGCCTCGCGATTTGGAACCTCGTCGTGGTGTTGTGAACCCTTGTGTTTCTTTATCCATTATGATTTTTTTGAAGAAAGAAATAATATTGAGAGAGTAGAATGAAGTGGGGAAGATGGGAGAGATTGAGAGTAAATTTGTTTGTGTGAAAAAATAAGTAGGTTAATATTAGTATTTATAGGATAGAAATAATTTAAAAAAAATTTCACTCCAACGTCCATATTAACAGCTATATTTTATAAAAAAAAATTAGATGTTTTCCCCAACCCGAGCTGGTTGCCCAACCCGGGAGGGTTCCATCCCACGCCAACCCCAAGGGGTGCGATGGTGTTTAAATCCAACCAGCCCCAACCCGGGCGAACCCAAGGGGCCGATGCGGATGGTCTTAGTTAGACTTTCAACTTGGACTCCCGGGTTTTATTTTGAAAGTGGAGGGGCCCAAAACACTTGTTCTTTTTAATGCATCAAGAATTCATCAGCTTTAAAAAAGCCCACGGTTAGAGAATATATTCTGATATTTACCAACTAAATTTACTTTATGATGCTACAAAATTACCATCGTCATATTAACTTTTGTTAACCTAACCTAGTATTATTTTGTTTATATGTTGTTTTGAGCAGATTGCTATAAGTATCGATGCCAGGCCAAGTCCTAAAGTTTACCCGCATGACTCATTTGTTCGAAGGGGTACTTCAGTCAGTGTCACCTCTTGCCACCAAGAAAAGCCATTGTCGTCACACGGTGGAGACAGGAACTCGAAGCCATAGAAAGTCCTTTGAACCAAGGCCTAATATTTCGGTTTATGATAACTATGTGAACCAAGATGGTTCTAGCAACGATTTTGAACCAAGGCCAAACATCTCAGTTTATGATGATGGTGTTGGTTTGAAGGGTAAGAAAACATTTGAGGAAGACTTTGAACCAAGACCCAACATCTCGGTTTATATATGACAATGATGTTGGTTTGAAAGGAGAAATAATACATTTGACCAAAGGCCAAACGTTTCGATGTATGATGATGGTGTTGGTTTAAAAGGTGCGAAGGCGTTTGACGAAGAGTTTGAACCAAGGCCAAATGTCTCGGTTTATGATAATGATGCAGGTTTAAAAGGTAAGAAGACGCTTAAAGAAGACTTTGAGCCAAGGCCAAACGTCGACAAAGTGTAGGTTTAAAAGGCAAAAAGACGTTTTTTTGAGTCAAGACCAAATGTCTCTGATTATGCAAGTTTAAGAAGTAATAAGATGTTTGATGAAGAGTTTGTGTCAAGGCCGAACATCTTGGTTTATGATTATTAGTAATTTTTTTCTACTAATCTATATTATATTATAAAGCATTTATAAAAAACTCTTAAAAACAACCTCTAAAGCTTCATGTACCGTTATTTAATGCTAATTACTTAAAATCTCTTATAAAGCTTTATGTACCGCTTTTAATGCTAATTACTTGATTATTACTTATCTCTAACAACCTTCAAATCCTTAAATCATGGACTCTTATTAGTTAATCATTATCTCTAACCACTTTCAAATCCTCAAATCATGAACTACTTAAAAAACGTCATTCTTTAAACAAATTTATAAAAACACATGACCGTTTTCTCAAAATCACACGTTAAAATACATTAGAACATTAAAATCGAGATATATTGTTGCATTGCGCGAATAGACTTCTAGTATGGAAGAATATATCAGAGAAATAAGAAGAAGAGATGAGGTATGCAAGGGTATTTTGGGGAGAGTCATGGCTGAGTGGATAAATGAGCATCACAACAGCTGTGCGAATAAGTCATGTGATTTATCATTAAGCTCCAAACAAACAACCATATATGACTGACTGAATAAGCCATACATGTTATTAAGCTCATTAAGTCAAAAACAAACCGGCCCTTAGTAAATGAAGATGTTGAAACAATAGCAAGTAGTATGCATGGGATTCGTTATTTGAGGTTTTGTCCTTTAAAAATATTAAGTGTGTGTTCAAGTACTTGAAGCAAATATAATAAAGGGTTTATACCTTTGTATTTGTATATGGATCATTATATTAATTATATTGGAAATATCAAATATGTTGTGAAAAAATTATATTTGATAATTTTCATAGATACAGGATTATGTTGATCATTCTACTAAAATTAAAAAAAAAATCATGTATCGGAAAACAGTAAATATTTCCATAAAATTCTTCAAGTTACAAGAAAAGGTTAAATTTTTAAAAGTTGCAACTAAGAATATAAATTTATGGTGTGGTTTATCCAAACAGTATATATGTTGTTTGAGCACATTACCAAACCATAAATTAAGCTATATATACCTTAAATTGCAAAATATGTTGGTATGGTCCGGTTTATACCCCAAGTACTCAAATAACTATACAAGACATTAAGGCCTATTTACTTTTGGCTTAATGGGCTTAACAGCTTATTGGGCTTATTCACACAGACAATGTGAGATGTTTACTTATAACTTAATAAAAAAGAAGCAGGCTTATTCGCACAGTCCTAGGAGCTAACTTGTCACGGTTCAGCCAGATATTTTACCTCCATGCCCCTAATAAAAAGCGCTCCTAGAAAAATATAACATGGTCGCTTCTTTTTCACGCTCTCTTCTCGACGGCTCACGTTTTCCTCTCCCCCTTCCCCCGACGATCTCCCTTGTTGTCGGTTGCATCTCTTTCCGGCGACCATCAATCCATGGGTGCATCTATTTCCGGCGACCATCGATTCATGGCTGCAACTCTTTCCGGCGACCATCGATTCATGGCTGCAACTCTTTCCGACGACTCTTGCTCAACAGAAAAAGGATCAGGTTTGGAGTCCAAGAACGGAATCGATTCCAAGCATAATATCATGTATCGATTTCAAACACATAAAAAGTTATTGTTTTCATGTATTGATTGAGGCACCTGATTCCTATTCTTTGAATGGGTTTGTTGATTGCATGTAATTTCAGATCTGATGCAATGATGATATTGAGGTTTGAAATGTTAACTTCAAGAGGATAGATGAAAGATACAGGAAAGGATTGGTAGGAATTTTTCTAAAAAGTAATTCTATTGTCTTTTGTTGCAATCCAAAGCTCACCGCACATAAAAGGTCGTTGATTTTTGGTTTTGATATAAATTATTTGAATTTGGGTTTGAGATAATTGGTTTTCCTCGGTTGCAAATATTTGATATCACGTTTTGATGGTTTTTGTGTTTTAGAAATATTATTGGGTTTGGAAGATAAACAACAATTTGTCAAATAATGTTTAATTCATTTTGAAGGGTAGATCGGCCATTTCTATCATTCAGATCACTGATTCAGGAAAAAAAGTAAACACCAACCTATTTTTATCCATACAGACGAATATATCCGCACAGACATATTTATCCGTACAGGACTTAATAGAAAATTTGGTAAACAGCCCCTAAGAGCCTGTTTGGAAGTGGTTTAATGAGTTTAATGAGTTATTCAGCTTACTTGTTCAGACATGTCATGGTGTTTGGAAGTGGCTTAATGATTTGGAAGTGAGCTGAGCGAATAAGTTTTCAAGGGTACACTTCAGCAGACAAACTAGGAGTGTGCATCAGTCGGGTAGGGTCGGGCCCAAAAACCAAAGTCAATCGGGTATTGGGTGGGACTTGTGGAACCCGTAACCCGTCCAAAGTATATTTCGGGTCTCAGGTTTCGGGTGAGTTCGGGGCTTGGATTTTCGGGATGGATTGGATCGGGTTGGGCCTGGTCAAGGATTGGTTTTTGGTTTTTGGCCCAAGTTTTCTTTCAAAAATGCATCTTAAGAACCATCAGTGTTCCACTACGGACCGAGGTGACCCGAGCCACGGGAGCAAACGTTTCCTCGTAGTCAATGTCATATTCTTGATTGAAGCCTTTTGCCACAAGACGTGCTTTGTAACGGTCAATAGATCCATCAGATTTGGTTTTGATTTTGAAGACCCATTTGCAACCAATGGGTGATTTGCCCGATGGAAGAGGAACAAATTCCCATGTATTGGCTTTGTCAAGAGCCTGAAGTTCCTCAGTCATAGCTTGCTGCCAGACAGGGTTAGAAGCGGCTTCCTTATAGGAAGTAGGTTCATGGGTGGACAACAAAGTGGCATAACAATGATAATCACGAAGGTGAGTAGGAACTTGTCTTACCCGATCTGAGCGTCTTGCCTCATCTTGTGGTTGAGAGGAGCCAGGATCCAGAGACTCAGTAGTTGGCTCAGAAGTAGTCCTTGGAGTTGGTGCAGATGATTGATCATGGTCAGCTGTCATAGATGGAACAGATGACTGCTCGGATGAGACAGATGGAGGTTCAGATGATGCGGAAGATGGTGGATCAGATGATGAGGAGAGTATGGGATCTAATTGGAGTAAATCCAATGAGATAGATGTGTCTGTGAAGAAGGAGGTAGACGGAGACCTAATCCGACGGACGTTTCCGACGGATTTTCTGTCGGAAAATTTTCCGACCGATTTCCGACGGATTCCCGACGGAACCAAGAAAAGTCAATAAAAGTCAACAAAATTTTAAGCCGTCGGAAATCCGTCACAAATCCGTCACTCAAGTTCTAAAAAAAAAGAAAATTATATATTCTCGAAAACGTTTGTGACCGATTTGTGACGGATATTTAAAAATATTATTTTTTTAAATTTCCGTCGGAAATTTCTTGAAATATATATTTTTTCAATTTTTTAAAAATTAATGTTTTTAAAAAATCTTATTAATTTCCGACGGATTTTCGACGGAAATTTAAAAAAATTAATTTTTTAAAATTCCGTTGGAAATCCGTCGGAAATTTATAAGATTTTATTTTTAAATTTTTTAAAAATCAATGTTTTTTTAAAAAATCTTATTATTTTCCGACGGATTTCCGACGGAAATTTAAAAAAATAATATTTTTAAATATCCGTCGGAAATCCGTCAGAAATTTCTTGAAATATATATTTTTTTAATTTTTTAAAAATTAATGTTTTTTAAAAATCTTATTAATTTCCGACGGAAATTTAAAAAAATTAATTTTTTAAAATTCCATCGGAAATCCGTCGGAAATTTATAAGATTTTATTTTTAAATTTTTTAAAAATCAATGTTTTTTAAAAAATCTTATTAGTTTCCGACGGAAATTTTAAAAAAAATAATATATTTAAATTTCCGTCGGAAATCCGTCGGAAATTTCTTGAAATATATATATTTTAAAATTTTTTTCATGAACTTTGTGACGGATTTTTTAAAAAAATTACGTTTTTGTGTTTTTTTCCACAATTCATGTCCATATATACTTATTCATGTCAAATTGGTCTTTGTAGGGTTTATTGTGGTTTAATGGTTGATATTAGACTATAGTGTGTCTTAATTGTCTTATCGAACCAAATACACTCCACATGCATATTTACACACATACACTTAATAAATCACACGTGGTATTATATTGCGCCTTAATGAGTCGTAAAATATTATATTGGTCTATAATAGTGGTTTAATGGTTCATGTGAGGGTATAATGGTAGTTAGTTGTCTAGTTTACCCTAATAGACAACACATGCATGATGTATGTAGTCGATATGTGTACACAAACACGCAATTGTAACCACTTGTGTTATTGTGTCTTAATAAGTCATTAAATGTCATAATTGGCTATAATGGTGGTCTAGTGGTTCATATACTGGTCTAATGGTGGTTAGTTGTCTAATAAACCCTAATACACAACTCATGCATCTATGCAATCCGAAAGTGTACACAAGCACGTAATAAGTCACTACTTGTGTTATTAGGCTTTAATAAATCATAAAATGTCATATTTGACTATAATGGTGGTTTAGTGATTCATATCGGGGTATAGTGGTGGTTAGTTGTTTAATTGACCATAATACACAACACATACATATATGTAGTTGATACGTGTATCAAAGTATGTAATAAGTCACCGTTTGTATTATTGGGCCTTAATAAGCCATAAAATAGCATAGTGACTTATAATGGTTTGTTTAGTGGTTCATATCGGAGGCTAGTGGTTCTTAGTTGTTTAACTGACCCTAATACACCACACATGCATTTATGCACTCGATACGTGTACCCACACATAATAAGTCATGACAGTGTTATTGTGCCTTAATAAGACACCAACGATCATAATGGGTTCTACTAGGCTTAATGAGTTCTACTGGACTATGATAAGTTATATTGGGCTTATATGTTCAATTGAGTTTGATCGGTTCAATTTCGTTTAGTGGATCTATTGGGTTGTTCGATTAAATTAGGTTTTAAATAAGTTTTATTCGATTATAGCAGTTGAAGATGGTTTTTATTCGGTTTTGTTCGACTTTAACGGGTTTAATTCATTTTTTTGTTTTAACCTGTAATAATAATATTATAAGTATTATTTAAAAATAATAATAATAATATAGTAAATAATGCTAAGAATAAAATTAAAATTCCAAAAATCGCAATAATAATTATATTAATAATAAAAATATTAACAATAATCATGTGAAGGAAAAAATCAAATATTAACAATAATCATGGAATGAATATTTTATTTAACACCAAGGAATTTAATTTGTTTTTAATTTCCGTCGGAAATCCGTCGGAAAAATCTTGATTTTTTTATTTCATTTTAATAAAGGTTGGAATGAATATTTATTTAACACTAAAGAATTTAAAATTCTTGTTATTTTCCAACGGATTTCCGACGGAAATTAAAAAAACTTATTTTTTATTAATTTCCGTCGGAAATCCGTCGAAAAAATCTTAAAAATAATATTATATTAATAATAATAATAATATTAACAATAATCATTTGAATGAAAAAAAATCAAATTTATATATTTCCCTCTTTCTCTCTTTCACACTTACGTCTTTCACACTTTCCCCCACAAAAACCCTAAACTCGCTCTCTCAACTCTCTACCAAAAAGACGCAAACTCGATTTGGGGAAGAGTCGACGGTCCAGTTTAGCAGTCTGTAACCTGAAAACTCGACGGCATTCTGTCCAGGTTAGCAGAGGTCTTCTTCTTCCTCTGAAAAACACCTCGTCATCAAGTTTACTTGGTTAGTTGCTTCATGTGTTTGTTAAAATGCTCAAGTTTACTGATTGATTGATGTGTTTGTTAGTTGCTTCATGTGTTTGTGAGGGTTTATTTACATGGTAATGGATTTTCAATTTGGTATTTTGCTCAAGTTTACTGATTGATTGAATTTTGCTCACCATGTGTTTGTTAAAATGCTCCAAAGAAATCATTGCTTTGTCTAACTGCTCAGCAAACTTCTTGTTACTTGAAATCTAATCAATAACTGTTACAAAACAACCCAATTGCCTTGATTGTAGCAACTTTAATGTTGTTATTTTTTTCCCCAAATTTTTGGTGTTTTTTTGTTAATAGACTAAAAAACACGACTAATCAACATGAACATATATGCAATTAGTCGATAGTGTTCTTTGAATTAAATATTTGTGTAAGCAAGCAGTATGTTGATTGATATTGAAGGAGGAGACACAATAGATAATTATTTGTCGATGTGAGCTTCAAGCATGGTTGAAGATGTTGAATCTCATGACATTCACATTCAAGATTTTTATTTTCCGAATAGAGGAAATCAATCATGCAGATAAGAAACTCAAGAACACATGTTAACATTGTTTATTTGTACTTTGTGATTGTCTTGACATTTCACCCAATCCAAATTCACTAAGGCCTTCTGCAGCGCAAGCCCTCAAGCCCTCAACGCCACATCAGCGCCACATCAGCTAAGCCCTCAAGCCCTAAACACCCCCAGCGCATAACTAAAAGCCCTCAAGCCCTCAATGCCACATCAGCGCCACATCATTTTTTTAATTCTTTTATTTATACATTTAATTATTTAACAAAATAAAAATATTTATATATTTTTGAATAAATAAAAATAAGATAAATAATAAAAATAAAAATTCATATCATTCATTAAAAAATTAAAAATTACAAAATAAATTTAAAAATTACAAAATAAATTTAAAAATTACAAAATAAATTTAAAAAGCTGCTCGTCGTCATTGTTGGGAACTTGGATACGCCAAATATGTTCGACCAAATCCGACCGAAGGTTATTATGAGTGGCCTGGTTTTTGACTTCTCGAACATTTGCCGCGCGTTGTTCCTCACTGATTTGGGTTTCGTTATCATCCGTGAAAATGCCGTTTTCATTGCCACCACAAATAGCATGGTATTCGTCTTCGAGTATCATATTGTATAATATGACACAAGCGTACATAATGTTTCCCAATCTTGAGAGTTCCCATCCGCGTGTCGGGTTATGAAGTATATGCCAACGTTGTTTAAGCACCCCAAAAGCTCGTTCAACATCTTTACGTGCCGATTCTTGCGCGAACTTGAATTTTTGTCGTTTAGAGTCCCGTGGGCACGTAAATGATTTTACGAAAGTAGCCCATTCCGGATATATCCCATCCGCTAGATAATATTCGTGCTCGTAGGTGGCTCCATTCACCTCAAAAGGGCAGTCGGGTGCTTTTCCATCATATACATCGTTGAAGATGGGCGACTGATTGAGAACATTGATGTCGTTGTTGGAACCGGCAACACCAAAGTATGCGTGCCAGATCCATAGATCTTGAGAGGCCACTGCTTCTAGCATGATTGTCGGGTGCTCATGATCACCTCTCATGAATTGACCTCGCCATGCATTCGGACAATTTGCCCACGCCCAATGAGTACAGTCTATGCTGCCGAGCATGCCGGGAAATCCGTGTTTAGCTTCATGTGCGGCGTACAACTTCTGAATATCAATAAAAGTAGGCTTGCGTAAATATTTTTGACCATACAGTTCAATAATACCTGTGCAGAATTTGTACAGACAATTTCGTGACGTTGTCTCTCCCATACGGATGTACTCGTCAAGTGCGTCAGCACTTACTCCATACGCCAATTGCCGAATAGCGGAAATACACTTTTGTATCGGAGAAAAACCTTGTTTGCGTCTGCCGTCCACCCGAAGTGTAAAATACGGATACTCTCCTGCTAAATCTTCAACTATTCGTTCGAATAGTTGTCTGCTCATCCTGAACCGCCGCCTAAACATATCCGGTGTATAAACCGGGTTGTTGCCAAAGTAGTCCCGCATAAGCCGCTCGTTTGCAGCTACTCGACCTCTTTCTATGTTCGCGGCCCTCTCTGTTGTTGACGACGAGGCGGTGCTACCATAAATCCATTGTGCAGCATGTCGAAAAACTTCTCTTTGTAGATTCAACAACTCGTCGGTGTCTACGGATGATGATGATGTGGTCGGTGAACCGGGTTGTGGCGAATCCATATTGTTTAAAATATAGAGAATGAAAGAGTTTGAGAGAGTTTGAGAGATTGTTGGTGTGAAAAAATAAGAGGTTGAGGGTTAATATATATAGTGTGATTAAATTGAAAAAAAATAAAAAAAAAGTAGCCGTTTTAAAATAGCCGTTTGAATAAATAAATAAAAAATAAACAAAATATGCTTCGGGTTCCTCGGGTTTTCAAACCCGCACCCCAAGCCCGAGCCCCAAGCCCGCAGCGCTACCCGCAGCCGAGCCCGAGCTCGAGCCCGAGGCGGTGCGGGTGGCCTAATGAAGATCTTAAATTAACGGTGGGCCCAAGTAAAATACAGTAATGAACCATTTGACACTATCTTTGAACAATGTTCAGACAATAGGTTGACACAACATATGTTATTATGTGAACAACTTTCAATAAATGAAATTGTGTTCATTGGTGAAATACGGTATCCAAATACATATACCATAGGTGAAACTCGATATTACAAAGTACTGTGTTCATATGTGAAAGCCAAGAACTTAAGTGTTCATTATGAGCAATGTTCATAGCCAATTTTATAACAGTTTTGAGCAGTATTCTCTATCAGTTTATTATTTAAGAAAAATGATTACCTAGTCATTTTGGATGAATCTATTTACTTTCTAGCCCATCTTTTCCTGTATGAAATGGCTAGAATAATTTTACAAGCTGCTTGCACCAGAATCACATTTAAGTTGTAAAATCTATTTGGTCTAAAACAGTTAGTTTGATCAATCTCTAATGAAAGGGCTAAAAGTAATTTCTCATCAATAGAGTACACCATTATTTTTCCCTTCAAGTGTTAGTGTAGGTTCCTTATTTTCGCTACACCATAGGTAAGAATTAACACTGATGATCAGATCAACTAATTAAACCTTTCTCATTCAATAGTAAAGGTGGATTTTAAGTATATATATAACTCATTGAAGCATTTTATTTGTTTCTTGTTTTAAATATTAATTATGTATGTACCTGGATGAAAAGGAAAAGCTTCAGGAAAAAGCCAAAATTCTGGTATGATTGGGTTGCACCCCTCCCATTCATACACTCCAAGCACCTGTGAACAGAAACATATTGAGGAAAAGTTATTTTGATCAACTGGTTGTAATGTTTCAATTGATGCAATTGTTGAATCCAACTAAGGAATCAAAATCTTTGATAATTTTGTCATCATCCAATTGTTCTCCACTACAACAAAACTGAGTTTATAGAACGCCTAAAATAAATAAGTGACCTCATAGAGTGTTTTATTGGACCTAAGTTTATAGGATCAAACTCAAAAAGCGTCCCATCTAAAGTGTTATAATAAGTTTATAGGACGTTTTTTTATCGCTATAACAAGTTTTTAGGACATTTTCAAAATATAATGTCGTATTAGCTAATTTTATAGAACGTTTTTTAGAATTGTCATATAAGTTTAGAGGACACTTTTCAAATAGTGTATTATAAAATAGTTAATATGATGTTTTATTTGGAAAAAAGGTTTTAAACTTATTGTAACAATTTTAAATATGACGCTTTCATGCTTGGTCCTATAAACTTAGGTTCTATAAAACACTATATTAGGATGATTATTTATTTTAGGTACCTATAAACTCAATTGTGTTATAGCGTGCACTAAATTTAAATAGCGCATGCACACATACAAACATATATAATTTGTTAGGATATATCTTTAACAAAGCCTTTATATATAGGTTTGATGGTTCGTGTAATATTTACACTGAGATAAAGTTTTCCCCATTGCGGAATAGAAAGTACACCCCCATGGTCAAGTATCCACTTCCTGCCTCGGCTTATTGCACCATTTCCGTCATCTGTAGAAAGTACACACTTTAGCCTCGGCTTATTGCACCATTACGTGACTCTGAGGGATGGCCGGATGGCGGTAAGTGTAGAATACCTATAACTTTATAATTGTTTACCTTTAATTACAAATCTTTATATAGTTTGTTCGGGAAACATTACGATTGTTTAACTTAAAATGTTAATATATATATATATATATGTATATATATATACACGTCTAGTTTTGGTTGCCATTTGTTGGGCAAAATTATAATTGTTTTAGTTTAAATGTTGGTATATATATCTCTGTTTTAGTCTGGGTTGCCATTTGTTGGGCAAACGTTAGGATTGTATTATTTGGAAACGTCCCATATACAACTGTTATGCTGTCGAAATTGACTTGTGTTTTATACCATAGGGTACGTATAAAGGCGATGTCAACCAAAAATACGGCGAGGATGCCACTTCTCATCCCATAATAGATGAAGCATTGTGGAAACAGGCGTCCGAGGGAAGCAAGAAAGGTCGAATATACGATTTTGGGAACACCAGTGATCCGAATTTGGTCTTGACGGGGGTACCCTCAGGTGGATATGCGAGTGGTGCATCGCCTTCTGATACGCGGGTGTGTACTTCCTTTTCTTTTTGTATAATGTTTATCTAATCGTATATAATTCATTATAATATTTTTTGTGTTTTTAGATTCAAGCATTAGAGGCCCGACTGCAACAATCAGAAGAGGCCCGCGAGAAGGACTTGGAGGAGATGCGCCGACAAGAAGAGGTCCGCATGAAGGAGATGCGCCAAATAGAAGAGGCCCGCATGAAGGAGATGGAGGAGATGCGCCAAATAGAAGAGGTCCGCAAGAAGGAGCATCAGGACATGATGGATTTGGTGAAAAGGTTAAGCCAAAGTCAGTTTACTCCATCCCAGTTTCCGCCTCTCCCGCCATAGTGTTGATGTTTGGTTGTTAAACTCTTGTTACTTGAACTAACGTATTTAAATTCTGTTTACCGAACAATTAGGAGAATTTGTATTTATTATGCACAAGAACTCGTTAGACGGCTTTAATTAATCTATGGTATTTGCATTCAGATTTTAGCAGTTTTTAAGCATTTACAGAAATTTAAAATTTTAATTTTTAATTATTTTTATAATTATTAAAAAAATAAAAAATAATAATAATATCCGACGGAATATTCCGTCGGAAATGTTTTTTGGATTTTTCCCGATAAAAAAATAAATTATTTTTATAATTATTAAAAAAAAAAAATTCCGACGGAATATTCCGTCGGAAATGTTTTTTGATTTTTTTTCGTATATAAATAAAAACTATTTTAATTATCAAATTATAAAAATATATTATAAATCCGTCGGAAATCCGTCGGAAAATTAATTTTTTAAATTAAGAAAATCTAATTAAGTGTGATGAGTTTAAAAATTAGGAAAATTAGATCGACGGATTTCCGACGGATATATCCGTCGGAAAATCCTCATCCGTCGGAAATATCGTTTTGTGTCCAGGCATAATCTGACGGCCTTATCCGTCGGAAATCCGTCGGTAATGTCGTTTTCCGACGGATTTCCGACGGATTTGGCCGTCGAAAAAGACAATCTGTTTTGTAGTGTGATTGTGCCCTGAAATTTTGACACCTTAGAGAAGGGAAGATGTTCCCAGAAGGTGACATGACGGGATATACGAAGTCTCTTAGAGACTGGATCGCAACAACGATAGCCTTTATGTTCAATACCATAGCCAAGGAAGCAGCACAGACGAGAACGAGGTTCAAGTTTGGTGTGTTCATGAGGTTGTAGCTGAACAAAGCAGGCACAATCCCACACTTTGAGTAGTTCATAGGGAGGAGAGACTCCATAGAGTATTTCATACGGAGACTTTTGATTGAGAATAGGAGTCGGGTGTCGGTTGATGGTGTAGACAGCCGTGAAGGCTGCTTCACCCCAAAAACATTCTGGGCACTTGGCTGATATTAATAGAGTACGTACAGTGTCGAGGATGTGCCTGTGTTTTCGTTCGGCACGACCATTTTGTGGAGAGGTGCCGGGACAAGAGTACCGAGAAAGAGTGCCCTGAGATTGGAGAAAATAGATAAGAGACGATTCTTTGTATTCTATAGCATTATCTGCTCGAAGAACCTTTATAGGTTTTGAAAATTGGGTTAGAATCATTCGAGCAAAGGTGATATAAAGTTTAGGTAATTCTGAGCGGTTTTTAATGAGATAAATCCATGTAAATTGTTTGTGATCATCGATAAAGATTACAAAATATCGAGCACCTCCCATAGATGGGTGTGGTGCTGGTCCCATACATCAGAATGAATAAGATCAAAAGCCGAAGCAGATTTAAAATCATTAGTTTGAAAAGGTAAAGCATGATCTTTGCCAAGTTGACAAGATAGACAGGAAACATTTTCAGATGAAGTGTTTCCTAACAGCCCTGAACTAGCTAAAACTTTTATTCTTGCTAAGGATAAATGGCCTAAGCGCGCATGCCATAGTTCAAAGGAAGGAGTACTGGAGACTGAAGCAGCAAAATTTGATGAAGGGAAGGGAAGGCGGAGATAGACCACTTCAACCATCTGACCAACTTTACGGCCTACTTGTAACACCCGTAATTTCGGATAAGTACAACTTCGATTTAGTGAGGAATCGATCTTTTAAGAAAATTATGGCAAATAGGATTTGGAGTTAAATCCTATATTTGATAGTCTCGTTTGATGGAGAATTCAAATACGAGTCCAACGGGCCTTTCCGGAGCAAAAACGGAGCTAAAACGAAGAAGTTAGGGCCAAAACAACTTTCGGTACAATCTCGGCTAAAGTGACCAACGAAAGTGACACTTGTGTCACTCTCGCCGTGTCACTCTCGCTGGTTTTGTACCGAGGGCTTTTGAGGTTCAGCGAGTATGACACTCGCGAGAGGGACATGGTCACTCTCGCCGTGTCACTTTCGCCGTCGGACTCCAGAAGGTTTTAAAACCCTTTTTCTTCTTTCTTCTTCCTCATTTTTCACTCTCACTCTCAAACCCTCTCAGCTCTCTCTCTAAAAATCGCCCCTCTCACCAAATCGGTTTCTCTCCCCAAGTTAACCACAAATCCTCCCATCTCCTCTCCATCCTCTCCACTTGAACCAACCCACTCCACCATTGATGTTCATTTTTGGAGCTTAGAGTCGTTGGAAGTTTTGGAGCTCTCTTTTGGAGGATTCAAGTGATTAAGGTAATTTCTAGTTAGATTATCGTTATATTTCACTTTATTTCCTTATTGTAGTGTTATGGGTCGATTTTGGTGGTGATTGATTGGGAAAAATCGTTATCCCCTTCATGTATAAAACTAGGGTTTGCCATGAAATGGGTATTTTGGTATGTTACGGATGGATGATGATACCTTATGGTAGGATTGTGATATTGATGGTTGGGGTTTCATAAATCTAGGTTTTGGAAGTTTTGGCTTGAGGATGCAAACTTCATCAAAGGAGCTTACGTTGGAGAAACTCTAGATTTAGCTAAATCTAGTAAGGTGAGTTCAAGTTACTTTGCGAAAACGTTGTACATGCCAAAATGAGTATTTTACAAATATGTGTGTGTTTTACTTGAAAATGTATATGGTGGAGTTATTTAGTTGATTTAACTCTTTTGAAGTGTTTATCTTCATAAATGTGTAAAACACCCATATTTGGGGCTTTTGGATATTTGGATGGTTAGAAACCATAAGTTGTCTTTAAAAGATTGATTGCTCAAAATGAGGTTTGTTTAGTGGTTTAATCATATATGTGTAAATGATTTTGTAAACCATTTGGGAAATGCACTTTTAAGTGTTTTGTGTCATTTTGAGAATTTAAGGGTATGAGTCCTTTGGGAAAACCCTTTTTGTTTAACCCGTAATGAGTTTTGGGGTTAATGATGAATTTGTAGTATAGCTTGCCTAAACAATGTTTAAACGCGTTTTTGACCGACATTATGGGTCTAGCAAGCTTGGAGCACTTTGCTCGGTTTTGACTTTGAGATAGTCTTGGGACATTTGTCCGGTTTAAATGGCTCGATGTGGAGTCTTATTTACGGGTCGCTTTTATTGCACCGTGTTGCATATTATTGCACGTTGTTGATATTTTACATGCTCAGGGTGGAGTCTAGGATGTGTTATATGCTTAATTGCATTTTTATTTGCATGATTTGACGTCAATAAATGATCATTAGATCTTTGAGCAGAGGGCTCGGTTTTGGGCTCAATTGAGTCTTGAGGGCATTCGCCCGGTTTTAATAAGCTCGACGTGGGCTTGGGGTTTGCATTGCATGAGTTGCATCATATTTGAGGTTTACATGATTTGAATGCATTGGTTATTCTTTTGAGGTCATGTATAAGTTTTTAAGTTAAGTAAGCTTGTTTTGGATGGTGGATTTGCTAAGGTAAAGACCTAGTATGGTTGAACTTGGTGGTTTAAATGGACTAAAGACCTAGTATGGTTGATGTCTAAGAGGGGCTAAAGACCTAGTATGGTTGATGCCAAAGACGGACTAAAGACCTAGTATGGTTGATGTCTAAGATGGGCTAAAGATCTAGTATGATTGATGCCGAGGATTGACTAAAGACCTAGTATGGTTGATGTCATCCGTTTTCCACATCCAAGAAGCTTACTTGTATTTATTTAATTGTGGTTTAATTTATGTGGTTGCCACATTCGATGAGATCGGGTCTCCCCCGTCACCGAAGGGTGTTGATTTCGGGTATTTTATCTATTCACATTGTTGAGGTTATATTACCTGTATATGGATTGTTTTTCCAGGATTGATGGACGGATTTATGTTACATTCTTATTGAATGTTTTAACTGCTGGGGTTTTAGTTTATGGTATTGGGATTTTAATACATTTTACGTTTGCGTGAGTTTAGCTTCATATTATGTTTTAATAAAGGTTATATTTAAATGGATGGTTTCCATGTTTTATGGGTTGAGTATGATTTGTCAACCGTATTTGAAGGTTTTGCCTAAACTAGAATTATTCACGTAATTGGGTGAATTGGGATTTGTAACTCATATTGGAAAACGCTTTACACTTTTCGGGAATGGTTTTCCAGGGATTTTGAGTGTGTTGGAAAATGAGTCGTTTATTGTAACATCCTAAAGTTTGATATTATTATTTTAATAAGATTTATGATGTATTTGTATTTGGAGTAACTTTGAATTATATAGAGTATTATAATTCAATTGGGGTTAAAATACAAATGTTGAAAGTTTAAAGATTTCTTTTGAGAATATTAAACTTAAGAGTTATTAGTATGAGTTTTATCTATGTGAAAGATGTGTTAGGTCATTTCTTTAAAGTTTGAGGGTTTGTAGTGACATTCTCTTAAAGTTGGAGGTTATTTGGTAATATGCCTTATGACTCATGTTAATTAGTGATGAGGTGTCAAACATATAGTCATTAAGACTAATTTTGTGAGTGTGAGTTGGTATGTGTGTGTGTGTTCTTCGGTTTTGAGAAGAAGAGAATCCGAGAGAGAGATAGAGGAAATCGAGAAAGAGAAGGAGAAGAAGAAAAGATTTGCTGGGAATTCATTTAATCTGATGTTGGTTTGAAGAATCATAAGGTAATTATATCATTGAATTCTTCATCTTATAGTTTAAAGGTTTTCTTTGGAATTTTAGTAGGATTTTGGTAAATCTGGATGTTTATGAGAATTTGAATTTTAGAATATGTTAAGATAAGAATATCAAACATATCTGCAAGTTTGCATAAACAAACATAGAGTAAAACTGCAAAATTATGGGTTTAAGAATGTTTTAGTGGACTGAGACTTGGATGAATATCATCGAAGTCGCAACCTTGAGTTGCGACATTCATGATTGTCGCAATAGACAGTTGCGACTTGGAGTTGGAGTCGCAATAGTGGACTGCGACTTGGCTTTGGAGTCGCAACCGTTGACTGCGATTTGGGGTGGAATCGCAATGGTGAGTTGCGATTTGGAGTTGAGATCGCAACTGTTGGTTGCGATTTGGAATTGGGATCGCAATAGGCGACTGCGACTTCAGTTGATTGAGACTTGAAATGTAATTTTTAGAAATTAAGGATTCTCAGTTGTAGAGGTTTCTGTTTTGAAAATTAATATCAGTATATGTAAATTGATTAATACAGTAAGCTGTGGTAGTGAAGAAAGGAGCCCTTACGTGTTAAAAAGGATTAAAAGGAGTGTTAACGCATCAGGTGAGTTTATTCAACTCTCTTTAAAATTCAGTAATTAATATTGAATTAGATGTTTTATATGTATGCATGAATATGTTTTATATGAACTTGATTAAATCCGTGATAAGCCAAGAGAGCGATTAAAAGTTGTGTTATGTTGATTCCATGCTAAAATTTCTAAGATGAGCTAGCTATGAAGTTGATGAACTAGTAATTATCATTATTCTTGTATGCCAAGTATGATTATCTGCTTTATGCAATCTGTGATATGATTATGAATTCTGAATACGATTTGAAGCTTCATTAAGATAAATTATTAAGATCTACTTATGAGTACAAAATGTAGATTAACAATTGAGATATTAACTTCCGTGCTAAGTTAAAGAGAAAGGATAATAAAGAGATTGAGATGAGGAGTTATTAATATTCTTTATTTTTGTATATAGAATATGTTCGGAGAAATGATATATATTGTATGTCGGACGCATATAGTAGTATCGATTATTACATATATTACATTATGTGACTATGTGCTTTTACTAAAATAGGCATCCGGTTACCGAGGGCACTTGGGTACGGTGTGATGGGAACCGATTACTCGCCATAGACCAAAGGGGTGTAATTTTAGTAATTGGGTGTACCTTGAATCATGAGTCTCGATTTGAGTATCGCGATATTATAATCCCATGGGGACCATAGATTCTGAGGTGGAATGTGGAATAAGCAGTTGTGCTTAATGATTCCCATTTCGATTTGGGAAGATCGGAGATTTCCCCGAGATGAGAGGAAGATTAGAGATAGGCATAAAGTAATTTGTAATCTCTACTTCCTAATTAAGAAATAGGCAAGTTTTGACTTGTAATTTCTTGTGTGTGAATATTGATTGTGAATCTGGAATGATTCATAGTTAACTCTTATTTTTGATGTTACGATTAAATGAGTTAGTCGTAGGAAATTGGGAGTGGGGTAGATTCCCCGATTTGAAAAGGAGTTGTCGTACGGTAAGATGGGTGAGAACAGGTTTGAGTTATCTGTTCATGTTTTTATTATTAAATTTTATTTTGATTTGAGTATTCTCACTAGGCGAAAGCCTAATGTTTCAAGTTGAATCTTCTTACCAGGTACAAGCTCCGGGAAGTAGCGGGAATGAGAGGAGAACTTTTGGAAAGATTCAGACTTAGAGATACCAGAGGATCTAGTCATTCTTTGATGCTTTTGGGACGGTTGTTTAGATAACTAGATTAATCTGATTGTTATGTCATGATTAGATTAACAAGTTATTTAAGTAATGTCTTTTGTATATAGAAACCTTACATTTGATCCTCAGGATATATAAGTTTGAAAGTTTTTTATCATAACTTGTGGTAAATTTTAAGGTTTAAATTGACTCTGTTTTTAGGGTTAATTGATGTATTTCCCAACTTGCCTTAAGAGGTTTGAATATCCGGATGAAAATAGTAGACCAGAGGATTTTGGAGGAGTATGAGTGGAGACGTTGAATGCCGACTAAATCATGCACGAAATTTATTTTGGAAATAAATTGCATCAACTGTTTCTTGTGTTTCCAATCCTTATGTGGACTGGGTTATAAATTTTGAGAAATGTTTGGCACGCACACAAGATTTCAAATTATGGTTTTAAAAGTGCATGAAACCGTTTTATCGCGGGAGTTGCGAACTCCGCCATGATTTGTTTTGCCTTATTTCATCGTTGTTCAACATTTGTTTTGGATGTAATGATAATCATATATAAATGATGTTTGAGATGTTGGGCAATAACTACGGCTTGTGACTTTAACATTGGATCTCCTCCACATATGTTAGAGTTTGGACGGAAAGTTATTTTTCCATTATGTCTATGTGAGATTATTTTGGGAATTTTGTTTAATGAGAGTTGTTAAACAATGTCGTTTATGTGGTATTACCCTAGAAGGGGATTTTTGGGATTTTGGCGTTTCATCTATAATTTTTGCTTTTAGCAATTTGGCTTTGGAAGCATGGTGTGTAGCGCCGTTTTATTGACTTGGAGTCATTGAGTCCATGGAGGTTCATGGAGTTTGGTTTTACGACATGTTGAGTCGTGTGAGTACAATTTTACAATGTGCATACTCTAATTGCTTATGTGAAAAGTTTACGAGTTTTGGTTGGACATTTGGTCCCACTCGAGTTTTGTTGAGAAAAGTTAATTTTATGCCATAAGGCGACTAAGAAAAGATGAGTTTGGAACTCTAGTGTCGCGTAACTTTTCTTTCAAAAAGTTTGTGTTACTAAGTATTTCATTGCAAATGGTTCGGTGTATGGATTGATTTATACGTGGTGTAAGTGATGCATGAAAGAACATTTTGGTGGCATTTTATAATAAATTGTTTGGTGCACTTTTGGTCAGTTAAATGTTTATTACCGTTTTTATGTGAAACGTATTATATCGACTTAGGGGTATGCATAGCTTGGTAACCATTGTTTCTCATCACTTTGTTGAACGAATTGTGAGTGAAAATGTTTTATAGACTCTTATTTAAATGATGACCATTCGGTCAAAGGGTGTTTTGGTGTTGTAGAAATCATGCACAATTCGCAATGCTTTGCATTTTGAAAATGAAAATGTGTTAGTTTTTTACGTTTGGTTAACTTTGAATTGCCGATTATTTTGGAAGAATTGAAAACCTTTTGGTTTTGGAGAAATGTGTGTTGGGAGTATTTGGACAAATACATTTTTAGCAATTACGTTTTGACGTTTTGTGTCCCAAGTACGAAACCTTGAGAAAATGCTTCGTGAGGAAGATTTTAGAAATATTTTTTGTATAAAATTATAGTACGCGGGATTTCTTATGTTTTGAACATTGATACGCACCGTTAGTACAATTTGGGATTTGAAAATAAGTTGAACCCTTTCGATATCAAATAATTATTAACACCTATTTCCTCATATGTTTTGGAATAACGCATTGTTGTGTGCAAGTTTTACCAGAAACGTTTTACTCAAATGGCATTATAGGACCGGATGAGAGATTTTGAGAAATTGATTTAAAGAGTTTCATTTGTCAAAATTTGGTCACGAACCATTTGATGCACGTTATTTAGTTACAAGAAAATTTCTATTAGAAGTGTTACAAGCTTGCATGCCTACCCCAATGTGAAGTTGTATGATGTTTTAGTCGATATTTTCAAGTGATGGAGACGTATGAGTTTTTGTATTAACTAGGGAATTTGCACAAGCCATTTTGTGTTTTGACTAAGAATGTTGGTAAACCGCTCCATCGTTTTGTGTAATAAACTGACGCGCGCAAAATTTTGTTGGTAAACCTTGCCTCATGTCGTTTTATGGTTGACGAGGAAATGTTGGAGTCAATGTTGTTTAGACCTCTTTTGAAATACGTGCACACCTGGTGTCGCACCCCGGTTAAGGTCGAGCAGTCACTTTACATGCATGTCATGAGTCAATTCATACTAGAACTGTGGTGTTTCATCTAAAAGAAATTGTTTACTACGCTTTTGCGTTTTGTGGGTAAACTGAACTGCAATGAAATGATTTTCAACATGATTTTCCTATGTGGGACGAGCGTGTCCAGTTTTGCGTAACTACCGAGCTGATAATAGTAGTTTTATTTCGCACGAGTTATTGAGATGAAAATCTTGGTGTTGAAAATATTTTGTGAATGGTTTTGATTAATTGGCATATTTATTGAATAACGCATTTGAAAACCTTGAACTCGTTAGGACCTTGAAAAAGGGTATGTACCTCAATTAAGGGTAAGCGCGTGTAGCACTTCGACGGTGGAAGGTTGGGTATTCCACGCGTGTTGGTATTATGGGCCGGAGGATAGCGGTAGCAAAGTAATTGTGTTTGTGGTAATTGTAGAGTTAGACTTGCGGTAACGTATTTCGAGGTTGATACAGCCGTTTTGTTGGTAACCTTAGTTGTATGGAAACCTCGGTAAATGGAACTCGTGTGTGGGGTCCTATTAGAGTTCCGAGTTTGGTGGTAAAACTAGGTGTCAACCTTTGTGGTCTTGAAATCGGAAACCGTTAGTGTAAACGGGGGTTTGTAGCCAAGTCTGAAGGATGACGACAATGGTAGCGGTAACCGTAAGATGCTCAATTGTGATGAGTAGTTTTGGTGGAATAGTCTTAGTGTACGGTTAAAGGACTTGCCGGTCTTATGATTGTTCTTTTTGGAATGGATTCTTGGAGTTATTAGAACTCGTGGAGTTATTTGACAATTAATGGTAGGGATGATCGGAATTGATAATTCTATTGGGTTCGTTAGTGATTAAATCGTGAAATGATTTAGAGTTGAAAACTAAAATTGAGGAAGATGGAACACTTTAAGGTTGTGAGGCAACAGGAGTCGTTTAACTAGGAGTGTTACCAGTGGTTGGAATGTTCTTCCGGACATAAGTACGGTGTACTTGAAGGAGTTTTGTTGGTAAGAAATTATTCGAGGAATTGCCTTTATAAGACTGTGTGGGGGAATTTAGATTCCGGTTAGGAATTGATTAATTATGGTCGACAGTAAGTCGGTTGGTTTTGGATTGTAAAGGATGTAGATTTCGAGGACGAAATCATCCTAAGGTTGGGAGGATTGTAACACCCGTAATTTCGGATAAGTACAACTTCGATTTAGTGAGGAATCGATCTTTTAAGAAAATTATGGAAAATAGGATTTGGAGTTAAATCCTAGATTTGATAGTCTTGTTGGATGGAGAATTCAAATACGAGTCCAACGGGCCTTTCCGGAGCAAAAACGGAGCTAAAACGAAGAAGTTAGGGCCAAAACAACTTTCGGTACAATCTCGGCTAAAGTGACCAGCGAAAGTGACACTTGTGTCACTCTCGCTGGTTTTGTACCGAGGGCTTTTGAGGTTCAGCGAGTATGACACTCGCGAGAGGGACATGGTCACTCTCGCCGTGTCACTTTCGCCGTCGGACTCCAGAAGGTTTTAGCTAAATCTAGTAAGGTGAGTTCAAGTTACTTTGCGAAAACGTTGTACATGCCAAAATGAGTATTTTACAAATATGTGTGTGTTTTACTTGAAAATGTATATGGTGGAGTTATTTAGTTGATTTAACTCTTTTGAAGTGTTTATCTTCATAAATGTGTAAAACACCCATATTTGGGGCTTTTGGATATTTGGATGGTTAGAAACCATAAATTGTCTTTAAAAGATTGATTGCTCAAAATGAGGTTTGTTTAGTGGTTTAATCATATATGTGTAAATGATTTTGTAAACCATTTGGGAAATGCACTTTTAAGTGTTTTGTGTCATTTTGAGAATTTAAGGGTATGAGTCCTTTGGGAAAACCCTTTTTGTTTAACCCGTAATGGGTTTTGGGGTTAATGATGAATTTGTAGTATAGCTTGCCTAAACAATGTTTAAACGTGTTTTTGACCGACATTATGGGTCTAGCAAGCTTGGAGCACTTTGCTCGGTTTTGACTTTGAGATAGTCTTGGGACATTTGTCCGGTTTAAATGGCTCGATGTGGAGTCTTATTTACGGGTCGCTTTTATTGCACCGTGTTGCATATTATTGCACGTTGTTGATATTTTACATGCTCATGGTGGAGTCTAGGATGTGTTATATGCTTAATTGCATTTTTATTTGCATGATTTGACGTCAATAAATGATCATTAGATCTTTGAGCAGAGGGCTCGGTTTTGGGCTCAATTGAGTCTTGAGGGCATTCGCCCGGTTTTAATAAGCTCGACGTGGGCTTGGGGTTTGCATTGCATGAGTTGCATCATATTTGAGGTTTACATGATTTGAATGCATTGGTTATTCTTTTGAGGTCATGTATAAGTTTTTAAGTTAAGTAAGCTTGTTTTGGATGGTGGGTTTGCCAAGGTAAAGACCTAGTATGGTTGAACTTGGTGGTTTAAATGGACTAAAGACCTAGTATGGTTGATGTCTAAGAGGGGCTAAAGACCTAGTATGGTTGATGCCAAAGACGGACTAAAGACCTAGTATGGTTGATGTCTAAGATGGGCTAAAGATCTAGTATGATTGATGCCGAGGATTGACTAAAGACCTAGTATGGTTGATGTCATCCGTTTTCCACATCCAAGAAGCTTACTTGTATTTATTTAATTGTGGTTTAATTTATGTGGTTGCCACATTCGATGAGATCGGGTCTCCCCTGTCACCGAAGGGTGTTGATTTCGGGTATTTTATCTATTCACATTGTTGAGGTTATATTACCTGTATATGGATTGTTTTTCCAGGATTGATGGACGGATTTATGTTACATTCTTATTGAATGTTTTAACTGCTGGGGTTTTAGTTTATGGTATTGGGATTTTAATACATTTTACGTTTGCGTGAGTTTAGCTTCGTATTATGTTTTAATAAAGGTTATATTTAAATGGATGGTTTCCATGTTTTATGGGTTGAGTATGATTTGTCAACCGTATTTGAAGGTTTTGCCTAAACTAGAATTATTCACGTAATTGGGTGAATTGGGATTTGTAACTCATATTGGAAAACGCTTTACACTTTTCGGGAATGGTTTTCCAGGGATTTTGAGTGTGTTGGAAAATGAGTCGTTTATGCCGTTTGAGAAATCTTTTTGGAAATGATCGTCTTTGTCGCAAGCTTTCATTTAAAGATTTAATTAAATCATGACTATAACTACTAACTTCCAATTTATGATTTTATATAGTCATGATAAAATGCTTGAACTCACTAGGTGTAAGCCTAACCCTTTTTATTTGTCGGCATGTGCAACAGGCTCAGGTTGGGGTAGCTCTAGCTACGTTGTGAAGTGGCGAGTGCTAGTAATGTGCACGAGAGGTGAATAGCTTAAGTTATGTTTTCCGCATTTACCCTTGGGAAGTAGCACTTGTATTTGAATTAGGTGATGTCCGAAGTGGGTTTAGTCGTGGTAATGAGACTTGTGTAGTATGTATTACTTGGAGATAACCATTGTTTGTAATTGGAGGTATTTTACCTATTGTTTCGGATGTAATATCGAAAATCTTAAATTAGTTGCTCTTTCCAAATTTGAGGGTGTTACACTACTCCAAGGATCTGCTTGGTCTTTGGATCCTGCACAACACAACCAGAAGAGTGAAATAAAACGATTAGACCGGCTTCCATAAGTTGAGTGATTGAAATCAGATTCACAGATAAGTTAGGTATATGTAGCACATCAGGTATTTGAATATCGGGGGTAGATACAGTCCCACTGAAGGATACCGGTAAACGAGTAGCATCAGCAGTACGAACTGATGAAAACATGCTGGAAGTTTGTTTAGAGACAAACCCATCAGCCTTATGTGTCATGTGATTACAACATCCAGAGTCAAATAGCCAAGGGTTACCTGATGTAGTGACATTGCATTGAGAATTCATACCCATAGAACCTGTCATGATTTGCTCCATGAGCTCTTGATTTCGGCGCATGAGTTCCATGAGGTCAGGTGTAGAGTGGTTGTTGTGCTGTGCCATAGGTGTTGGTGAAGGGGAGTCCTGAGTGATGGAGCCAGCAATTGGTTGAGGTCTGGACTGTTGCCTTTGATTACCAGAGTTCTTTGGATATGGGCATTTGGAGCAGTCAGACGCATAGTGACGTGGCTGTGTGATCCCACACCAACGACATTTTCGAGTTGGGCAGTTGAGGAGAAGATGGGAAGTAGAGTGACAAAAGGTACATTCACTATTGTTCCCCTTGCCCGCAGATTTTGACTGGTCATGGTTGCCCCATTTACCTTTTGGTTTCCCTGAGCTGGGAGTGTAGAGCACAGTGTCTGATGGTAGTGGAAATCGCTGTTGAAGACGAGTTTCTTCACTTAGCAGTTCAGTGATGGCTTGTTCAAGGATAGGCAAAGGATGTCGATGTAGAAGCGAGGCTCGAACGGCTTCAAAGCGATCAGTGAGACCCATGAGGATAGTAATCAGATGCAATTGGCTGAAGTAAGCAGTAAACTTCCGAGCAGTTTCATCAAAGACTTGAGGTGCACCCAGGCTCAGATGATCTCTAAGAGCTTGCATCTCAGAGATGTAGGAGTTGACAGACTGATCAGGCAGCTGCCTTTTGTTCTGGAAGGTAGTCCACAGCTGATATTGATGAGATAAGCCTGTAGAATGTACCTGTTTGCAAGGAAATCCCATAGTCCTTTTGTTGTGGTATAGCCGAGGAATTGCTGATTGATCTCAGTAGTGGTAGAAGCGTTTATGAAGCCGAGGATGCAAGCATTGGCGATATCCCAATCATTCATATGTTTTGCGAAGTCAATTGCACTTTCACCTTCCTTTTGAACAGGAGCGGTAGATATACCAGTGACATAGGTATAAAGTCCATGAGACTTAAGGAGAATGGACATGTGGTGTTGCCACAGGACATAGTTATTCCCATTGAGAACAACTGAGATGGGATTGGAGTGACCGGAATTGAGAGCCATTCGAAAAGGTTTAGTTGAATCGAGTTTTCAAAACAGGTCGGTTTTGGATGCAAGTCGCAATGGTCAGTTGCGATATGGAGGCAAGTCGCAATGGTCAGTTGCGATATGAGGTTGAAGTCGCAATGGTCAGTTGAGATTTGAGGCTGAAGTCGTAATGGTCAGTTGCGATAAGAGGCTGAAGTTGCAATGGTCAGTTGCGTTAAGAGGCTGAAGTCGCAATGGTCAGTTGCGATTTGAGGCTGAAGTCGCAATGGTCAGTTGCGATAAGAGGGTGAAGTCGCAATGGTCAGTTGCGATTTGAGGCGAAGTCGCAATGGTCAGTTGCGATTTGGGTGAAGTCGCAATGGTCAGTTGCGATTTGGGTGAAGTCTCAATGGTCAGTTGCGACAATGATGAGTGTGTGAGTTGCGACAAATATGAATTTATGATGTTCTTGAGTCGGATTTTCAAAACAGATGGGTTTAGGCTGAAATTTGGTACGAAGGTTCGTGGTGATATTCTGAACAACTTTAATACTTGGAATTTCGTCAAAAAAACAACAGAAAATGGGTTTTCAAGGCAAAAACGACTGCAAAATAAGGAAAAATAATCGAGAATGCAGATTTGAAAGATGGTTGAGGATGTTTACCTAGAGCTCTGATACCATGTTAGAATTAGAGAATCGGAAGACTGATAGAGAGACTCGAGATGGCTGAAGTACGGCCGGCTTGCATATATTGAGAGAGAGTTTACAATGGAGAGTCTAACCTAATAATGAAACCCTAAGAGACTATTTATACAAAGAGAAGTTACACATAATTACAGAAAGGACCCTGAACTATACATATTAACGTTAATACTCTAACACGGACAATGGGGTTGGAACACCGAAGGTTCTTGAGATGGGTTGGTCTTCAAAATTCCTGCAAATCGAATGTTGTTGGTTCTGCTCAGATGGGTTTTTCCTCCAAAATTTTGTGATGTTGGAACATTATTCCTGGATCTCATGGAAGTATTGATTTTGAGAATAAGGGTTTTTCTATACATACCCTCCTACTTTATACACCCCTTCCCCTCGCATTCCATTTTTTTAATTTTTTATTTAAAAGTTACATTTTACATCGTTATACTTATTTAATTAAGGAAAATTAATTAAAATGCCAAAAGTTTGACCGTGTGTTACCAAAATGCCACAAATCTCTCCCATGTTACAAAAATGTCACAAAAAACCGCGGTGGGCCCCGCGGTCGCGGGTCCCAGGCCCACGTGTCACCAAACTTTGCCCAAATAGCCCGCGTTGGTCCCTCAAGAATGCCCGCGGTCCAGCTTTGCCCCCTCAAGAATTCCCGTGTTTACAGTTTTGGTCCCTGCCCGCGTTGGGATCCCGCGATCGCGGCTAACCCGCTACTTTTCGATTTTACAGTTTGGTCCCTGAAGTTTGTTGCAATTTTAAAAAAACATTAATGGTACCTGAACTGTAAATTCGAAAAGTAGCGGGTTAGCCCGCGATCGCGGGATCCCAACGCGGGCAGGGACTAAAACTGTCAACACGGGCATTCTTGAGGGGGAAAAGATGGACCGCGGGCATTCTTGAGGGACCAACGCGGGCTATTTGGGCGAAGTTTGGTGCCACGTGGGCCTGGGGCCCGCGATCGCGGGGCCCACTGCGGTTTTTTTGGGGCATTTTTGTAACATGAGAGAGATTTGTGGCATTTTGGTAAGAAGATGTTTGACTTTTGGCATTTTAATTAATTTCCCTTTAATTAATTTACTTTATAGTTTTTCGTTTTCTATTTATCATTTCACACTTTCATTATATTAACACATATAATCGTATATTAACTAAAATACGTTAAAAAATACTTTTTAATTTTAATAAGTTACACCATTATAATCGTCTCGTCGATACCTTCGAAATGAGCACAATATTAAATATTTTTTGATTTAATTATATAATTATATTATAAATATAAAGTTTTAAATTAAGACAAATATGTGGATTTCTCCTCCATTCATATAGAAATGGCATTATTATTATTTACAAAAGAGATAAAAAAATACTATAAAAATTGATTTTTTTTGTATATATAATAATTGTACACAATATTCAAAACACTTAAATTTTTTAACTTAAAAACTTCTAAGAAATTAAACATAAAAAATTTATAATATAATATAGACACATATATAAATTTACACCAAATCAAAATATAAAATTCTATTTTAAACCTAACTGTAAATTTTAATTAAAAGAAATCTAAAACTTAGGTTTGAAATATAAGTATTTTGTAAGTTGCAACAAAATTTAATTTTGAACTTAAATATTTTAGGGGGTGTTTGGGATTGGTTATTTGCTTATTGCTTTTCATCCCTCAAATAAGTTATTTTTAGTGTTTGGATTGGAAAATAAAAGTGTTTATGAGTTTTTCCCACCACAAGTGTTCAAATTAAATTTTTACGCCTAACTCGTTATTAGCACGACATAAGTTGATAAACATTTTTAAAAATAAGCATAAGTTGTTTTAAATAAACAATCCCAAATACCCTTTAAAATGCAAAATGGTAAATTTTAACATTTTTAGAGAGAAAATACTTCACAAGATAAATATTTTACTTATAAAACAATATAACACGTGATGCTAAAAAATATTAAGATTTCGTCCTAAAACGTTAGCGGATTATGATTAACAAGATCTCTTGATATTTATTTGTTTAAATTACATTCTTACGCCCAACTAGTTATTAGCACGACATAAGTTGATAAACACTTTTAAAAATAAGCATAAGTTGTTTTAAATAAACAATCCCAAATACCCTTTAATGTGATATGTTAAAACGTATTTTTAACATATTTTAGTTAATATATGATTATTATATTTAATGTGATAAGAGTGTAAAACGAAAATTGAAAAAAGAAAAGGATGTACCATAAATTAAATAATTAACTATAAGAGTATGAATTTTAAATATAAAAAATATTTTTATGTAGTATATATGATATATAATTAAATAATTAAATAATTAAATCAAAAAATATTCAATATTGGGCTCATTTCGAACGTATCGAAGAGACGATTATAATGGTGTAATTTGTTAAAATTAAAACGTATTTTTAACGTATTTTAGTTAATATATAATTATATGTATTAATATGATGAATGTGTAAAATGAAAATTAGAAAAGTAAAAGGTATAAATGAAATTAAATAAAGGGAATTTAATTAAAATACCCAAAGTTTGACTTTAACTTACCAAAATACCCAAAATCTCGATGAGTTTACCAAAATACCCAAAACTTCCGTGGAGGTATCCCGCGATCGCAGGCTAGGGCCTACGTGGCACCCCCTGTTGGGCCAAAGTGTCCCGCGGAGCCCCCCAACTATGCCCGCGGTGACACTTTTGGTCCCTCCCCGCGGAGGTTGCCCGCGGTGAGCAAAACAATTTCATTTTTGGTCCTTTTTTGCAAAAAAAAAAATCATTTTTGGTCCTTTTTCACGAATCTTTGCATGTTTTTACTGTTTTTTTTCCACAATTATTGTACTTTGAAGACCAATTTGTGGTTGAAATTCACTGGCTTGTTTCATCAATGTTGAATCATTGTACTTGGAATACGGATTTGTGGTTGCAATTTATGTTGGTTGTTTCATCAATGTTGGTTGTTTCATCCATAAATATCAGTAAAATGCAATCCATAATTCACACCCATTCCATACTTCTTTCTTGCTTTCTTTCTTTAGTATTTTGTTTTTGAGATACTACTGAAAAAATGAGTTCATCTGTTGCAAAAGCTAAGCTATTTTTCTGTTTCGATGGTGAATGGGTGCAAGACAACAATGAGTGGAATTTTGCTTATAAATCTAAGCATGGTGTAAAATTTTCAGTAAACTATACTTATCAGAAGTTTGTTGCATACGACATGCAAAAATGTGGAATCAACCATTCTGTTGTTTGCAAGTTAGTGTTTAAGAATGGTGATGGGTCATTTGTGGAGTTATCCAACGATGGGGATATATCTGGTTTTCTGCAGTTTGCAGCCGAATCAGAAAGACCGCCATTACTTTTTGTGTATGTCGAATCCTCGGTGTGCGATGAAGACGACGACGACGGTGACGACGAAGGTGATGACGACGCTGATGACGAAGACCTCCAAATGGAGCAGCCTGATTCTCAATTTCAGCCGTCCTACGGCCCAACAGTTCATTTGGATCATGCATATGGTCTTAACGACTGTATTCCTGATTATGTTCCGGAGACGCAACAACAACAACCACAAGAAGGACGTTGTGCTGGAGTTGCTGATGACGAAACCTATGTTTTCAAAACAGGTAATGCTGATATAGACAGATCAGATACCGATAGTGATGATCACGAAGAATATACCCCTAGTAATAAATCATTTAGTCAGTTAAATGACTATTTTGATATGCCCCTTATTATTCCAGACCAGAATACCCATACACAAACCTACAAACCTACACCTTATAATCGCAGTTTAAGGTTAAAAGTAGGTCAGATATTTGATTCGAAGGATCACTTGGCAAGTCAGGTCGGACTTAAGTTCATGGAAGAGGGTTTCGAAAGTCACACGCCAAGATCCGACAAAACCCGATACGAAGTTGAATGTGCGAGAGAAAACTGTAAGTGGAGGATGTACGCGATTCCCGCGGAAGAGAAAGGAGGGGTGTTACTTATTAGAAAATTGGACGACGTACACACTTGTTCGAGGACGCAACTGAATCCCAACCACAAACAAGCCACCAAAAGGACTTTGGGTGCGATACTGAAAAACAAATTTCTTGATGCTAGCAGGTCATTGCGTCCAAATGACATCATGGACGATGTACACCAGCAGTTCGGCGTAACGATTGGTTACCACCAAGCGTGGCGTGCGCGATGCAGGGCACTGCTATTGGTGAGAGACATGTTCGAGGAGTCGTATGAACGACTCCCAACATATTTATATAATTTGCAGCTGCAGAATCCAGGTATTGTCACCCAGCTAAGGACCGATTCACATGGACGGTTTGAGATGTGTTTCGTGGCCCTTGGACCCGCGGTACGTATTTTAACACGTCATATGTTTACACATTATAAACTATAACGTTTACAAAGGTAAACCACCTACGTTTTTGCAGATCCGCACATTTCTGGCAAATCTGCGTCGTGTCCTGGTAATAGACGTTGCCCATTTAAAGGGCCCTTACTTGGGTATGATGTTCCTGGCGGTTGCCATGGACGGGGATAACTCCATCGTTCCAGTAGCTTTCGGAGTAGGCAAGTCCAAAACCGGGGACGAGTGGACTTGGTTTCTGTCCATGTTGAGACAACCTATCGGAGACCCGCAAGGGTTGGTGTTTATGTCCGACAGGGCTCCTTCCATAAGCGCCGCAATCTCTGCCATGTACCCAAACTCCCCTCACGCCTATTGTTGTCGACATTTGGAGATGAACGCCAAAACCCAGGACAAACGTATTACCACCTACAAGGATGTCTACTGGGCGGCATGCAGAGCATATACGGATCGGGAGTTTGACCGGTACATGAATCTTCTACGAGTTAGTGCACACAAAGCAGCCAAAGTCATGGACGATGTTGGACCGGAGAGGTGGTCCGCGGCCCATTTTCCTGCACAACGGTATGACATTCTGACCTCCAATAGTGCAGAGTCGGTGAATGCACTCTCCCGTTTTGCGCGTAGATGTCCGATTGTTAATCTTATGGACTACTTTCGGTGCTTTCAACAAGTGTGGTACCAACTTCGACGCCGAAAAGGAGCTGAGCTGCAAAGTAGACTCACACCAGCGACGGAGGAGATAGTTCTCTTCAGGGCGCGTCACGCGTCGACATGGAGGGTAAGAGAAATCGGGTATGAGAGGTACGAGGTTCAGAATAACCATCTTCACGCGACTGTCCATATGACCGACCATGTTTGTTACTGTTTCCAATGGCAAAAATCTGGGTTACCGTGCGGCCATGCCATCGCTGTGGCAAGACATATGGGTCGTAGAGATTGCAGCGACTTGGCTGTAACTTTCTTCAAGTCCGAAACTTACCAGAGAACGTACGCAGAGGTAATAAATCCAGTTGGACCCCCTGAAGCATGGGTGTATCCACCCGACCCCCTTCCGCCATGCTATCCACCATTAACTGATAAGAACAGAGCCGGGAGACCGAGAAAGAACAACCGACGTCCATCACGTGGTGAAGGTTCGATACAGCGAAAATGTACTCGGTGCCAATACGTAGGACATACTCGTGGAGAGTGTCCAAATCCCGCCCCTTCAACCGTGCCAAGGAGTAGACGTTCAGTCAGCCAAGTAAGTAACACGCAGGGCCCATCGGAGCTTGAGCCACTTGAAACTATACCATATGATACCGTTGATCTGAACGTTGATTTCCCTTGAAAGGTACTTGAAACGGAACATGGGATGATGATCATAATGGTAGTAGTCTAAATGGAGAGAATAGTAATGGTAGTAGTCTAAATGGAGAGAATAGTAGTGGTTATATAGCGATGGGGTTTTGACAATAGGACAAGGTTTCACGAGAAGAATATGAAATGGGGTTTTGACAAGTTGGTATCACTGGACTCATTTAAGAATTGTGAAAATGGGTATTTGGCGAATGACGATTCATGTGTGTTTGGAGCTGAAGTATTTGCAGTTACAGAGTATGCACAAAAGGATCGATGTCTGTCCATCACAAAGTCTCCGCCAATTTTTAATACTTACACTTGGACCATCGATAATAAAATAAATAAATCAAAAAATATTCAATGATTAGTATGTGTTTGTTATGAAATAATATTGTATAACATCTATCAGTTGTATTTTTAATACGAATCACTTTTTAGACAAATTTTAGAGTACTTAAACACTACTTTTCACACAAATTAAAGACCTTTATTCATGACAAATTAAACAACAACATACAAACAGGAAAGGAACGAAACAACAATGTCGAACTGGAAAACTACAAAACAACAACACATAAACAACAAAGTACTAAAGCAACACCCGTACCACCACCTACTGAAAAATTGCTTTAGTTTGATCAATTCAACTTTGCTTGTCGCTTATCTTCGCTTGAAGAATTGCGAAGTCTTGCGTACAGTGGTGAATTTCTTCTTTTTCTCGACGAATACGAGCATCCCTATCTTTTATATCCCCTTTCATCCTTTTGATCTCCTTTTCTTCCACTTCGATCCTTGTCAAGTGGACTTTCTTCCTGGCGATAATCTGTTTCCACTCTTCTGTCAGTTGGTTTATCTCCTTTTCCTTTGCTGCTATCGCCTTCTGGAGTTTAGGTGGCATTCCTTCACGTGTAGACGATGGGTTAGATGACGATGCCATTTGTTTACTGAAGAAAGAAAGCAAGTGAAAGCAAGTGAAAGAAAGCAAGAAAGAAGGATGGAATGGTGTGAATTATGAATTGCATTTTACTGATATTTATGGATGAAATCTCAAACATGTCAGTGAATTTGAACCACAAATTGGTCTTCAAAGTAAAATAATTGTGGAAAAAACAGTAAAAACATGCAAAGATTCGTGCAAAAAATGACCAAAAATGATTTTTTTTGCCAACCGCGGGCAACCTCCGCGGGGAGGGATCAAAAGTGTCACCGCATGCATAGTTAGGGGGCTCCGCGGGACACTTTGGCCCAACAGGGGGTGCCACGTAGGCCCTAGCCCGCGATCGCGGGATACCTCCGCGGAAGTTTTGGGTATTTTGGTAAACTCATCGAGATTTTCGGTATTTTGGTAAGTCAAAGTCAAACTTTGGGTATTTTAATTAAATACCCTTAAATAAATAAGTTTAAAGGTGTAAAGTGTAGCTATAATTTATTTGGTTTGGTTTGTGAGAGAGGTAGGCTGTGTAGGGTGAAAGATAGGAGGGGGTATACATTTGCATGGAGGTATGCTTAGCAACCCTTTGAATAAAAACCCTATCAACCAGAAGCGGCAACAAGAGGGTTGATGATTCAATCAAACAAAAAATAAATACAAGAGTAAAATAGTAATTTTTATTATTCAGATAGTTTATTCAGTATAACAAACAAATAACATTTTTAGTTATTTATACATCCAACTTTATTCATATAGTTAACTTTATCCGTACAGGACTTAATGAGAAACCAACTAAACAACCTCTAATTTAAGCTAATATTTAGGGAATTTAATTAAAATACCCAAAGTTTGACTTTCCTTTACCAAAATACCCATTTCTCTCCCATTTTTACCAAAATACCCATTTTTTCTGTGAAGGAGGTCCGCGATCGCGAGCAGGAACTATTTTTGCCACTTTTTGAAACTTTTACCCCGCGATCGCGGGGGAGTGTCCCGCGGTGGACCGAATTCCTTCAAATTTGATGATTTTGAATTGAAATGTTACACTTTCAACCTCTATACTTATTTACTTACTTTACTCTATACCTTTTACTTTCATAATTTTAATTTTACATTTAACACATATAATCGTTTATTAACTAAAATACGTTAAAAAATACGTTTTAATTTTAACAAGTTACACAATTATAATCGTCTCTTCGATACGTTCGAAATGAGCCCAATATTGAATTTTTTTGATTTATATATTTTAATATATATCATATACACTACATAAAAAATATTTTTATATTTAAAATTCATTTTTTAACGTATTTTCAATTTTGTTTTACACTCCTATCGCATTAACATAATAATCATATATTAACTAATTCATTAAATTGTTTTAAATTATTATTATTTGTATGTGTTTATAGATATCGTGAATGGCAATAGGACAAGGTTTCACGAGAAGAATATGAAATGGGGTTTTGACAAGTTGGTATCACTAGACTCATTTAAGAATTGTGAAAATGGGTATTTGGCGAATGATGATTCATGTGTGTTTGGAGCTGAAGTATTTGCAGTTACAGAGTATGCACAAAAGGATCGATGTCTGTCCATCACAAAGCCTCCACCAATTTTTAATACTTACACTTGGACCATCGATAATAATATAAATAAAACGTATTTTAACTATAAGAATATGAATTTTATATATAAAAAATATTTTTATGTAGTGTATATGATATATATTAAAATTATGAAAGTAAAAGGTATAAAGTAAAATAAGTAAATAAGTATAGGGGTTGAAAGTGTAAATTTCAATTGATATATATATTGATTTTTTTTATTTATATATTTTAATATATATCATATACACTAAATAAAAATATTTTTTATATATAAAATTCATATTCTTATAGTTAAAATACGTTTTATTTATTTTATTATCGATTGTCCAAGTGTAAATATTAAAAATTGGCGGAGGCTTTGTGATGGACAAACATCGATCCTTTTGTGCATACTCTGTAACTGCAAATACTTCAGCTCCAAACACACATGAATCATCATTCGCCAAATACCCATTTTCACAATTCTTAAATGAGTCAAGTGATACCAACTTGTCAAAACCCCATTTCATATTCTTCTCGTGAAACCTTGTCCTATTGCCATTCACGATATCTATAAACACATACAAATAATAATAATTTAAAACGATTTAATGAATTAGTTAATATATGATTAGTATGTTAATACGATAGGAGTGTAAAACAAAATTGAAAATACGTTAAAAATGAATTTTAAATATAAAAAATATTTTTTATGTAGTGTATAACTGTATATGATATATATTAAAATATATAAATCAAAAAAATTCAATATCGGGCTCATTTCGAACGTATCGAAGAGACGATTATAATGGTGTAACTTGTTAAAATTAAAACGTATTTTTTTAACGTATTTTAGTTAATAAACGATTATATGTGTTAAATGTAAAATTAAAATTATGAAAGTAAAAGGTATAAAGTAAAGTAAGTAAATAAGTATAGAGGTTGAAAGTGTAACATTTCAATTCAAAATCATCAAATTTGAAGGAATTCGGTCCACCGTGGGACACTCCCCCGCGATCGTGGGGTAAAAGTTTCAAAAAGTGGCAAAAATAGTCCCTGCCCGCGATCGCCGACCTCCTTCATGGAAAAAATGGGTATTTTGGTAAAAATGGGAGAGAAGTGGGTATTTTGGTAAAAATGGGAGAGTCAAACTTTGAGTATTTTAATTAAATTCCCTAATATTTATTAGCAATTTAGAATAAAAAAGACAAATGGAGAATCTTTTGATTTTTAGGATTCCCTCGATTTAGCATTTTTCCACATTTTTAATGCATCACGTCTAAGAGTTTGATGGCTTACCGGAGTGTAGCGAGGTTGTAGACATTTTTGGATCATTTTCGTCATATGCGGATTGTGGAAATGTCCGAACGGCAACCCCATTTGAATAACACATTTTGTGGTTAATTCCCGGGCCAACATGTTATCGTACGACCATATTTGACCTTGGTTGTCAAGTATGGGTTGACTTGAATCACCTCCGGACTTGAGTGCCTTGCATGTGGAATCGGTGTGTCTCTTTAAGGTCGAGTTTCCCGAGAGCGCAAGGAGAGCTCCACACCTTTTGCATTGTGCCTTTTTATTTCCGTCGGTGAGAACCACCATATTGAAATCATTCCAAACTTTGGATTTTCGTCCGTGCTCGGCAAGAACTTCTCTAATTTGTGGGTTTGATGAACTACCGCTGGCCATTTTGAGTGAAGAATGGAAAATTTGAAAGAACGAGAAGTTGTATGAAACGAACACGAGAAAGCGAGAAATCGAGAATTGTAAGCGAGAATTGCGTTTTTTGCGTTTTTGTAAGTTGATATCAAACCTCTAACATCCACTACCTATTTATAGTGATTTGGAGGCAAAAAAAACCAAAAAAAACGGCTCTAAACGGCTATATTAACGGTAACATAACGACTATATTTTCAAAAAAACGGGTCGGGCTTAAACCGGGCTTGGGACCGGGCCGGGTCGAGATTTTTGGCAAAAACACGGCCTGTTAGGGCCCGGGGGGGCTTGGGCGGGCCGGGCCGGGGCCGGGCTTTGAGCGGGTTGGGCTTCGGGCTCTCGGCGGGCTTTTTCGGGCCCGGACCCATTTGGACATGTCTAACTACAATCATTCGGCATGATTGGTTAAGTTTTGACCATACGTGAATCCTGTTAGTTTGACAATTACCTTAAATGTGCAGCGTATAGTTTACATTTTGCGAAAATCTTTGAATTTTAAAAAACATTCTTTATTTTTAAAAAAAACTTTTGATTTTATCTCTAACATTAATCTCTGTTTTTTAAAGTGTATACAATTAAATCGGTTTGATTTTGATAAAATTAGCAATTTTAAAAATATCATATTTTACTTACTGATTTAAAAATTATTTTGTGTTTGATTTTATTTTAAAATTGTTTACAATTATCATAACAATAATAGAACAATAAATGAAAATAAAGTGCAAACACAAAATAAACACCCACAACAATTAATAATATATAGTTTTGCCTATAATGTGGTGTTGTGAGCCAACACACCAATCAACATTCGGTATAAGGACGTCTTGAAGCTCCAATTGGCCTCCCGATCTTGATGAACTCCAGGGACTCTGTCTCGATTTTTTGGAATTCCGTCTTCGGATGATTACAAATTAAATAGAAACTACAACAATATTCTATATATTTAAAACTAAAATTACATCTCAATCAATTAATACATTTTAATATTTCCAAAATAAACAATCAACCGAAACAATCACAAGTCTTGTGGAACAAACCATATATCACACATTTATTTTAAACATATAATAACTTATAATAACTTATTTGGCCAATGACTAACATAGAACTAGCCAATTATTTGAAACAACTTTTCATATGGCAAAACGAATTAAAACCGACCAGTTTGTTGACAGGATAAACCTTGACCCATGACCCAAGACAAATGGGCCTTGGCCCGTCCTTACAGCCCATTTGTGTAGGGTACAAGCCTGACTATCTAGCCCACAACTGACAACAGATGTACCAACAATGAAACAGTCCGCTTGGAGCCGACGGGAGCTTGATCGGCATCAGCCGAACCAAGCAATAATTCCGGTAAAAAATTAATAATAATAACACAACAACGACTTAAGACCGTAGGCCCACCTACTCCGAACACATAAGAAACACACACACCAACGACAACTGAACTCGACACTTGGTCTGTGAGATTTTGGCCCACTTGTGACCAAAACAAAAAAACTGCCCAAGGTCTAAACCCTAGACCAAAACATCATGTTTATCGGGGAGCATTACACCAGGCCACAGGCCAACAGGCCTAGATCGAAGCAACCTGGAATAACGTAGGGTCCATGGTTGTGAATTCCACTATGCTGTAGCCGAAAACAACTGAACAATGACACCCAACAGTGGCTGAGATCGCCAAACTGCTCCAAAAGTTGTGGTCGAAGCCACCAAAAATCGTGCCACAAAACGGAATGGGGACGACGACACCATACAACACTAGGTCGTGCCCCTGAACTGGACAAAAAATGCCTAGGGACCAAGGACCTCGAACAACAACATTATCAGAACAACACGACCCCGTTCGGTCACAAGGACTGCAACACTAGACATGGGGAACGAATGCCAACTACTAGATGGTAACAAGTTACCTTAATGACAAGTTGTTTGGAGTAGCTTATGAGGAACTTTTTGTAAATTTTTTTACAACTATACTCTCATTGATAATGATAATTATTATCGATTAACTTTTAATTATAAATAAAATTAATTAAAAATTATTAGTTATTTTTTTATACATTGATTTAATTTTTAATCATTTCAAATTATCGTTAATCATATTAATTATTTTATATTAAATTTTTAATGTTAATTAATACAATTTTAATCATCAATTATTGCTATTATTTTTAATTATTAATCAATTATTTATTTTTATATAAAACTAGTATAATACAAAAAGTCTTATAACTAAAACCTCTAGAAAAACCTCCCAAAATTTGACTATTACGTTAAAAAACCTCACTTTAAAGTTTTACACTTTTGAAAATCTCGAAAAAACACATTACCTATACTATGGACCCAGTTGAGTCCAACTACCTTTGGATCAATCTAGGCCGTTCAAACTCATTCCAACTTTTAATCCTGACCCTTTAAATTCATTAAGTCACTGATTCAGCCCATCCAGCCATTCTGCCCAGCTTCTCCTTCACAAACTCAACTCCCCCTCTCGCCCTCACTCTCTGATTTCTCTCACACTAACCCTCCCCCTCGCCTGATTACTCTCGCACTAACCCCTGATTTCTCTCCACGACCCAGTCCCACAGCTGAACTGCATAAATTCCCCCTATTTTTCCATTTCGGAGCCAAATTCATCCTTTGATTTTCAGTTTTCTTCTTCCCGCTTGCCCCCTCTACACTCACTCGATCAAACCCTCCCTCTTCCTCTACGACACCTTCATATTCTACATTGTTCTGGAAAGCATCCATAAATCTTTTGGTAAACCCACAAATCTTTTCCCAAATTAACAAGATATGCAGCATCTCCCGCCGCCTGTTTAGCACGCCGAGGAGGACTTGAAATCCTACGATAGCAACGATCCTAAAAAGCCTCTTCTTATGGCCATCAAAGGTCATATCTACGATGTCTCACAAAGCAGGTATATTGTTTAACTCTTTTTTACAATCGAATTTTGCGTTTTTGATTGGATTTTAGGCTTTTTTACCTTTTTGAGAAAAGGCACGATCTTTATCAGAATAATGGTTTTTTTTCTTTCTATTTTCACTTATTTTTAATGTTATTTATCTAATTGATGCGTTTTTTGGTTGAAGGACACGAATTCTGCTGACTTGAGAATTGGGTATATTCAAAATTAGGGTTTTAATTGGATTTTGGGTTGTTGATCAAGCTTATGATTCGAGTGTTTAGGAAGAAGGCACTTGTGTAAGTGGATTAGTGGTTTCCTTGTGATTCTTTTTGATTTTATTCTCTATGTTTGATGCTTTTCTTTTTGCTATTCTGTTGTGATTCCCTATTTATTCCCCTCTTACTCATCTATTTTAATTGTTTGGTAGTAAAAGGATAAAGGTACTATTGATTGCTTACAAGTTCTGTGGTTTCCCCTCCTCCCGTCTGTATACTATTTTCCTAAATTGATGCAAATATCTATTTGTTGATGTGTTCATATGCAGCAAATAGTCACAATCTTGATCTCAACCTAGGGGTTCTCCCACTACAACCGACCCAGAGTAGAATCAAAATGTTCAGAACGTGTTCCAAACGTTTTTAAAAGGGCAACAACCCAACTTGATTGTCTGAAGAACCAGTAAGATGTTGACTTATTGTCGTCAAGACGGCTGCTCTGCTTCCGGAAAATTCAACGGCAGAAGGAAAATACAAGCGGTGGCTCTCGGAGTGGAAAGACAAGGTAAAGGTATGAGATGATGATCTTTTTTTTCATTTGATTTCTTTCTTCTTTTAGCATCTTTGTCTGAACTTCTGTCCACTCGAATATTTATCCATCATGTTTTTATATGTATCTTGAGCTTTAAATATTAAAATTGTGATTTTGAAGCCTAATCACGAATTTGGGACAGTGTATATATACAATTCATTAAGACAATGTGTCCATAAAAACCATCAATAGGTAGATTGTTGTATCTTAATCCAAACGAGCCGAAAACAGAATTAAAAAGATTGCTAGGACAAAAAAAAAGCTCCATAATTGCTCTTTCAGAAACTGTTTGTGATCGTTTTCTTCGATGATATAGATTCCCAACTCATTTCCATTTTTGTTGTTTTCTTGATTTTTACATAATTACAGGTCTTTTAAGTTTGGGTGGATTATAATGAAGACTTGGTTCCATTACTCTCTTTGGATCCAAATGTTGTATCATCAGACTTGGTTTCATAGTTTCTTATTTTGGTCTAAAAATTGGTTCATGGTATGGGATCAGACCTACTGTTGATTTTTATGTCTAACCTTTTCCATATTATTGGTTCCCAGCAGCAAAATTCGATAAACTAGAAACAAAGTGGAAGCGTGAGGGTTTTTGATGTTCTTACTTCACTCTAGATGTGTTTGTGTTTCATGTGCCTGACACAAAACGGACTCCTGTTTTTGGCATTGATGCAGAATACATCAGGAAAGAAGTCCCTCTTCACGTCATGCCAACTTTATCTCTTCTCAATCTCGAATCGCCGATAACATCATTCTCTGATCTACAATCTGTGTTGTATGAGGAGAAGTGGACGACATACCATCAAGCGATTTTACAAAACCCAAGGTACATTTGATACTTTATTACATCGTATGAAGCTTATGGATATGGGTTATTCTACTCAATACAGACTGATTTATTTGATGCAGAGACGGGAAAGTCCATCCGTTTTCTTTCATTCATCTACTTCAAACTTATCAAGCTTCTATCTGCAAATTAATGAAATATTGGTTAGACATTACTACTATACCCTTCCTCTATTCTATAACGTATAAAATCGTTACATTTATCTTCCTAGCACATGACATCAAACCTTGATTTGCAGCTTAAGTCCTGCCATAAATTCTCTTCAAGACCGTGTATCAGAAAATGAGATTCGGGTATGAAAGCATTATATTTCATCTGTTCAGATATTGCATATAATTAAAATTAGGGGTTGTTTACTACTTGCTAGCAGTCTCTTATTGGGTAACAAGTGTTTACCCGATAAGAAGGGATGTTTATCAACACACTCTGACTCACAAATATGTTGACCAGGATGCTGGCCGAGTAAAGAAGAGGTGGCTTTCTGACTTGGTCAGTGCTTCAGTCAACACTTACCCGGACATTTGGTAAACAACTATTTTCAATCAACACTTGCCTAGACCGGACCTCTTACCCAAACTGCAATCTTACGAGCCGTTTACCAAATGCTTACTAAGCATTTACGTGCAAGAGTTATCATTCTTACTTATCTCAGGGACGGACATAGGTGGGTGGCTACGGTGGCACACCCCTCCGTCATAAATTAAAAAAAATAGGTTCGCGAAAGGTGCAACAATACTGTTTTAGAAGGTGCAACAATATGGAAAAATTCGTGGGTTCGTCCCTATTTCCAGGATTCTTTAACAGTCAAATCATACATCGAGAAGCAGTCTGAAGAATCATAAGTAGATTTTATCCTCCAATCGGTACCAAAATGTTGTATCACTTCTTTTTTGCAGGATTCATTATCGATTAGAAAAACTAAAAGCAAATTGATGTCATAAGACCGAAATCTTTTCACTTTTATCATTTTGTGGTTTGATTCTCTCTTTGATGGTCACATCCCTCGAAATATTTGTGTATGCGCTTGCATGTTGATCACCACGTAGCATTAGGATCCGTGTTAATAATTGTTTATAGGAAATTGATAGGTGCCTGTGTTCCAACGTGTTGAATTTCGTGATTTTAGTTTTGCTCGATGATAAGAATTGCAAGTTCATCTACGTTGAAATGGTGAGCTATCCAATCGTTTCTTTTAAGATTCTCATGTTGATCCATGTTGAAATGTCAAGCTCTCTTATCGCTTCTTTTTTACAGAACATCAGACCCGTCGTCTCCTCTTTTTTCTTCGATTAGAAAAACCAAAAGCTGACTGACGTCAACTAGGTTTTTTATTACTGTGATATTTTCTTGGTTATCAATTTTCCTGTATATATAGAGGAATAACAATTAATTTTTGTTGCTATTAACGATTTGCCTGCTTTCATTTAGCAATAGAAACCCGTAAAGGCCGGTTGATGGTTTTGTCGAATATTTATAAACGATATTTACAAGGTCTGTTTGTGATTGGATTCAAATTTTTGTCACTTTCAAGTTTTGAAATTGTTTTGGTTTTGTGAATGGATACTCCACCTGGTAGCTATATCCTACTTTCCTACAGCCTCAAATGCCCGAGCCCTTGATGTGATTCATCTTATTTTCTTGAAGCTCTCATTTTGGTAGATTTTCAATTGTTTTGATATTTTAATCTTAATATATGCTATTGTTTATAAGCTTGGTCTTAATTCTTTTAACTTTGTTAGTTAAAGACCGATAACCCTAATAACTAAATCTAGATTTAAGTCATGTCGTATATCCGACCAACGGACGTTTATAACACTAGATTAAATAATTGAAATGGTAAAGATGGGTAAAGAAACATAGAATACAATAAAGAAAAGGAAAAAAAACTGTTTGGGTGCAGGGCTGTCCAGATTCAGCCGGGTCCAGGCCTGCCCAGATTCAGCCGCTGGAATAGGCTGTTTCTGTCAAGGCGAGGTGTCGGGTGCTGTTTCGTGCAGTCCACGCAACCCAGTTCATGGTCTTCATAAGGAGATGCTACCATTCAGCAATGGTGGGCGCGTGTCCTGCTGCACGTGCTGTTTTGGTTGGCTTAATGTTGCTGTTGGCAGCTGATGTCATGGTTACAGCTGTTAGCTGTTAATGCACAACTGCTGGTCCATTTCAGATGCGTTGGCCCTTGATTGGCGAGGTGTATTAAGTTCGTTTTGAGCTTAGGTTGTTGTGGCTCTTGGTGTAGTGTGGGTGTTTCCCTCTTCGCTATGGTGGTTTGTTCCTATTCTTAGATGCTTAGGCGGTGTTTAGTTTCGGTTGGGTTCGGCCACTGGACTTGATCCAGTTTGTTGTAAATGAATTGTTTTTATTGGTAATATATTGGTATGCCTGCCTTTCAAAAAAAATGTTTTTCACATTTTTTAAACATTATAATATACAAATCCTAACGAAATCCCTTGAAATCCTAGCAATTCCCGTAGGATTTTAAATCCTATGTTCGAGAGATTTCAAAGAAATCTTAGGATTTTAAATCCGGACAATCTTGCAAACCAAACGCAGAATTGAAATGGATTTGAAATCCAAGTCTGTTCAAATCCATTTTATTCCTGCAAACCAAACGAACCCTTACTGATTTCTGTCTATCCTCTACTTTTAGATCGTTTTGATTTCACGAGTGTATAGCAATTTTTGTATGAGAATTCCACTATCTAGCAATTCCAAACATAACGACATTGAATTTATATACATATAAAATCATGAAATTAACATTGTGAATGACGGAAAATAGTAAACACGCTTGAATATTCACACCTAAATCTCCATTAAAGTCATGTCGTATACCCGGCCACCGGACGGGTATGACACTAGTTTTTGATGCTCGGATGATTTATACGATATTTGTGATATTTTTAAGAGAATTTAATTAAAATACCCAAAGTTTGACTTTGACTTACCAAAATACCCAAATTCTTTCTGATTTTACAAAAATACCCAAAACTTTCGCGGTGGGCCCCGCGATCGCGGGCTAGGGCCTACGTGGCACCCCCTGTTGGGCCAAAGTGTCCTGCAGAGCCCCCCAACTATGCCCGCGGTGACACTTTTGGTCCCTCCCCGCGGTGGGCAAAAAAAATCATTTTTGGTCCTTTTTTGCACGAATCTTTGCATGTTTTTACTGTTTTTTTTCCACAATTATTGTACTTTGAAGACCAATTTGTGGTTGAAATTCACTGGCTTGTTTCATCAATGTTGAATCATTGTACTTGGAATACCAATTTGTGGTTGCAATTTATGTTGGTTGTTTCATCAATATTGGTTGTTTCATCCATAAATATCAGTAAAATGCAATCCATAATTCACACCCATTCCATACTTCTTTCTTGCTTTCTTTCTTCAGTATTTTGTTTTTGAGATACTACTGAAAAAATGAGTTCATCTGTTGCAAAAGCTAAGCTATTTTTCTGTTTCGATGGTGAATGAGTGCAAGACAACAATGAGTGGAATTTTGCTTATAAATCTAAGCATGGTGTAAAATTGTCAGTAAACTATACTTATCAAAAGTTTGTTGCATACGCCATGCAAAAATGTGGAATCAACCTTTCTGCTGTTTGCAAGTTAGTGTTTAAGAATGGTGATGGGTCATTTGTGGAGTTATCCAACGATGGGGATATCTCTGGTTTTCTGCAGTTTGCAGCCAAATCAGAAAGACCGCCATTACTTTTTGTGTATGCCGAATCCTCGGTGTGCGATGAAGACGACGACGACGGTGACGACGAAGGTGATGACGACGCTGATGACGAAGACCTCCAAATGGAGCAGCCTGATTCTCAATTTCAGCCGTCCCACGGCCCAACAGTTCATTTGGATCATGCATATGGTCTTAACGACTGTATTCCTGATTATGTTCCGGAGACGCAACAACAACAACCACAAGAAGGACGTTGTGATGGAGTTGCTGATGATGAAACCTATGTTTTCAAAACGAGTAATGCTGATATAGACAGATCAGATACCGATAGTGATGATCACGAAGAATATACCCCTAGTAATAAATCATTTAGTCAGTTAAATGACTATTTTGATATGCCCCCTATTATTCCAGACCAGAATACTCATACACAAACCTACACCTTATAATCGCAGTTTAAGGTTAAAAGTAGGTCAGATATTTGATTCGAAGGATCACTTGGCAAGTCAGGTCGGACTTAAGTTCATGGAAGAGGGTTTCGAAAGTCACACGCCGAGATCCGACAAAACCCGATACGAAGTTGAATGTGCGAGAGAAAACTGTAAGTGGAGGATGTACGCGATTCCCGCGGGAGAGAAATGAGGGGCGTTACTTATTAGAAAATTGGACGACGTACACACTTGTTCGATGACGCAACTGAATCCCAACCACAAACAAGCCACCAAAAGGACTTTGGGTGCGATACTGAAAAACAAATTTCTTGATGCTAGCAGGTCATTGCGTCCAAATGACATCATGGACGATGTACACCAGCAGTTCGGCGTAACGATTGGTTACCACCAAGCTTGGCGTGCGCGATGCAGGGCACTGCTATTGGTGAGAGACACGTTCGAGGAGTCGTATGAACGACTCCCAGCATATTTATATAATTTGCAGCTGCAGAATCCAGGTATTGTCACCCAGCTAAGGACCGATTCACATGGACGGTTTGAGATGTTCTTCGTAGCCCTTGGACTCGCGGTACGTATTTTAACACGTCATACGTTTACACATTATAAACTATAACATTTACAAAGGTAAACCACTTACGTTTTTGCAGATCCGCACATTTCTGGCAAATCTGCGTCGTGTCCTGGTAATAGACGCTGCCCGTTTAAAGGGCCCTTACTTGGGTATGATGTTCCTGGCGGTTGCCATGGACGGGGATAACTCCATCGTTCCAGTAGCTTTCGGAGTAGGCAAGTCCGAAACTGGGGACAAGTAGACTTGGTTTCTGTCCATGTTGAGACAAGCTATCGGAGACCCGCAAGGGTTGGTGTTTATGTCCGACAGGGCTCCTTCCATAAACGCCGCAATCTATGCCATGTACCCAAACTCCCCTCACGCCTATTGTTGTCGACATTTGGAACGCCAAAACCCAGGACAAATGTATTACCACCTACAAGGATGTCTACTGTGCGGCATGTAGAGCATATACGGATCGGGAGTTTGACCGGTACATGAATCTTCTACGAGTTAGTGCACACAAAGCAGCCAAAGTCATGGATGATGTTGGACCGGAGAGGTGGTCCGCGGCCCATTTTCATGCACAATAGTATGACATTCTGACTTCCAATAGTGCAAAGTCGGTGAATGCACTCTCCCGTTTTGCGCGTAGATGTCCGATTGTTAATTTATGGACTACTTTCAGAGCTTTCAACAAGAGTGGTGCCAACTTCGACGCCGAAAAGGAGCTGAGCTGCAAAGTAGACTCACACCAGCGGTGGAGGAGATAGTTCTCTTCAGGGCGCGCCACACGTCGACATGGAGGGTAAGAGAAATCGGGTATGGGAGGTACGAGTTTCAGAATAACCATCTTCACGCGACTGTCCATATGACTGACCATGTTTGTTCCTGTTTCTAATGGCAAAATTTTGGGTTACCGTGCGGCCATGCCATTGCTGCGGTAAGACATATGGGTCGTAGAGATTGCAGCGACTTGGCTGTAACTTTCTTCAAGTCCGAAACTTACCAGAGAACATACGCAGAGGTAATAAATCCAGCTGAACCCCATGAAGCATGGGTGTATCCACCCGACCCCCTTCCGCCATGCTATCCACCATTAAATGATAAGAACAGAGTCGGGAGACCGAGAAAGAACAACCGACGTCCATCACGTGGTGAAGGTTCGATACAACGAAAATGTACTCGGTGCCAATGCGTAGGACATACTCGTTGAGAGTGTCCAAATCCCGCCCCTTCAACCGTGCCAATGAGTAGACGTTCAGTCAGCCAAGTAAGTAACACGCATGGCCCATCGGAGCTTGAGCCACATGAAACTATACCATATGATACCGTTGATCTGAACGTTGATTCCCTTGAAAGGTACTTGAAACAGAACATGGGATGATGATCATAATGGTAGTAGTCTAAATGGAGAGAATAGTAATGGTAGTAGTCTAAATGGAGAGAATAGTAATGGTTATATAGAAATGGGGTTTTGACAATAGGACAAGGTTTCACGAGAAGAATATGAAATGGGGTTTTGACAAGTTGGTATCACTGGACTCATTTAAGAATTGTGAAAATGGGTATTTGGCGAATGATGATTCATGTGTGTTTGGAGCTGAAGTATTTGCAGTTACAGAGTATGCACATAAGGATCGATGTCTGTCCATCATAAAGCCTCCGCCAAATTTTAATACTTACACTTGGACCATCGATAATAAAATAAATAAATCAAAAAATATTCAATGATTAGTATGTGTTTGTTATGAAATAATCTTGTATAACATCTATCAGTTGTATTTTTAATACGAATCACTTTTTAGACAAATTTCAGAGTACTTAAACACTACTTTTCACACAAATTAAAGACCTTTATTCATGACAAATTAAACAACAACATACAAACAGGAAAGGAACGAAACAACAATGTCGAACTGGAAAACTACAAAACAATAACACATAAACAACAAAGTACTAAAGCAACACCCGTACCACCACCTACTGAAAAATTGCTTTAGTTTGATCAATCCAACTTTGCTTGTCGTTTATCTTCGCTTGAAGAATTGCGAAGTCTTGCGTACAGTGGTGAATTTCTTCTTTTTCTCGACGAATACGAGCCTCCCTATCTTTTATATCCCCTTTCATCCTTTTGATCTCCTTTTCTTCCACTTCGATCCTTGTCAAGTGGACTTTCTTCCTGGCGATAATCTGTTTCCACTCTTCTGTCAGTTGGTCTATCTCCTTTTCCTTTGCTGCTATCGCATTCTGGAGTTTAGGTGACATTCCTTCACGTGTAGACGATGGGTTAGATGACGATGCCATTTGTTTACTGAAGAAAGAAAGCAAGTGAAAGCAAGTGAAAGAAAGCAAGAAAGAAGAATGGAATGGTGTGAATTATGAATTGCATTTTACTGATATTTATGGATGAAATCTCAAACATGTCAGTGAATTTGAACCACAAATTGGTCTTCAAAGTAAAATAATTGTTGTAAAAAAACAGTAAAAACATGCAAAGATTCGTGCAAAAAAGGACCAAAAATGATTTTTTTTGCAAAAAAGGACCAAAAATGAATTTTTTTTGCCAACCGCGGGCCCACCGCGGGCAACCTCCACGGGGAGGGACCAAAAGTGTCACCGCAGACATGGTTGAGGGGCTCCGCGGGACACTTTGGCCCAACAGGGGGTGCCACGTAGGCCCTAGCCCGTGATCGCGGGACCCACCGCGGAAGTTTTGGGTATTTTGGTAAAAACAAAAAGAAATTAGGTATTTTGGTAAGTTAAAGTCAAACTTTGAGTATTTTAATTAAATTCCCTTCCCTATTTTTAACTGGTTTTTGAACTGAATTTATTGTAACCGTCGGATCAGAATACAGTGGCAATTAAAGGTATAGATTTACGCTGAACACCTTAACAACGATGAGACGCGATATACAAAATAATACATCAAAAAGCAGCGTTGATGAGTAGATCTTCCTGTTGAGTCGTCAGAGTGCGTTCCCAAACAAGCCCTAAAAATGGAAGAGAAGCACAATTCACCGGCGAACGCCACCGAAGCGGCAACACCGTCGTCGGCGGAGCTACCGTCTTCACGGAGAAGAGGCGGAGGACTGAAGAGAAAAGCCTCGATTCTTAGCAGCAGCAACACATCGACTCCGCCACCGTCGTTGTCTTCGAAGCGTCAAGCTCGTGAGAAACCATCTCCGGTGATTTTTCCTCCGATCCACAATGGACCGTGTACTAGAGCGCGCCAACAGCCAAATTACGCTGACTCTGCGATGTTTTGGGACGCGGGGACTGTGAATGGCGAAGGGGAAGGTGCGATGTTGGGGACGCCGGTGGCGACGAAGGCGGAGGAGGAATTGAATGCTAGGAAAGAAGCTTGGGAGGCATTGGAAGCGAAGATGGAAGCTGAATATGACCAGGTGAAATCGCGTGATGCTAATTCACATGTTGTACCGATTTCTTGTGGTAAGTAAATGTAGCTTGTTTAAATCACTTATAATTTTAATTCTTAGTCTGCTTGCTTCGCTTGGTTGCAGTAAAATTTGATTGCTTTTGTTTTGTTGAGTTCTTAACGTTCATACAGTGCCTAGGTTTTTGGATTTGATGATTAAGAAGTACAGACAGAATTATGATCAAGATTATCTAACTTACGAGATGTTTCAGGATGGAGGACTATCACAGTATAGAAAGCTTTATCATGTTTAGGCCATCTGAATAAATCATGAACAGAATTTCTTTGCATACATATCACAATTCTGAAAGATGGTCATCCATCAATTGGAAAAGAGAAGTATTCGTTGCTACTTGCATTTAAAAATCTTAATCTTATTGTGGTGATCAAGTTAATTTTCCAACGGGCAACAGACTATGTTCACTTTATATCATTAATTTGCTAGAGCCTATGCTGTTAAAATCAGATATCGGTGCGATATCGGTCAAGGACCGATATTCGATATCTCGGATATATCGGTGATATATCGGAATATCGGTTTATATAATATTTTTTAGAATTATATATATATATATAGGACGATAATCAAATGAGAACCACAAATAGGTTACAAACCCGTGAGAACCAATGTAAAATTTTTTGTTTACATGATTTTTTTCATCAAAACCTATGATTTAAGATATTGTTACACATATGTTCGTGTTCACCTTATGATAAGTTTACATGGGAAAAACGAATTTTGTTTCACCTAGTGAAATGAAAAATACTCGTAAAAAATATTCACATGGTGAAACAAATCCATGTGAAACCATCATATTATGAAACACATATATTTGAAGTAAAATATAATAAATCCTAGCATTTGATGAAAAAATTTCATGTAAAAAAATATTTTTTATATCGGTTCTCACGGTTTATAACATATTTGTGGTTCTCACATGATTTAACCCCTATATATATATATATATGGAGGTTCAAGGGAAAACCTAAAAAAAACAGAAAACTGAAGAACACCCTAGGAGCCCTTCATCTGGGCGGTATGCACTTGTGCATACAGGTAAATAGTTAACTTTTTTGCATATATGCACAAATGCATGTTACAAATAACCTGTATGCACAAGTGCATACCGCCCAAATGAAAGGCTCCTAGAGTGTTCTTCAGTTTTCAATTTTTGAGGTTTTCCCTTGAACCTGACCCTATATATATATATATATATATATATATGCATCCATAAACTTATCACATGCATTAATTAAAAACATAGTTCAACATCAAAACATCAACTTAAATAAGGTTTCACAAAACAAAATAGGAAAATAAAATTTAAATGTTCAAACAGCTTAATTTTAAATATATGAACAGTAAGCTTCTGAAAAAAACTCATCTACTAAGTACATCATTGATTATATAATCTATATTATGTTTTAAAATTTAAAAATATGAACAGTTCACTCTGTAAATAACACACAGACAACTAAGAAGCTTGCTGGAACTGAACTTAATTGGGACTTGGGAGTAAAATAGGCCTGGAACAGAAAGAAACGAAGAAGAAAGAACCTGCGTGGAACTTAGAAGCTTGCTGGAACTGAACTACAGAAAGAAAATTGGAAGGGTTCGTGGAAGCTTGCTGGAACTGGAAGTCTGGAACAGAAAGAAACTAAGAAGAAAAAAGAAAGAAAGAAGAAGAAAGAAGAAAGACAAAAGAGGCCATCGCTTTCTTTCTTAAAAGTTAAACCTAAGTTAGATTGTTAGAAGAAAAGAGGCTTTACAATTACAAGCCCAGTACTGAGTTAAAATAAGGCCCATCAGAAAGTCATTAAAAAAGGCCAAAAATATCACCCTTAAAAAATCGCGATTTTGGACCGACATTTGGACCTAAAAATCGGCCGATATATCGGTCAATATCGCCGATATATCGCTGGCCAATATTTTGCACCGATATTTTGCGTATGACCGATATCCGATATATCGCGATTTTAACAGCATAGGCTAGAGCTAGCAAATACGATTGCAAACTCGGCCTGTTTCATTATTAATGCATAGAAGAATGTAATTTTGTGGACATCCGATACCTGAAAGGATGGATCAGCAAATGTGCTGGGAACCGGAATTCTTTAAGTTGTTGCATACTATATATTTTTGTAGATATTTTGATTTGCACTTTTGTTATTAAATATGGTGTGTGGCATGGGAATTTACTACTTAGACTATAAATAGAATGTTTTAAACTTTCTTGTGACTCACATTGACTGATCTACTGCCAACTGATTCACGGGGGGTTTTGTAGGTTGGTTCTCATGGACAAAAGTTCATCAGTTGGAGGAGAAAGCATTACCTTCTTTCTTTAATGGAAAAATGGAGAATCGGACTCCTGAACTTTACATGGAGATAAGAAACTCTATAATGAAAAGATTTCATGCAAATCCCAATACTCAAATAGAGGCAAAGGATCTTTCTGAGATATCAATTGGAGAACTGGATGCTAAGAAAGAGGTGAAGGAGTTTTTAGACTATTGGGGGTTGATTAATTATCATCCATTCCCCGAGGCATATATCGCTAGCTCAATGGGTGATGATGCTGAAGAAGCTGCAAAAATAAATTCATTGATACAGAGTTTGTATGAGTTTGAGGTGGAACAGTTGTGCGCACCAGCAGCAGCTCCCAGGACTAGTCTTGCAACCCATGCTGTTCCATCCCGGTTGCCAGAGTCCATGATAACTGATGAATCAGTGCAGCCCGAGGGACCGTCTGTTGAGTATCACTGCAATTCATGTGCAGCTGATTGCTCTCGTAAACGTTACCACTGTCAGAAGCAGGTCTGTTGTTTCTTAGAATTCTCTATTTCCAAGTTAATGACTGCCCAAGTCGATTTAGTGAATCTCTGAACTGTCAACTGAGTGAAACCATGTTAGGGGCTGTTTGTTTACCTATTAATAGTTCCATTAAGAAGAAACATCTGAATCGCTAAGAGGTAAATCTTGTTTGGCAAAAAAAATGCCTCTTAATGGTTCTAAAACCCTCTGAATGATTTTCTATCTTGGCTCTCCCTTAACCATTCAGCGCCCTGATTTCATTCTGAACAATTACCAAACAACCATATTTCGTTCTGCACTATATCATGAGAGCCTCTTAATCATTCTTGCCACTTAATCATTCTGCACCAAACCATTCAGCAACTGCCAAACAGCCGGTCTTAATTTTCTCAGGTGGTTTGGGCCTAAAAATGGAATGCACTTGTTTTTTTAGTTATATATCTGACCTTCAAATAATATTAACGTAGTCCAAAAATTCAACCAAGACTAATTTAAATGCCAAATCGTAAGAAGGCCCATGAAATATAAAAAAAGATCATTCAATATATAACTTCAAGTTTATGTTGTAGTACAGTTGTGTTGCTCTATGTTGATTCAATTTCTGTTAGGCAGGCAGATTTTGACTTATGTACTGAATGCTTCAACGAAGGCAAGTTTGACTCGGATATGTCCCCATCTGATTTCATTATTATGGAACCTGCTGATGCTGCTGGGGCAAGTAGTGGTAAGTGGACAGACCAAGAGACACTGCTCCTCCTTGAAGCCTTGGAACTATTCAGTGAGAACTGGAATGAGATCGCTGAACATGTTGCCACAAAAACAAAAGCTCAGTGTATATTGCACTTTGTTCAGATGCCAATTGAAGACACTTTCCGAGACTGTGATGATGAAGATGATGATGCAACTCACAAGGAAAAAACCGAGAAGAAAGATGCAAGTCATGATGAGACTGACCTAAAAAAAGAAGTTGATGAGGAAAATGCTGACAAAAAAGTAGAAGTTGATGTAAACTTGAAGGAAAAAACAGAGAATGATACACCTCCCAGTGATTCCCAAGATATGAAAGAAACTGATGATCCTAAGGCCCTCCTCGATACTGATGAAGCTCCATCCAATAATGATGAACCTGATTCCTCTCCAATGGAGATTTCAGAATCAGTGGATGCTGGTAAATTAAAAGATGATAACCAGGAGAATGGTGTGAACATTGCAGTGAAAGCACTCAGAGAAGCATTTGATGCTGTGGGCCCCACTCCTTCCCATGATGGGAAACTATCCTTTGCTGATGCTGGTAACCCTGTCATGGCAATGGTAAGTTAAATAAATGCTTATTACAACTGGTAACTAAAACCAATCAAGAGATGTGAGTTCCAGAAACTTCTGATTGTGTTTTATGAATAATATAATATATGATTGTTTTTGCCTATTTGCTTGAGTTTGGTACCTCTGCTTAGTTAGTATGTTGGTTTTCCATTTTCCAGGCAGCGTTTCTGAGTCGGTTGGTGGACCCCAATATTGTCACTGCTTCAGCCCGTACTTCTTTGAAATCTGTTTCTAGTGGTGGCACTGGCTTGCAGCTCTCTGCAAGGCATTCCTTTGTAATTGAACATCCAACTGATGAGAAGAAACCAGATGAAACAGAGAGGTCAATAAACCCACAAACCAAATTTAATTAATTTGTTAAGAAATATAACTGACATTACATATTTACATGGGTATGCAGAGATGTCCAAGAAATGGTGGAAGAAGAAAAGACGGATTCTGGCAGGAAGCAGGAAGAAGAGAAGTCTAGCGTAATTCCTAGCGATAATTCAGTAAATGAGGATAATGACAAGGAAGGTAATAATAATTTAACCAGAAAAGAGAAAGACTCTTCGGTTTCTCATGAAGAAAAGAAAAACCCAATTTCAGAAGTGGTGCTTCCCAAGAGAGGGAGGAATGCCGGTAGAAAGGGCATTTCTGCTTCGTCAAAGAAAGACAAGGATCCAATTACTGAAAAACCAATTATTGCTGAAGGAACTGATGAACAAATTATTGAGAATCCTTCAAGTTCTAAAAAGGATTCTGAAGATTCTCAGTCTACAGAGGCTCCGAAAGATGAGGAAATGGTATCTAAATCCCTTCCGTCAGAGATAGCAGAGCCTCACCAATCTAATCCTTCACTGGCTGAAAACACTGCAAATTCAGGTTTCATCTAGTTTCCTATTGCAGTAGAGTTATTAATTTCTTGAACATATTGCACCTTTTATTTATTATTATTTAAAGTTGAAGTGACTAGAGTCATCCTAATGTTCGTCTGAAATCGTCTTTTTTTATATTGTAATTAAATTAATTGATTATGTTCAATGATGTAGGGGAGGCAGGAGCAAAAGACTGTAAAAATGTGAACAAACCTACAGTAGACACTAAAGATGACCCAGATATGCATAAATTAACATGTGCAGCTGTCACTGCTATCTCTGCTGCAGCAGTTAAGGCCAAGTTCTTGGCAGACCAGGAAGAGGACCAGATTCGACAGCTTGCCACCACGTTAATAGTGAAGCAGGTAAATTAGTTACCCACCATTTTTTTCTGAATATTTAAAGGGAAAAATGCATCAAAATGCAACTACATTTGCTGCAACAAAGATTTTTTTTTCTCAATTAGCGTCCGAAGTTTCAAAATTTTATATTTTATATAATAAAGTTTAAATTTCTTATTTTTTACTCATTTTGACCCGTAACTTGCTGATCTTGTAAACCTTTTGTAAACGAGTATCCATGACATCAAATGTTACAAGATCCGCAAGTTACCAGTCAAGATCTAATTTTTTTCAACTTTGCTTAGACTCTAGAGTGATGATTATTGTGTAACTTTATTCTGCAGCTGCACAAGTTGGAGACTAAGTTGGGTTTCTTTACTGAGATGGATGGTGTTGTAGCAAGGGTTAGGGAACAGTTAGAAAGGTCAAAACAGAGACTTTACCATGAACGTGCCCAAATTATCGCCGCCAGGCTGGGCATGTCATCTGCCGCTTCTACCAGGCCCATGCCGCATCCAGTACCCAACAGGGGTGGAATGCCGTTTCCAAATGCGGTTCAAAGGCCACCAAATCCAATGAGCATGACTCCTCAAAGGCCACCATTGTCAAGACCCATGATGCCACCGGCACCTTTTTCTAACCCAATTATACCTGGCACAGTTGTGGGAAACTCTGCTCAGATTCCAAACAACCAGGATAAAGTCTCATCGGTCGGGATGAAGTAAAATTTGGCATCAATCACCATGTATTATTGTTATACCACAAGTAGTCCTAACAAACTATTACCAAGTGAGTTTATCTACTTGATCTCATAATCTTAGGGGCTGATTACCAAACGCATACTCGGTAAGAGCTATGGCAAGGACCAAGAGCCTTACCCGGTAAGTGAGGGCGAAGACTCTTACTGTGGTTAGCACTTACCGGGAAAATTGTTGCATACGATACCGTTTTGGTGGACTAAAATCTTATCTGGTAAGTAAGTGATGTGTTGGATTTTACCGGTAAGCGCTTACCCGGTAAGTGTTTGGTAAACGACCCCTCAATCTTCACTAGTAGGATAATATGGTTAAAGTGTTGGATTTGTGATTGGCAGGCAATATTGCATATTGGTAAGCTTTGAAATTGAGGATGTGGATTGATTTGAAGATTGTTGGTAGAATCATGGACTAAAGAGGGAGGAGGGGTTATTTTAACATATCATGTAGCTTTGTGCCTAATTGGGGATTAATGTTTAGAGGTAAGTTAGTAGTATCAATGGAAGTTAACTAGTTAGATTTCATGTTTATGTTATGTTGTGTAGATATACTTTCAGAAATTAGATGTCTTTTGGATATAATACCCTTGTGTTTATTTATTATCTTGTTAAGGTATTGTATGTTTTATGGGTACAGACACTTCAATTTTTAGTTGCATGTGAGTGTATTCCAATTGCTAAAAGGCAAAGATGTTTTGCCAAGTGAAGGAGTATGGGGTTTTGGAGTTGTTTATATGACTAAGGGGCCGTTTACCAAACGCGTACCTGGGTAAGCGCTTACAAATCAAATTTAACACTATCACTTACTTACCGGGTAAGATTTTAGTCCGTCAAATTGGTTTCGTATGCAACAATTCACACGGTAAGCGCCAACCATGGTAAGAGTTGTCGCACTCATTTACCCGGGTAAGACTCTCGGTCCTTGCATAAGTTGAATTCACTCTTACCGGGTAAGATTTTTGGTCCTTGCCAAATCAATCCGGTAGGTAATGTGACTTGGTAAATGCTTACCCGGGTAAGTGTTTAGTAAACGACCCCTAAATAAATCAATTTGATACCCATTGGAACATTGGAGACATGAAATGAACGCATGATGCCTGAACTAAAATCCATGTTTTGGAATATTAGACCATCTCCAAAAGTAGGTTTTTTATAAGCAAAAAATGTAATTTTTATATGTTACTAACATTGTGGAGGCTTCTTATGAGTCACCCATATTTGTTGAGACGTGAATCTTGGTTTTTATCTTGAATTTTGTATTTTGTATTTTGTATTTTGTGTGAAATGTTATTTTATTAAATTTTCAATTGATTTTTTTGGTAACCGTGGATTTTCGGGCCAACTTACATGCACCGACTAATCCTCAGTCGACCCAAATGGCCTGAGAGTCATTGCAAGTGAACCTTCATGGGCACAAAGGTTTTGGCATTGTCTAGATTTGAACCCTGGATAGATGAGATTTTCCACTGCATCCCCAAAGGCTTTAGCCAAGCACCACAACCCAAGTCAAGTGGTTAATTGATTTGAAAAGGTATAATAAAATTAATGGTGAAATAAATATGACCTACAAAATAGAGGTTTTTACAAGTCAATTTTATTGTAACGTATGAACATTCTTAATTTGATGAGTTGATAATGATATAACAAAATGAGAAAAAAATACAAAATGAATTTTGCTGGTGATTCACTTGTGTTTGCCATTGTTGCAGTTTCTTCATGTTCAGATACTCATAGAACACCTGAACCTACATTATTTTGGTCATTTATCAAAATTCCATTCCAATTCCAAACCTACATTACGTGAACCAAACAGACATACACCAAATCCTTTAAAATATTCCATTTCAATTCTGTCAACCAAAAACAGGTGGTCAAACCTGCCAACATTCCAATTCCTTCAAAATCAAATTCCTTTGACATATTCCATTCCATCAAAAAATATTCTGCAAACCAAACACCACCTTATGATTTCAAATAACTTCTCAGTGACAAGTTGGGATTTGGGAAACTGGAGAACCTTGAAAAAAGCAAGTCAAATATTTCGAAAGGCTGTGTACTTGATATTAAGGTTCATTTAATATACAACCCATATCATCTTTTAGTAAAATATGCCTTCCGAATTTTTGTTTGGTTTAATCCAACATCAATTTTGATTTGCCACTGAAAGGAGGCATGGTCTCACATTCAACTATATATATATATATATATATATATATATATATAGAGAGAGAGAGAGAGAGAGGTGGGTTCAAACGAGAACGCTAACTATTTACGAGAACACGAGAACGGCCGCCCATGTACAAAATCACATGTGATTTTACACTACCTGGAAATCTGGACGTGAATCACATGTGATTTTGTACAAAATCCAGGTAGTGTAAAATCACATGTGATTTTGTACATGGGCGACCGTTCTCGTAAATAGTTAACGTTCTCGTTTGAACCTTTCTCTATATAATATATATATATATATATCCTTGTCATCCAATCAATCTGTTTTTTTTTCCATAAATGGGTATCAACTTACAAGATCACAACATCCTTAAAAGGAAGGATGGCAGTAAATGGTGCAGGTTTATCACAAGTGAACACAAAAGAATCTGTCTCATATTTGGTTTTAGCACTCGCATCCTGAGGCCCTCTGTTGAGTGTTGCTTCCTACATCAATGGTGTCTGGCAGGTATCTACACAAACAAACAAACAAACAAACAAACACATATCATGTTAATTCACATTTCTAGTACCAAAAATCTTGTATTCAATAATCTCCTACAACCAAACCAAACCAAACCAAAGCAAATCGTATGGTTTGTGTTAGAATATATTTGTATACATTTATATATCTTTGTACTTGAGGTAGTTAGGATCCAGTACTTTAGGAGTATATTATGCTCTATGTATGTATTTATCCGGTATTTTAATATTTTAACACTTTGGTTTTTTGGGTAGCATAGTTTGAATCTGATTCAAACATTACCATTAGTAAGTTGGTTTTAGATCGATGTGGAAAAACAGAAGTTACTGAAGAAAAATCTGTGAAACAATCATCCAAAACGCGTCTTAAAACAGTATCGATAGTTTACGTCCTCTACTTGTTTCATCTTGTATCAAATTAATCCGAGTTTTAAAGCTTATTTTCCATAGCAAGAGCATTTTTTTAATGCATTGTTCCTCCTTTCCACAAAGAAGTTTCATCTAATACTCCCTAGAGAGCTCTTCAATTCCAACATATATTGAGGAGAAATGGTTAAAGTCTAACTCACTCACAAAAATAGGTAAAGAGAGTTGGTTTCAAACTTACATTTCTTCCTCATCTCCAATAGTCAAGGCATTCTTTGCAATGACCTGAAAAGCTTCTTCAACATTGATTCCCTCCTTTGCAGAGGTCTCAAAATATGGTATGTTGCCTTTTGAGGCACACCAAGCCCTCGCTTTTTTCTCAGATACCTGTTAGCAAGCCATTCACATTGTGGGCAAATAAGAAAAAAAAAAGATAACAAAATCTTGTACCGTCACCAAAATGTCATTGGCCTAGTGGTACCCAGGTTACCGGTAGAATCCAGCCTCTCAGGATGTCAAGGGTTCAAACCTCAGTTATGCACATGTGCATACCGTCCAGATGAACGGTTACCAGGGTGTTCTTCAGTTTTTCATTTTTTTGCGGTTTTCCCTTGGACCTGACCCTATATATATATATATATTTATACTTAAAAAAATCCCAAGTGAAAACTGAAAGCAGGCATACCACTCTGCCGTTGCCACCGTCTACATCAACCTTGTTACCCAGAACCACAAACGGAAAATTTTCTGGATCTGAAGGACTTGCCTGCAAGGTATTTCTTAGTCATCAATTCTTAACACAACTTGCTGAAAATAACCTTCATCTACCACACAAAACAAATGCAAAATTCAAAGAAATGTGGGATTAGGATTTGGTATATAAAGAAACACCTGGATGAGGAATTCCTCCCTCCAATTGTTGAGACTATCAAAGGATTTCTGCACATTCACATCGTACACTAGGACACAACAATCTGCACCACGGTAGAAAGCCACACCAAGGCTCTGAAATCTTTCCTGTCCTGCTGTATCCCAGATCTGCAAAACACAGAAGTCGGAACAAAAGATGAAATGGTGGATAGGCAAAACTCAGAATCTCGTGCTAAAGAGCGCATTATGGGTGTAAAAGCAGATGAGTGAGGTCATGGTGAACATTGATTTGCAGTCTTACTGATAATTTGAGAGCAACACCAGTTATTTCAAGAGTCTTTGTAACCAATCCCAACAAGTCGCTCATATATTTCATCTACGAAAGCTTCTAGTAATAACTTACCATTTGGAACCATAGGTGAGTTTCAACCCACAATAACCTACACTCGGAGGGTAAATCTAATACATACTTCCTTTGGCATAATAAAAACTCATCATCAATCACTAGAAAATATCTAAGAACCCGTGAAAAACTACACATGCATTTGGAGATTGTTTGAGACCATACAAGGATCTTTGAAGACGATAGACCTTAGTGGCTGGCCGATGCATAAATACCTTATCTTTAAAAAATACCATCAAGAAACACATTCTTGATATCAAGTTGGTAGAAAGGCCATTGATGAATAGCAAAAGGGAAATAAAGACATTTAGAAATATGAGTATAAGCTAACATTAATGCTAAAAATTAGGATATTATCATCAATATTCTATCCTATTAACCATAAAAACCAATTATGCATTCAGAGGGATAATAATGGGAGTAAAAACAACCTGCAGAGTGAAAAGCCTGTCCTCAAATTGCACTTCCTTTGTCAAGAAATCAGCTCCTATAGTTGCCTTATATTGATTGCTAAACTTCTTGTTCACATATCTAAAGTTAAATGTTAAGGGTAAGCAAGGAGTAATGCCATGGCATTAACAAGAACTACTGCCAACAATGGCATTACTTCTCACCAATCACAAGAGTTCTAAACGGAGGTAAAATTACAAGAAGTCATTGTACGACAAGTAAATAAAGAAATAAAAATATGATAATTGAATTATGAAGGATACTGATTCATCAAAGATGTCTTACCAACCCTGCATCACCCACAAATAACAGTCTAATAAGCAATACAGTTCATAAAATTAAACAAGATGAAAGTTATTAACAGACTGCCTCCATACTTCACAAAAAGAAGTTCCATAATAGGATATTGAAACCAATTTCTGGGAAATGAGGTGCTATAAACTGAGAATTTGTGATCTGTATACGACGTCATATCAAACATGGGCGGACCTAGTTCAATGAATACGGTGGCACGTGCCACCGTATTATTTCTCTGACCAAGGGTAAAAAAATGTAGGTTCATGAAAGTTGCAACTGTATCGTTTTGGAAGGTGCTACCGTATTATTTTGGAAACTTAAAAAAGTACAACCCTACCTCGTAATCAACCAAAAAACAAAAAAAACTCGTGAAATCAACAAAAGAACCGAAAAAACTTTTGAAATTAACAAAAAACCGAAAAAATTCATCGAAATCGAAAAAAACCCTTAAAAATCCATTGAAATCAAGCAAAACGTTTTAAAAATCCCAGGAAACAGTGGAATTAGGCTAAAAGCACGTCAAACAATATTGAAAGTTGGTATGAAGATGTAGACATGTCGATAAAAACCGTGTCTTTCATAGTTCTTTTTTTGTCAATATGCCACCGTATCAAAAAATTTATGGGTAAACAATTATTACTCGCAATCCCCAAGCAGAAATACAAATTAAAGTTAAAATTGAGCTTATGCTTTTGACAAAAAAATGCAAACATTACGAATCTGTAGTAGTTCGAACTGTATAAGATATGCTAGTCAAAGAATCATCAATCAATTTGACCACTACACAACACAAAGTAAACTTAATTTCTCGTATTGAAATTCAATAATGGAGATAATCAAGCAAATCCAATCTACAAAAGTAAGATAGACGAGTTGGATTAATGTGGGGAAAAGTAAAGTAAAGTAAAGTGGATTAAAGAAAAAAAGGAAAGTAGAGACCCACCCGCTGTCGCCGAGAATGATGACCTTCAGCAGCGTTCTTCTTCTGGAAGGCATGGCAAATTGGCAATCGAAAGGATCGGATGTAGAGAGGGAAAGTAGATGCAATTTGAATCCAAGATTTGAAGCAAAAAAAGTGAGGGGCTGTTTGTTTTTGAGAATTCAGTACTTATTTGGTACTTTTCACTTTTTTCGGTCAGACCTATAGGATATAAAGGGGGTGTTTGGGAGTGCTTTTTAGCTCCAAAAGTGCTTATTGACTTATGGTGGTGGGAAAAGGAGTTTTTAAAAAAGTGTTTGGATTAGCTTTTGTGGCAGGAAAAGCCAATAAGTTATTTTTTTTAAAAGTGTTTGGCTTTTTTTAGTTAACAAAAATGGCTTTTTGAATCAAAAAGCACTTTTGGGATCAAAAAGTCAGGATTTTGTAACTTTTGAAAAATGACTTTTTGTAGTTTATCAAAAAACAGTTTGAAAAGTGCTTTTCAGTTATCCAAACACTATTTTTAACTTATTGGCTTCTTAAAAAGCAAATAAGTCAATAAGCAGTTTTATAACACACATCCAAACACCCTCTAAGAGTGTTTGTTTTTTCCCCTAGTTTTCATCCACTTATCACTTAATAACCACTGACCGAAAAAGTCACTAGGGTATCACTTTTTTTCACTTATTTCTCAGCTACATCTCTCTCGATCCCTCTCTAACGTACGAAAGTTCACTCCACTCCGGCTGCAACACAGATCGACCTCCACTCCGGCTTCAACACAGATCGAGCTCCACTCCGGCGTTCCTCAATCGATTTGTTAAAATATCATCCATCGATCTCCATCTGGTTGGTTCGTTCTCCATCTTCAAATCCTCCATCGATCTCCATCTGCACAATCGGGTCTACTTGTAAACTTGAGGTTCGATTTCATTACTATTTCTTGAGTTGATTTCAATTTTCTGTGCGATTTTGTGCCATTTTTCTGCAACAGGTTCTCTTCCATTTTGTTTTTGATTTTTTCTGCAACAGGTTCTTTTCTGTTTGTTTTTGTTTAGCAAACAGGTTTGTGATTATGTAGGATTAATTTGTTTTCTTTTGAAATTTATGTGTTGTGGAACTGATGTAATTGCTATGGAATATTCAAGAAATTCGATTTTGCAACTTCGTGTGTGCCTTGGTAGTAGTATGATGTACTTTGATTTTTTGTTTTTGGTTATTTTCCCATTACAAACAGCCCCTAATTTTCCATTCAAATGATTATATATATATATATATATATATACAGTTAATAGTTAAAATTAGAAATGGTTTTTGTTAATGCATTTGATAAATGGTACATTTCTCTAGAAACTTGCTTGTAAATTCCTCCTAAAGTGTAAATTTAAGTCCTCTTTTGGGTGTTGAGCAGTTTCTTTTCTAATGTTCATATGATGTAATGTCTTTTTCTATATGAGATCATGCAGAGAAGGAATATGTGGGTCTTGTGCCATGAATATCGATGGGACTAACACAGTGGCATGCCTTAAGCCAATTGATACGGACACCAGTAAGGCTACATATATCACTCCTTTGCCACATATGTATGTCATCAAAGATCTTGTTGTTGATCTCACCAATTTTTACCACCAATACAAGTAAGATATATATAATCCTTAATCCTTTATATATATATATATATATATATATGCATGATTGTTGATGTAGAAGATTGAAAATGAGGACGAAGTGTTTTATATATAGGTCGATTGAACCATGGTTGAAGACAAAAAAGGGTCCATCGGATGGAAGAGAGTACAGGTAAACACCTGGAGAAAGAAAGAAACTAGATGGTTTATATGAGTGCATATTGTGTGCCTGTTGTAGTACTTCTTGCCCATCTTACTGGTGGAACCCTGAGGAGTTTGATGGACCTGCGGCCTTGCTCCATGCTCATCGTTGGATTTCCGATAGGTAATAATTTTAAACTTATTTAATTACATGCACCACATATATATAGTGATGGCATTTTGATCTCATATATATTTTTGGTTTTCTTTCTTTGTTTGACAATTGACAGCCGCGATGACTACACTGAGGAGAGATTGGAGGCATTAACGGAGAATTACAAACGTTTCTACCGATGTAGAATTATAAAGAATTGTACAACCACTTGCCCCAAAAGCCTAAATCCTGCTCTAGCTATTCATCAAATGGAAGCCATGAAGTCTAGGATTAATTGATTTTAATTCTGTTCCATGCATGGTTGTAACATGAAACTGGTTTTTAGCTCTAAGTGTCGTTATATGATAAATTCCTACAGTATTTTATTGTGGTAGTAGTTGTATCTACGAGCAGCTTATAAACGCGATCTCGATCTCTTTTGCTTCGTCAAGCAATCATTTTCTTCCTGGGATCTTTTACCCTTTGTTTTCCTTCATCATGTAGAATTAATAACTTAATACCGGTTTATATATTTCTATCCATGTGGGGACGGTTTTTATCATCCTTTGGGCATTTTGAATACCAGATTGGCGACATCTAAGAACAAAATAAATGAGTGTGTTTTGATCCAAAGGTCGATTTCATGTATTGATAGCAAGAGTGTTTTTGAGGGATTTGCAACATAAGTATTATGAACTTATTTGCATATTTGATTCCTATGTATTGGCATTATTATCCTATGTGCTTCCAATTACTTTGTTTCGATCTCGTAGAATCTCTATATATATGCTCTATAATTTTAGTAGTGGAATTTAATTTAATTCAACAGTATCACATTTTTAAAGATAAAATAATCAATAGTACATATTCAGATGTTTTCAGATTTCAGCTTACAAAAGCAAACAGTCTTTTTGATTCAGATTTCAGACTTCAGCGCCACCACTTAAAAATCAGAAGTGAAATCAGTGTTCAGACTTCAGCACCACTTAAAAAACAAACGCCACCTGAGTTGGGTCTTATTTGCTTATTGCTTTTCTCCCCCCCCCCCCCCCAATAAACTATTTTTACCCCCAACTCCTTTCTGGCACGATATAAGTTGATAAGCACTTTTAAAAATAAGCATAAGTTGTTTTAAATAAGCAATCCCAAACACCCCCTAAAGTCTAAAAACCGGTTCAAAGAACCCCTTGGCAGGCAATCAGGTTGGTTGTGGTGGCAGAATTATTAATGCAAAACTGACTGACATCCGCCACCTCGATTTTTTCTTTAATACTAGTCAGGTACCCACGCAATGCGGCATGATTTAAATTTAAAGGGAACACTATGTAATTTACTGCACGAGTCCTTTTTATACCAAAAATGGATCACCTATGTAAGTAATAAAAATATTAGGAGATGGCAAACGAAGTTGATGCATTCAGTTACAAACATATATAGCATGACCGACCCAACGAATAAATATTAAGGTGTGGTAAAATGGCTAGATTTGTTTCGGTGGAAGAAATATTAAGATCATGCAAACACTAGTAACATATCAAGTTTTTCTGTTCCCTCAATATTATTAGCAAGAAAACTTGTCCACGTAGTGATATTTAAGTTGAAATCTCAAGTCTCATCTCACTTTTGATTAATAAGTAGTGCTAGAGGTTGAAAACATAATCAATAAGACTGTTTATTTTTACAAACGAATAAACGTCTAAATCCATATAAGAGCTTTTTCGGACAATCTTTATATATATAAAAGCAAAAACCTTAAGATGATGACATGACACAATGAGAATCAAGTATTCATCAAATGGTGAATTATGGTTGATTCTTCATCGTCCCACGTTAGTGACAAAAGTGAAAAGTTTGAAGTGTAGGTGACTATATAAAGAAGGGATGAATGTTTTTGTGTCAATTCATGTGGTTGGCTTAATTTAGCTTATCCTATTTTTGCATCATCCCATATTGGGGAGAAGAGCAAGTTTGAAATATGAGATGAGTATAAAAAGGAGGGATGAATGTTTTTTGTGTGGTTGAGTTTCATCATCCCACATTGGTGAACTATAATAGTTTTGAAGTAAGAATGACTATAAGAAAAAGATGATGTATGCTTTCGTGTTAATTCATGTGGTCGGCTCAATCTAGCTTACCTTATTTTTGCATCATCCCACATTGGTGAGAAGATGCAAGTTTTGAAGTATAAAGTGAGTATAAGAAAGAAGAAATGAATGTTTTTGTGTCATCTCCTATGGTTACTCAATTTAGCATACCTTATTTTTGCAAAAAAAAATCTATACATATATATAACAAATAAAGTTGACTCATTTTACAATTCAATCAATCAGTATATCAATTTCAATCAATATCAACATCAATATATATATACTATAAGAAAGAAAGGATGAATGTTTTTGTATCAACTCCTACTCCATTTAGTCTACCTTATTTTTGCAAAAAAAAATCTATAAATATAATAAATAAAGTTGACTCATTTTACAATACCCAATCAATCAGTATATCAATATCAACATCCCTATATATATATATATATATATATAGAGAGAGAGAGAAGTTCAAACGAGAAGTTAAATCTTATGCGAGAATGCGAGAAGTGTGATATCATATATGCTACACAAGCTTAATCATATATGATTAAACATAGGTTGCATGGCAATATATAGACGTTTAATCATATATGATTAAACACATCCACATCCACATCCACATGTCATGTAATCATATAAAATATCATACTTCTCGCCTTCTCTCATGATCCTTCCTGTCTACATATACATATATATTAACTGATGAATTACATTTCATATTAATTCAACTCATTATCTTTAAAAATAAATTATCGTCACCGTGGCTCAACACTAGTTTCTAGAAAACAAAACTGGCATTTGTTTAATACATCCACCACTATGTATTTGATAATGGGTTCATTTTCTTTATCAGATAGTTGTCCGATCAAGGTCCATTCTAATTTTATTTCAAACTAGTTGAGTACCCGCGCAATGCGGCGGGGATGTTAAAGTTCTATCAAGATACTTTTAAGTTTTAAACATCAAATTTTGCAAAATATTTGGTGGTTCACATGTTGCATTAAGAGTTTTTCACAATGCGACGGGATATATCGTAAATTATAAACGTGAACATCAAAAAGGTGTACAACATGAGAATGATGGAAAAACAGTTGAAAAAGTATAACAATATAGATGTCAAATTAAAGAGGATAAAATGCTCGATTTTTGGTATAATTTGTTTGGATCCATTTTGGTTATATATCACCTATTTTCGATTATACTAAACAAAATAAATTATATTAGTTTTTCACTCAATAGACCACAAACATAAAACTGCATAAATTATTTAACCAAAGGTCGATGAATACTCGATCATCTAAAAACGTGAAACAAAATTCAAACTAAAAATAATTTACAAGTTGGTAATACAAAAAGTAATCATCTAAAGCATTTACCTTTACATGATGAATATGTTGGCCATAATAATGAACCTTCAAAGATCCATACCAGTAAGTTAGTAACCCATCCTACCCCTGCACATGTAACCCACAGTTGCAAAAAACCGACAGTAACCACTCACTTAAACATGAGCATCTAAGGAGGAGCAAACTAACTATTTGAATGGCTTGATTACACATCTAGGCAGAAATATTTCATATACTCCATGCTATACAAAAAGCAATGTACAACCATATTAGTAATACTTATAAAAGGCAATAAACTTGACACAAAAAGATTACATTTTGTGACAGAAGATACCAAATTGTGATTGCCTCACTTTTTGCTCCTGCTTCACTCCTAAACCAATCTAGCAAGGCCTTTATTTTGGTTCCAAACATTGAACAGGTGTTAAAAGGAAAACAAAAAGAAACCATCTTTTTATTATACGATTCAGTTATCTAATCATTTCAACATTGCGTCATTTAGAACAAAAATACACTAATCCTGCTAGCAATTCAGAAGTAACAATTATTTATAGTTCGGTTGTTTCATTACCGTCATAACTATTCTGGAGGAGTTCAGAAGTAACAATTATTTACTGATATTCTTTAAACTCCAACTATCAATTTACTTTAAAAGACCAAGAAAAAACAAGAGTCGACTTGTTGAAAAACCAAGTATCTTATCCCACTTTGTAAACTTCCACTTGATCAAATGCAATCAGATATAGTCATAAAGCCACAAGGATCACAAGACTTTAGTTCAAAGTTTAATAAAAACATTAGTCCCAAAAAAATGCTGAAACAATCCCATACCATGTGTTTCTTGGCTTCCAAAAACAAAAATAGTTGGCCACCATTTTCTTCATCTGCATTTATTGAAACAAACTCAAGACGTCTAGAGGTTGTGGAGGTAAAGGATGGAAAGGGTTCTTCTACAATCTCAATGACATAAGTACTACCTTATAAGATCAATTTCATAGTCCAGAAACAATAAATCAAATAACCAAGTTGGGTACATTCACGTAAGCAAGAAGTATTGACATCTATACATAAAAATTCAGAAAACAAGCATCCGAAACACATCTAAATACATTCGTAACAAACATATTATTTTCAAAAGTTGAAGTGAATTTTTCGTATATAAAAGTAGTATTTACATCGTCAAGATATCAGACGTATAAAAATCAAAAGAAAGTAGATGAATTACGATATACAAATAACTAAAACAAAATCAATAAACAACATTATGCTTATACAACAAATCAGATGCTTCATCAGAACAATAAAGGGAGTTTACGAACATACCATCTAGGTCTCAGAAATATAAAAATAAGCAAGAGAAAGGACGTAGGAAGGAACCAATCTCATCCCCAAATGGACAACCCTCATATAAATAAGACACATACCATTATATATACAATATAGATTGTTAAATGGAGACATATTCCAGCAGCAACCAAACATTGAGAAACCCATTGCACCTGTCGACAAGTTGATTGAAATAAGATTCAAAGTTACCTAATCCTAAAAACATGTATGTCGGTCTAATGGACGCAAAACACTCATTGAAAGCTTTCTAAGGACCATTACCTGTTGAAAGTTCATATGTAAAATATAAGCACACCATAATCGATTGGAGGTTCTTCCTTGTTTCAGCTCAAACACAAAGCAAAGAACAAAAAACATGTTGATCTCAAACACCATCAATTTTGAAAAAAAAAACTTGTAAACAATACCTTTGAGAGATAGATTTGGACAAACCAACATCAGTCAAGAAACCAGCTGCCCAATCTTGCTACCAGTGTCTGTTCCATTTAACACCATAGGCTATGAACATGAATGAACACGTATACATATTGAACACATATATTTTGAAATCAAATTCAAATTAGAGTTTGATTAAGAATGAACAAATATAGTAGGACAATCATATCTTCATCCCATCTTGGTTATGATCACCTGTAATTTTGTCCCAACTAAAAGGACAATCTGCAGAAAACCAAGTATCGAATCAATCATTTTTGACACTATTCGAAGAACTCAAGAGTAATCAAGGAAAAATAAATGGAAGCTTGCTATCAAAGGAATAAAGGGTAGCCATAGATAATATCTCCAACCTGCCCACAATAGAAAAAATTAAGACAGATAATTTTTTCCTAGAAAAAGCATCATATTTTAAGAACTTTGAAGGATTTAAAAACCCACAGGATTTCCTTACTGTTGGTGCTAAAGAGTAGAAACAGTACTGCAAGAAACCAGATTGGTGGGCTGTGGAAAAGATCAAAAACTCATAAACCAGTTTCAAGAACAAACCACACTTAAACTATGAACAAATGAAAGAATCTCACTGATTCCAACGACAAGTTTGAAATCCTCTTCAAGTGATCGATTTATGTACTTCTGGAAAAGAAACTAAAAACGGGAAATCATACCTGAAGACAACTTGAAAAACCAATCTTACCTAAACCTGAAAAACCAACCTATCGAATCAGGGACATGAGCAGTATCGAAAAACAACATTCGAGAAACGAAACATCGACGAAGAATGAAACTGAAAAGGGCAAGTCATACCTGAAAATGGTTTGTTGTTGTCGAGTTCGTGATATACAGAGATGTTATCCAAACCCTTCGATATAAAAGTGAAAAAAAGCTAGAAAAATGAATCACCATAGAACTTGGAAGAAAGAAAGTAACTTCTAGATAGGGTTTTGAAAAACGATTGTTGAGATGGGGGAAGTAGGAGCAGAAGAATCGCCAGCTATTATGAAACCCATTTGAATTTTGAAACAAAATAGAATGGAACATCTTGGAGGTGCACCGGGAGGTTAGGAGCTGATGTAGGGGATAACTCAATGGTCAGTTTTTAAAATTAAAATTAAATTTGTAAGACTTTAAGACTTTGTGTATAAAGGAGTAGTATCTCGTGCATTTTAAGTTGTATTTAAGACTTTAAGACTTTCATCCAATATGCTTTATAATGTAGTATAGATATTGGTAAATAACACCTCCACCCACTTGATAGGTTTAAACTATTGCTAGAAGCACGTCAAAAGATGTTCTTCAAATACAAGCTATCATCCAACTGCTAAGTCCCCAGTTGTTTCGCCATTTGTAGCATTGCAGGCGCACGAGTCACAATAATATCTATATATACAGTTAACGGATCGTATACCCAAAAAAATCTATATATCACCGACACAATGCAAGCACTTGTGTAACGTAAATCAACCACAATGCAAACACCAAGGGCATTTAAGTAACCTCACATATGGAAATTTCGGTTAGCAAAAGTTCCCGTTCAAGCAAGCAACATCCAACACTTTGGTTTGATCTTTGCAAGTCGGGTTTTGGTGGTCATGGTTTCCATTTCGTAAATGAAATTGTATAAATGTCGAATGTAGCCAATTCATGACACCGTCTTTGGTACCCTGCTATTTTTTACATCAAGAAAATAGAAATCGGGTCAATCCAAACTCCAAGGACACATAATAATAATAATAATAATAATATAGAGACATTAACGCATATCAAATATGTTGAATGTCTCAAAACAAATGATAGCGCACAACAATTTAATGGAGCACGGAACACTGATTTTATGATGATTTTTGAATCTGAGTATTGCAAGCTGGTCCAATTCAAAAACAAAACTGATCTGTAAACATTTATCAACCAAAACACATCAATCGATTCATCAAAATCTTGTTGAAATTCGGTGAACAATAAAACCTAAAAAATATTCAAAATCACAATTTTGTTGTTTAAAATCAAAACTTTTGATTTAAAATTGTTTTAAACAACAAATCATATTAATATGTGAACTCGAATTGATCAAAAACACCAACAAATTCCGAATTTTTGAAGATTTTTTTTAAAGAAAAATCTCAAAAAGTCAAAAACTTCAATTTTCTTCAAAAAATGACAAAATTTTCTTCACTTTGTGCATAATCCGGACTGATTTGGCTCTGATACCACTTGTGATCCCAATTCTAATCAAGTAACAATGTAAGAACACAAGAGATCTTGTATAGATTGAGAGAGAAAGATACAAATGAGAACGAGATCTAGTTTCTCTCTCTAGACTCTCTCTCACTAGAAAGTCATCCATCTACTACAATCTCTCATACTTATGAATGAATCACTTACAAATCCTATTACAATATCCCTATTTATACCTCTTGACTATCTCACTTAAAGTACTTTGACTTATACACCCTTTACTTTGACATTTACATTGACTTTGACTATTACAAATAGACATAAATCTTGAATACATTTTTGCTCTAACATTCTTCAATGGAGATGCATGGAACAATAGCCTGGAACGGAACAACCGAGAATGGAATGGGGAGTAATGAGAGTGATAGCAATCATCGATTATGTAAATATGTTCAAGGAACTTAAATCGTTAAGATACTTTCTGAATCATCACTTTGAGGGAGGGAATTACAGTGGTGTATCTTGGGATGAAGGAAGCGTGCCATTGAGATCTGAGATGAGGCGTGACCTTGGGGAATGAGATGAAGCGTGCCTGGTCGAATTCTAAAAGACATATATTTAATATTTCATGCGTGTACTCTATGTTTTAGAAATTGTTTTTAAGACTTTAAGACTTTTGTGGAATATTGTTTATAAGATAGTACTAGTTGTATGCCCACGCCATGCGGCGGGGATGTCAACTTTTATTGTGAATTGAGAAACAAACGACTTGATACCCATTGTATATATATGTCACTCAAAATCAGAGTATGAGTGGATAAGATATACATAAGCATTCATGCACCCCAGGTGATAAATATACTACACTCGCACCTAATGTGGGACTTCGGTTGTTTGCCCAAACGCTTACCGATAAGATTCGACATTCTAACTTACCTTATACTTCGGTTGATATGACAAAAAGACCAAGAGATATTTGCATCATTAGCATCACCTCCTGATTGTAAAACAACGTCCAACAAGTCAATCAACTGATTTGGATTTTGCATACAAAAAAGGAAAGAGAAAAAGAGGTTCTACTTAAAAGAGTGAAATAAAACCTAATATGTGACAGAAATTGCTTGCTAATAGGAGGAGTAGATAGATTTCTGGAAAATTGACAAGATGCATATCAACATAAGTTGAAACAACATGCATTTTTTGTCTCAATATTATAGCTTTGAGCAGACCTGCAAATGATTTATTAATTGGTTAATATTTCATACCAAAGGTAGAAGAAAGTAAAGAATTAATGATCCAAAATACCTACCTGCAGAGGAGGGAGAATATACATATATATTTTATGAAACTTCTCCTTTTCCTCTCCTCTTCTTGCGAGCACGTTTCATCTTTCTTTTGGAAACAACACGGTTGGCGTTGTTCTTGTCACCATGCTGCTTGTCGTTGATTTCAGAGCTTTGTCCACCGGTTTTCTTTTCCAGAACTTCTTTATCCAAGGAGAGGGACTTCATCCTCCTGAAGCATGACTCCGGTTGTCGTGGTCGTGGTCGTGGTGACGGTAAGTCCATTATGAGCCTGGGGGGATAAATGGGGACATGTAATGGTGAATCTATTGACCAGCCTGGTTCTGGAAAAGGAGGAATGTCTTCCTCGTCATATTCAAATGAAACACCTTTCTTTGCTATGGCTCTCATGATCTCGTGCGCTTGCCTGTCCTTTTCACTCTCAGTCTCACTAGGATATTCTTCTTCCTCGAACCAATGGTCGACTTCTTCAAAAAGTTTGATAGTCCGGGCGACTGATGCTTGTATCGATTGAAATCTTTCCTCGTCCCTTACAATGCACAAATATTGAGACATTTAGTTAATTTAGGGAATTCTAATTAACACAATATAATAATACCATGCAGGTAGAAAAATAAAGAGTGAGTGGGGATGGGATCAAATCAAATAAGGTTTAAAACTAATAACCATCATCAATGAAAACTAGGGTAAGCTTTCACCCATATATGCTTGTGTTAAAGTAGATTTCTGGTAACAGTCTTCTTAATCAATGAAATTCAAAATCATCTCTCAGCTCTCGGACCATGGTGCTTGACTTTTCATTGTAAACAATATTTGTAAAAAACTGCTCATTCGGAAAAAAGGTGGTGTTCTTTTAGGCGCAACCAGATAGCTTGCAACATGAAGCATCTAAAAATCGAATCCCTTACTTCATAAAGAGAGAAATAAAATCTAACCAGAATTCGGAGTTTGCATCTCAGTGTACTAGACTAGAGTAAGCTGGCATAAGATTCCGAGTCAAACCATTGGTAAATCTATTCCACTATAACCGTGCTTGGCATGTAGATTAACATTGGTTTTACATATAGAGATAGACTATCAGAAGGCGTGTTCTTTATAGTGTTTGGAATTGTCATTTAATTGGTTCTTGGATTACCTACGCAGATGGGGGTTCTGTGTCTATCATGGCAGTGTGGTTTAGCACCTTGATGGTTCAGCTAACAATTATGTGAATTTCCAGACTCATCAGGTTGGTTCGAAATGCTTTATTTATTTATAGCCATTGAATATCAAATATTTTCTTTCAGGGAAACATTCTTGATTTATCTGGAAACGGATCACCCTATCATCACTAATTTAACAAATCCAAACGAGTTCAATAACCTAAAATCTTCAAAAACAATCAATCAAACAATTAAATTGGGTGATGATCGAGATAAGCAATATAATTTTAATTACGAATTTGCATGATCAAACGACTGTAGATTAGCCACCAACAAAAATCATTCAGTAAAACAAACTACAATACCGGATTCCATTTGTTCGATGATGACACACATACAGAACCAAATGGATTTTCAAATTATTTGAAAAACCTGAGGCCTTCGTGTTGGCAAAAACTCACCATCACACCCTAGCTTAAAGATATCCAAGAAATTTAACTTCCGTCTTTCAATTCATACACCGGAAACGGCAACTTTAATCGAAGAAAATTAAAATCTAAAAGGACGAACGAATATAAACGAGATGTAAACGAACGATAGATTTCTGCAATTTAAATTGAAACATGGAAACAGATAATTTCATAGAAGAAGAATACTCACATAATAACATACAGATCGAGCGACGATTTTTGTTAAATTTTTGGAGACAGTTGAAGGAAAGAAAGCGGCTAGCGAGAGAGAGAGAGACAGAGAGGAAAGAAAGTGTAAGGCCATCCGCAGCGCCCAGCGGGCTCGAGCTCGGGCTCGAGCTCGGGCTCGTGCGGGCAGCGGTGGGGGACGCGGAGCGGGCTTCATCCTCGGGCTCGCCAGCGGGCTTTCAAACCCGAGGAACCCGAAACTCCAACGGCTATTTGGCTTTTTTTTTTAAATTTGAAAATAAATAACTCCCAACGGCTACTTTTATAAAAAAAATTAATTTTTTTTTCTATTTAATCACACTATATATATTAACCCTCAACCTCTTATTTTTTCACACCAACAATCTCTCAAACTATCTCAAATTCTCTCAAACTCTCTCAAATTTCATCATGAATCCAAACAAAACACCTACATCCCGTCGTAACCGACCACATACACCGCAACCGCAAGAAGACCCGGAGCTTGGTTTCCAAGCGTTTACACAACCAGGTTATCGTCCGCAATTTTCGCAACAAATTCCGCCACAAATTTCGCAACAATATCCGCCACAATGGTCGCAACAAAATCCGCCACAATATTTTTACAACTCATTAGGCCATCCGCAACAAATTCCTTACCAACTTACACGTCCCGGTTATTGAACAAGGTTTTACTCCGGCCAACTTCAATCCTCCTTCACCCTTCATCAATCTCGTCGACGACATTGTTCCGGAAACCCAACATTCTAGCCCGCACACACCACAATCCATCTACACTCAACCATCAAACCCTCAACCATCGAGAAAAGGAAAAAACAAACAATATGAAAATAGAGCCCCCAAACAGATGTGGACTAAAGATGAGGAACTCGCGTTAGTGTCGGCGTGGGTTGACGTTTCGGAGGACCCCGTTATCGGTAACGCACAAACCCATGGTAATATTTTTATTTTTATTATTATTATTGTTATTCTTGTTAATATTCTTATACTTGAATTTACATAAATGTAGATAGTTTTTGGACCCGAATCGGGGAAGTGTTCTTTAGTTCGATGGGCCGAGGAAATTATAGAACAACTCATCAACTCAACACGAAGTTCAATGACCTTAATAAAAGAATAAATTCTTTTGGCGGCTTCTACAACAACTTGGTCACTAATAGATCAAGCGAAATGAGTGAGGCCGACATTTCACGAATGGCACACGAACGCTACCGAGCACAAATTGGGTTTGCTTTCACTCACGAACAAGCTTGGGAAGTCCTAAAAAATGTCCAAAATGGGGAGCCGTTCCAACGATGACGACAACTTCATCGCGGGGTTCAAAACGTACCAAACCTTCCGATGATGACGATGACGACAACTTCATCGAGCAACTTCAACGACCCATCGGGAGAAACAAGGCAAAAAAACATCAATGAGTAATACGAGCGGGTCGAATACGAACGAAAGTGTTACTCAGTTGTTCACGACGTTCAACGAGAAGATTGATGATACAATGGAGTACAAAATGAAAAAACTCGAACTCGAACGTGATAAGTTGGAACACGAACGAGAAATCGAACGAGCAAAACGATTTGATAAAGACTTCGAGTTTTTCATAACCCCGCATGATCACCTTTCGGGCCCCGCTTTGATAGTTACGGTAGCGAGAAAATAGCAAATTAAAAAATATCATAATTGGTAGTGTTTTGTATTTTGTAATTTTTAATTTTTGAATGAATGATATGAATTTTTATTTTTATTATTTATCTTATTTTTATTTATTAAAAAATATATAAATATTTTTATTTTGTTAAATAATTAAATGTATAAATAAAAGAATTAAAAAAATGAGGTGGCAAGAGGGCTTGAGGGTAGCGCTGGGGTTTTTAGGGCTTGAGGGCTTAGCTGATGTGACGCTTGAGGGTTTGAGGGCTTCTACGGAGCGCTGATGATGGCCTTAAATAAAATCAATTTGTGATTTATAATTCAATGTTACACTTTCAACCCCTATACTTATTTACTTATTTTACTTTATACCTCTTACTTTTCTAATTTTAATTTTACACATTCATCATATTAACACGTATAATCGTATTATTAACTAAAATACGTTAAAAATACGTTTTAATTTTAACAAGTTACACCATTGTACTCGTCTCTTCGATACCTTCGAAATGAGCCCAATATTGAATATTTTTTGATTTATTTATTTTATTATCGATGGTCCAAGTGTAAGTATTAAAAATTGGCGGAGGCTTTGTAATGGACAGACATCGATCCTTTTGTGCATACTCTGTAACTGCAAATACTTCAGCTCCAAACACACATGAATCATCACTCGCCAAATACCCATTTTGGCAATTCTTAAATGAGTCCAGTGATACCAACTTGTCAAAACCCCATTTCATATTCTTCTCGTGAAACCTTGTCCTATTGCCATTCACGATATCTATAAACACATACAAATAATAATAATTTAAAACGATTTAATGAATTAGTTAATATATGATTATTATGTTAATGCGATAGGGGTGTAAAACAAAATTGAAAAAAATAAAAGATGTACCATAAATTAAATAATTAACTACAAGGGTATGAATTGTAAATATTAAAAATATTTTTATGTAGTATATATGATATATAATAAAATAAATAAATCAAAAAATATTCAATATTGAGCTCATTTCGAACATATCGAAAAGACGATTATAATGGTGTAACTTGTTAAAATTAAAACGTATTTTAGTTAATAATACGATTATATGTGTTAATATGATGAATGTGTAAAATTAAAATTAGGAAAGTAAAATGTATAAAGTAAAGTAAGTAAATAAGTATAGGGGTTGAAAGTGTAAATTTCAAATCACAAATCAATTTGTCGCGGGACACTCCCGCGATCGCGGGGAAAAATATTTTCAAAATTGACCCTATCCCGCGATCGCGGGATAGGTCGCGGGATTTTTGGGTATTTTTGCAAAAGTTGTTTAGAAAATGGGTATTTTGATAAGTCAAAGTCAAACTTTGGGTATTTTAGTTAAATTCCCTATATCAAACTAATAGAGTGTTTAATGTCTTATTAAATGTAATTTATGAAGAGGAGTTATAAATTTCTCTAGTTAATAGACAAAAAATTAAATACACAGTTGCTAAGAGAGGGATTCAAACCACAAACCTCCTGAACTGCAAGCGTTAACAAAGTCCAAACAAACCGTCTCGCTGGAACCTTATTTTGGTTATAAGTTCTGTTTAAAAATACTTAAGAGCACTCTCAACATTAAGCGGGTGCACCTTCAAGCGGTCTACATTTTTTCCTCCTACGGTAATCAAGTGAGCGGGTGCACGGGACCCCCCCGGGGTGAAGGTAGGTCCGCCCCTGCTGTTAGTCGAAACCACATTCAAAACAACTCTGTTGTAAACATGTTTCTCAATTGGAATCAAGAGTGAGTAAGGAGCGATCCATCAAGAGTGCTCCTGAAAATCGAAATAACTATTAATCGAACAACTCTGCCCAAATCTCTGTTAATCGAAATGAATGAAAAACAAAGCTTTGTTAATCAAAACTAAAATCAAAACAAACCTGTTTTTCGATTAGAATCGAGAGTGAGTAATCAAGCCCTAACACATAAATGAACAGACAACGCTAAAAGCAGTGAACATACATAGAAAAAAGCAGTGAACCCTAACACAAAGTCCCAACTAAGCAAAAGCAAAAGGACTAAGCTAAGAGCATCCCCAATCATGAACCTCTTTAGAGGTTCATCTCCTTGCCAAATCAGCTTTCTCTCTCTGTCACATCAATTTTCTCTTTCCTACTCATTTTATAAACCTTTTAGAGCATCCACACGCTTCTTGCAAGAGCTCTTGCAAGATGACATGGCATGCCATGTGTCTTGCAAGGCCTTGCAAGACTTCCACCATCTTGCACAATTAGCAAGACCTTGCAACAAATTTAATATAGTAAACAAATCATTTTTTAATTTAATTAGTTAGTTTGTTTGTTTAAATATTAGTTATTATTAATATGTTTATTAAATTTAATTCATTTATTAGTTTATTTGAACATTATTTTTTTAATATTTTTATTAAAATTTCTTACCCATGCTTTATTTTAAAAAAAATGATACTTTTATGCAATATTTTTTATTTAAACTGCTAAATTAAAAGTACATTAATATAAAAATTACGAAAATACAAATACTAATAGATAAACGTACACAATTTATTTATCTATATTTTATAATTAATTTATTAGTTATATTATAATTATCTATATTATTTATATTATAATTATCTATATTATAATTTATTAGTTTAGAAAAGAGTTTGGTCTTGCATGTGTGTGGAAGGTGTTATTGCAAAGCGGATGTGACACTTGTGAAAGAAGTAAGGTCTTGCAGGTGTGTGGATGGTCTTACTCCCAATCATGGACCGGTTCATGCTTTATATAATAAAAAACTACAATAATTAATATTTACTTTTTATAATTAAAAGACAATAATTTAAAACTAATGGTAATTAAAAATTACAATAATATCGTCACCAAAAATTATAATAGTTAAATTTACTTATTATTACTAAAAAACAATTAAAAATTAATTATAATTAAAAGTGTTGGGTCACTTAAGATTTGAAGATGACCTCAGTCTTTCATTCTTACACAGTTTATACTTAGAATAATTTTTAGGTTATTTACAAGCAGCTTAATTGTATAAAAATGTTCGGTGAAGTCGAAGATCAACCGAAGAAACAAAGTAGAAGTATATCTTCAAAGCGGATTGAAGATAGACTTCTCAACCAAAGATTAAGCTGCTACTTGAGACCTCCTAAGGTCTTAGGCCAGTACACTTGAAGAGCAAGGATAACCTTAAAGTCTTGATCTCCAGGATCTCTTGAAGATGTTAAAGATATGATCTCCAGAATCTCTTGAAGATGTTAAAGACTTGATCTCCAAGATCTCTTGAAGATGTTGAAGATATGATCTCCAGATCTCTTGAATATGTTAAAGACTTGATCTCCAGGATCTCTTGAAGATGTTGAAGATATGATCTCCAGGATCTCTTGAAGATGTTAAAGAGTTGATTTCCAGGATATCTTGAAGATATTGAAGATATGATCGGCAGGATCTCTTGAAGATATTGAAGACATGATCGGCAGAGAATTCCTTAAGAAAGAATTCTTGAAGATATCTTTGAAGAGATCCTAGGCCAACAGTTTACAACAGGTATATTCCACTTTATCTACAAAATATATTTGGGATATCTTGCAATGACAGAGACATAATCCGAGGATCAGAAAAAGGTTCTTTGGATTTCTTATCTCTTTCAAGAAAGTTCAACTTCAACATACAGGTCAACGCTTCAAGACAAATGTGCAAAGACAAAAGTATATCCAGTACTTTTCAGAACACCTGCTTCCATCCTGCCTTCCAAGCCCTGCTTGACAAGTGTCCATGCATTTATTGCATGAGGCACTATATAAAGAGGTCTTCTCCTTCCTTGCAACATCACCAGATTACAGACTCTCCAAGCTCTCAAGTGCTGGCATTTCTCTCATCTCTCAAAAGTTCATTGTTTGTACTAAGTGTTTTACAATTGTTCTTATTCTCTGTGTGTCTGTGTGTAAGATTGTTTGAACTGATTTATCTGTTCTGTTCCGCAACAATCAATAGTTTCTGTGTGTAATTCTTATTTGAAGTTTTTCAATAAAAGAATTAAATTAAGTGAAATTTTTTGTGTATTGTATTCAACCCCCCATTTTACAATACTTGTTTACCATTGCTACTCCATAGCTGGGACCAACAAGTGGTATCAGAGCAGGTCAGTTTAATCTAATAAACTTGATCTGCAATGGCTTCATCTTCTTCTTTAAACAATGTTTCTTCTCAAAACTCTAATGCTGGATCATACGACAATGGCTCCATAGCCAAACCACCAAAGTTTAATCCTAATAACTTCTCTCTGTGGAAAAGTCGTATGATGCTCTTCTTAGAAGGAGTTGACAGCAGATATCCCACCATACTCCATGAAGGACCTCTTGTCCCTAGAGTTTGGAATCGTTATAATGCCAAAAATAAACATGAGGATGGTGATGAGTCTTCTTCTGAGGAAGAACGAACACCTGCTACTGGGAGATACATTGTAAAGGACCCCAGTAAGTACAATGATAAAGATAAGCGTCTTGTAGCTATTGACACTAAAGTCAGAGCCATCATTGCCCTCTCTATGCTTGATGAGGTTTATCATTCTCTTGTAAACTTTTCTACTGCTAAGGAAATGTGGTCCACTCTGTGTGTTCTTTATGAAGGTACGTCTGAAGTGAAAAAGAGCAGAAAGATTGCTCTTGTTAGAAAATATGAACTCTTCTCATATGAGAAAGGAGAATCTCTTTCAGACTACTATAATCGCTTTAACAGTCTTCTTAATGATCTTAAACTGTTGGGTCGCATGTATGATAATGAGGAAGTCTTGTGCAAGTTTATGGATTGTCTTCCTGATTTTTGGGAAAACATTTGTACTTGTATAAAGACAACCAATGATCTTGATCACATGCCTCTCACTGCTCTTTATGGAACTCTCTTCAACTATGAGCAGACTAAGATCATCAAAGATATAAAGAGCTCTTCTCTAGCTCTCTTAAGTGACTCTTCCAAAAGAACTATGTGTACTCCAAGAATCACCTACCCATCTGACTCTGACCATGATAGTCAAGGAGATCCCAATGAGCATTCAGAAGCATATCTTAGTGATGCTGATGATGAATGTGAGGAAACTTCAGTTGACAAATTATCAGATGGAATGGCCAGGATGGATGGGTATTCTAAATCCAAATCTCACTTTTCTTCTGAAAAATCTAAGTTTAGTCGAAAACCCTCTTCTTCTCTCTCCAAACACTCCTCCTCAGACAAATCAAATGAGGAATGTTTTAACTGTGGTAAAAAGGGTCATTTTTCCTCTGAGTGCAGGAGTAAACGTTTTGAAAAACCCAGAACTTCTTCCTCAGGCCGATATTCTTCAAAACCGGGAAGATCCAAATATGATTCTGACCGGGCTGAAAGATACAAAGAAAAATACAAGAGAGAAAAGGAAAGAAACGAAAGGCTAGTCAGAAAGGGAAAGGGTCTGCCTGCTAAAACTCATGATTTGGCAGATGAACCCACATCTGAAAGCGAGAAAGACACTTCAAATGTTTGCTTCATGTCCCAGATAAATGACATGGATAATCCAGAAGGTCACTCCCTCTCAACTACTCTTGTATCAGCTAAGTGCTTCTCCTCCTCTTCACAGAATTGACTGGTACTCTACCAAATATGTCTTTACTTCTAAACCTCACCCTTCTTTCCTATCACTACCCCTCTTAACTATACACTCTAACCCTCTCACCTTTTTACCTTACCTCTCACCCTAATTTCTTAAGTCTATAACTCCTTGCCTACCTACTCCTCTCCTTGCCTACCAATTATGCCTAACTATTCCTCTCCTTGCCTAACTCTTGCCTACCGACTTTGCCTACAGACTCTTCTATCTTATTCTTATTTTTTCCCATACCTTTTACCAACTTCCCTAACTTCCCATCACTCTCACATCTCACCAAATATTCCCTTCTCCTCCACTTCTACCAATTTGCCCTCTTCCACTCCTGAAGATTTTCCTCTGCCTCTCAACCTCAACCTTCTCTTCCTTCAACACAACCTCCTGGATTTGAAGATCCCTCTCATCCTGACTATGTGTAAAGCGTGAAGACCACATCTGAAGATTAATCTTGAAGATTGAAGATGTTTGCTTCCCACAAATCTTCTGAAGATCTTTCTCAACAATCTTCCGAAAGAGAGAAAAGAAAAAAAAAAAGAGAAAAGAAAATTCAAAAAAAGAGAGAGAAAAGAAAAGTCAAAAAGAAAAGTCAAAAAAAAAAGAAAAAGAAAAGAAAAGTAAAAAAAATCAAAAAAATAATAATACTGTTTATTATTTTATCAGTTAGACTTTTCAAATGCTGATAATTTGTTTGTTACAAGAAAAGTGCATACTCTTCTTTTCTATTCCCCCCTTCCAATACAACCCAACTCTTTTTACTTCACACAACACTCTCAATCCAAGTCACTCTCAATCCTAACCATCCTTTTCTTTACCTATCCATTTTTACTTTTAATCCACACCATCATTTTTCCATCTATACAAAACAACCTACCCTCAAACCTTACCCTATACAAACACAAGATACTTCTATCCTACCTTCAACCTTTTTCTTACCTTCACTTTACCACATCCTTACTCCTATACATTTTCCTAAGACCCATATCTCCTCACTCACCTCACAAACTATTTCCTTTTCTTTCCTAACACTCTTACCACCAATTTTGTTTTTTAGCCAACACACATCTCCCACCGACGGCACCACCCGTGTCGGCTGCCTCCCTACCGCCGACTGTTGTCTCCTTACCGCCGACACCCCTTGCCGGACCTCTCGGCTGCCGACGCCCCTAACCACCGACGCCGACAGCTGATGCCGACAAAGCAAACCAAACAACCCCTTCTCACCCCCCTCCCCACCAACACCTCTCCCCCCTCCCCACCGACGCCTCTCCCCCCACTCCCCACCGACGCCTCTCACCCCCCACCCCACCGATAACCCCCATTTCCCCTCCCATTTTCGGCCGACATTGACTCTACCCCCCACAGAAACCCACCCATTTTAATTTACCCTACACCCTTTCCCCATTTTTTAGAGTAATTTTTTTTAAGAATCTCTTCCTTCTCTCTCTTCCTTTTTCCCTTCCCCATATATCTCATCCTACGCCACTAAACCTACCCTCTTCCATCCCTTCACCTTCCCTACATATTTTTACCCACCATATATTTCCCTCACTCTTCTTCTTATTATCCATCTTTACCCCACTATAAATACCCCCATCTTACCCTCTCATTTCTTCACATCTCTCATCTTCCCATCTTTCTCTCATCCTGACTTTATGTATAGCTTAAAAAAAACATCAGCTGCCAATTTTTCATCTTAGTGTTTTTCCTTCGTCGGCCGCTGAGGGGGAGAATTCATCTGAGGGGGAGCAACATCAACCATGGTACTCATATCCAACGTCCAACTAAAAAAAGGAAATCAGCGGACCGGTTAAGGGGGAGCACATCAGTCCGGGCAGATCAAACTGAGGGGGAGCAAAACAAAGACAAAGGTTGATGATGCTGAACAGGAAGAGCTGAAGATGCCAACAAAAGAAATGAGATGCAAGAGATGGCCAGAAGCATCCTGAGGCTGATTCACTCAAACTCAACCCTCCCTCAAAGATTGTCAGGGCTGCTGATCAAAATGAAGAATCCTCAAGCCAGACACAAGTTTCAACTTGCCCCTCCAAAGATGCAAGTAATTTTTGTTTTGTTCATATTATCTATACTCCATTCCTTTTTCTTTCATTAGTTTGTACACCTATACTTTATTTTTTCATCTTACTTGTAAATATCAGATACCAAAAAAAAAATGGACTATGTGAAAAGAACCCAAAAAGAGTAAACAAGGGTAAAAAAAATGAATTATTCAGTGTTTACTTCTCAGATTCTAAGTATGGATGTCATCCTCAAATAGGGGGAGATTGTTGGGTCACTTAAGATTTGAAGATGACCTCAGTCTTTCATTCTTACACAGTTTATACTTAGAATAGTTTTTAGGTTCTTTACAAGCAGCTTAATTGTATAAAAATGTTCGGTGAAGTCGAAGATCAACCGAAGAAACAAAGTAGAAGTATATCTTCAAAGCGGATTGAAGATAGACTTCTCAACCAAAGATTAAGCTGCTACTTGAGACCTCCTAAGGTCTTAGGCCAGTACACTTGAAGAGCAAGGATAACCTTAAAGTCTTGATCTCCGGGATCTCTTGAAGATGTTGAAGATATGATCTCCAAAATCTCTTGAAGATGTTAAAGACTTGATCTCCAGGATCTCTTGAAGATGTTGAAGATATGATCTCCAGGATCTCTTGAAGATGTTAAAGACTTGATCTCCAGGATCTCTTGAAGATGTTGAAGATATGATCTCCAGGATCTCTTGAAGATGTTAAAGAGTTGATCTCGAGGATATCTCGAAGATATTGAAGATATGATCGGCAGGATCTCTTGAAGATATTGAAGACATGATCGACAGAGAATTCCTTAAGAAATAATTCTTGAAGATATCTTTGAAGAGATCCTAGGCCAACAGTTTACAACAGGTATATTCCACTTTATCTACAAAATATATTTGGGATATCTTGCAATGACAGAGACATAATCCGAGGATTAGAAAAAGGTTCTTTGGATTTCTTATCTCTTTCAAGAAAGTTCAACTTCAACATACAGGTCAACGCTTCAAGACAAATGTGCAAAGACAAAAGTACATCCCAGTACTTTTCAGAACACCTGCTTCCATCCTGCCTTCCAAGCCCTGCTTGACAAGTGTCCATGCATTTAATGCATGAGGCACTATATAAAGAGGTCTTCTCCTTCCTTGCAACATCACCAGATTACAGACTCTCCAAGCTCTCAAGTGCTAGCATTTCTCTCCTCTCTCAAAAGTTCATTGTTTGTACCAAGTGTTTTACAATTGTTCTTATTCTCTGTGTGTCTGTGTGTAAGATTGTTTGAACTGATTTATCTGTTCTGTTCCGCAACAATCAATAGTTTCTGTGTGTAATTCTTATTTGAAGTTTTTCAATAAAAGAATTAAATTAAGTGAAATTTTTTGTGTATTGTATTCAACTCCCATTCTACAATACTTGTTTACCATTGTTACTCCATAGTTGGGACCAACAAAAAGACAAAATCATTTTATATAGCTAGAAGTTGATAATTAATTTATAAAAGTAAAAGTTGTTAATTAATTAATTAGTTAATTGAATTAATTAAATTTTTTCTTGAATTTATTTATATATTAAATAAAAAAATAGACCATGGAACTCAAATACATACCAAGTTTATAGTAATATTTAAATACTAAACTAATATGGATCCCACCACTTTTCACCATATGGAGCGGTCCTCACAGAGAACCGCTCTAGTGATGTGGCACAAAAACCTTGAAAACCCAATGGCATGTTTTTTCATGAACCGGTTCATGGACACCTGTGAGGTTCAAGAACCTCTCCATTGGAGATGCTCTAAGGGCATACCTCACACGTGTTCATGAACCGGTTTATGAAAAAAATATGTGATTGGGTTTTGAAGGGTTTTGTGCCACATCACCAGAGCGGTTCCTATGTGAGGACTAGGGATGGAAACGGGACGGGTATTAGGCGGGTAATGCATCCCCCGTCCCCGACCCCCGTTTAAGCCCCCCGTCCCCGACCCCGCCCCGACTAATCCCCGACGGGTACGGGGAACCCGTTGGGTACCCGTTTACGAAAAAAAAAATTAAATTATTTTTAAAGAAAATGAAATTAACGAGTTTTTAATTTTTAAAACAAATAAATAAACCTCAAGTTTCAAAAACATATAATGATATAATCAACCATGTGTAATCATAGTTCATGACAAATTTTAAAGTATAAAATTATCAAACAACGAATAAGAACTAATTAAATTATATATAAATATATATATCGGGTATTATTAGGGGCGGGTAATACCATCCCCGACCCCGACCCCGAACCCGCTTCGGGTATGAAAAACAATACCCGTCCCCGCCCCGTTACCCGATTAGCCGGGGAATCCCCGCCCCATTAGGGGCGGGTACCCGTGGGTACCCGACCCGACGGGTAAAATGTCCATCACTAGTGAGGACCGCTCCATATGGTGAAAAGTTGTGGGTTCCATATGAGTTTAATGTTTAAATATTACTATGTATTTGAGCTCCACGGTTTACTTTTTTATGTAATATATAAATACATTCAAGAAAGCATTTAATTAATTAATTAACAACTTCTACTTTTATAAATTAATTATCAACTTCTAGCTATATAAAATGATTTTAATTATTATAACTTTTATTATTGTAATTTTTAATTTTTGTCTTTTAATTTTAATTATTGTCTTGATTATATTATAATTTTTGGTGATGACATTATTGTAATTTTTTAATTACCATTAGTTTTTAATTATTGTCTTTTAATTATAATAAGTAAATGTTAACTATTGTAGTTTTTTATTATATAAATCATGAACCGGTACATGATTGAGAATAAAAAGTTTATAAAATGAGTCGGAAAGAGAAAACTAATGTGGCTGAGAGAGAAAACTGATTTGGCAAGGGAATGAACCTCTAAAGAGGTTCATGATTGGGGATGCTCTAAGACAACAAGTTACCCTTGAAACCCTTCCAATAAACTCATGATTGGGTGTAAGTCCTTGAGAATCCAATCATGTCTTTCTTCACTATGACACCAAGTTTCAATTTCAACCATATATTCACTACATTTTAATAGCCTAATGCAAGAATATATACCAAACAATGCAAAACACCAAGCCTAATCCAATTGCAGCCACAAACCAATCGGTTGAAAATCCTCACTCCTAATCTCCAACTTCCTGCAACATGTAAACAAATTGCAAAAAGACCATTGAAAATAACACTCAATAGGTGAGCAGGTATGCAACTTCCGGATCAAAGAAAATGTCGAATTATACTTGGAGATATTCAAGTCTCAAGAATCAACAATCCATAATTTTAATAGATTTTAAGGCTTAACCTTTGAAACAACAAATAACATTGTCGTGAAAATGTCATTGCGAATAACGTATTAATGAAGAACATAATCAAAATTTGGAGTTTGAATCGACAATACCTCTGAGCTGGAGAAATGAAGATGAAAGAAAAAATTGTATGATGAAAGAACCCTAACCATATAATGGATTTGAACCACGAATCATCCCATTTGGAGTTTGAATCGTCATCTGGGGACTGGTAATTGAAGATGGATTTGTGAATGGAGAACTGAATCGTCATCTGGGAACTGGAGATGGATTTGTGAATCGGTAACGGTTACTCTTTAAGCTTTGCATTGGCCGGTCTTGAAAGATAATCGCTTTCAGTTACTAAGCCTAATGTCTGTCAGTTTGTGGTTGATTTACCGTGATACCAACCTCCCATATGCTGGATGGTGGCCTACTTCTGCTTTAGTCATATTTGTTGGAAACTTGTGTGCTAGATGGCAAGTTTTTGGGTCCAAAATAAAGATTCCAGTCAAAGAGGTATTTTGGAAGATTGGTTTGGATAGTCTCTTTATTTGTTCCTACACTTGCTGCATTTTTGGGTGTTTGAGTTTTGCTTCTCCTCTCCCTTGTGTTTGGTCTAACATTGAGGTTCCAATGGGGTGGTTGATCAATGATCCCACATCCCACCTGGTTGCTTCCTTCCATTTCCAGCCCCTTGGGCAAGATATGGTATTGGATCTTGGTCACTGGCCTATCCAATATCACCATCTTTTTGGAATATTATGTGTTTATTGGAAGTGGCTGGATTGTCCTTTTTTTTTTGGCCTTTGGGTTTTAAATTCTACCCCCTGTTGGTCTCCTAAAACCTTTACCAACATTTGTTTTATCTCCCCTTTCTTTGGTCTTAGATTCTGGGTTGTTATTAGTTTTTTGAAATGTCACTTTGCCATCTGGAATCTGGATTGGAGGAATAAGGTGGGATGTAGATTCTGGCAGAATATAGAGGTGTAGGGCTACTTGCTTTGGTTGTGGAGGATCAAGTCTTGTAACTTGAACCTTCAAATGTTTGTTATGATCAGTTTGGATTACAATTTGGTTAGGAGTCAAATTGGGCTAAATAATTGGGATGAGAGTTGTTTAAAAAAGCTAGGATGAATTATTGTCATTGGTATTGGATCTGGACTTGGGCCCATATTGAGGTAATTGACGAAAGAAAAAATGCTGAAAGAAGAAGTTTTTGGGCCTCAAAGATATGGTATAAAAGGCTTTGGATGCGGTTGAAATGTTTGCTTTTGTTTAATTTTTATGGGAAGTTGGGCCTTTTGATTGCGGGGATCTGCTTTCGAAGGGTGAACTTGGGCCGTGACTTTTTAATTCATCCTAGTGACATTTGGATGGGTGAGTTGTCTATTAATTTGGGCCACGGTGGAATCTCGGGCCTGTTTGTTTTAGGGACGAGCCGGCTATTTCTAATGTTGGACGATGCGTGGATTGAAGACTACCTTGATTGCTATGTGGACCGTTTCAATATCTGTGTGGGCCGACCCAGATTGGATCCAGAGTCGTTTTATTGTTTTGGTTGGGCTGGTAGTTGGGCCACTCTAACTTGGTATGATTTTGTTTTGGATTGGTGGTGTTGTCGTCCTTGTTTGTTTAGGGTTAGATTTATTTTGTGGTATCTCCCTAAACACATTTTTAGTTCCCATTTTGTATTCCTTGGGGTATGCCCCTCGTAATTTGTCCGTTGTTTCTTTTGTTTGAATAAATTTTTCCTGGGGTTCTGTCCCCATTTTCCAAAAAAAAACCTCCCATATGTTATAACTGAACTCCGCATGCTAGCCAAAATCACATTGGATTGAGTTTGGGTTGAGCTTTGGTACCAAAAGTTTGAGCTTGGCCACGTTGTACGCAAGGTGGGATTACGGCCTAGGAAGTAGCATAGAGAGGTGAGCAGTTTCGATACATTTCAGATGAACATGGTTCACATACAAACACACAACAACAAATTTGAGTTTATAGGACGCCTACAGTATTTAAGGCGTCCTAATAGAGTGTCTTATATGACTCAATTTTATAAGACCAAAAAATAGAACGTTCTATCTAAATGTGTTACAATAAGTTTATAGAATGCTTTTAGGCGTAACAAGTTTTTTTAGGTCCCTTTTAATATAAGGTGTCATATTAGCTATGTTATAAGACATTTTTTAGAAGTGTCCTAAAAACCCATCTTTTTTATGACACTTGTGTTTATAGGACATTTTTTTTCAAATACTGTAATATAAAATAGCTAACACTAACACTTTACTTTAAAAAGGTCCTAAAAAACTTGTTACAACGCTCAATCCATTGGAAGCACCCTATCTATATATACAGGGACACATGGTACATCACTACATTGAGGAACCTAACCTACCGCGGTTCCCGGTGGGATATACATTAAGGACGGACCTACAGTGGTGCCAACGTATTGTTTCTCCGCCGTAAGGTAAAAAAATTAGGCTTGTGAAAGGTGCAACCATATCGTTTTAGAAAGTGTAACCGTATCTCGTGATCAACCAAAGAACTAAAAAAAAGAACTGAAATCAACTAAAAAAAAACGAAAAGGCTCTTCAATCAACCAAAAAAACCAAAAAGTCCCTGGAAATCGAAATCGATAAAAAAACTTAAAACTCGAAATCAAATAAAAAACTTCAAAAATACCTCGCAGCGGTGGAATTAGGCTAAAAACGCCTCGTTCGATATTGAACGTTGGTAAAAAGACGAAGACACGTCGATAAAAACCGTATGAAAAAATATGGTGCCACGTATGAAAGAGGGTCCGTCCCTGATATACAGGCTCGCTTGGTTTAGTTTGGCTTTGGGACTTGTTGAGGAATTTATCCCCAACATCCGTGGCCATGTCCACATCGCATGCCGCAATGGGCATGCCCCACGTTTTGGAGTCGCAATACTTATTGTGAGAATTTTAAAGGCGGCAGCTACACAGGTAGGAGATGGCACCCAATTAGTTGCAAAATCTAGTAAAAGAGACCATAGATAGAAGCACCATAATTTTAGGAGGCTTGATTCTAGGAGCATTCACATATGAAGATCACTCATTTCCTTGTTCAACTATTACCATGCATTTTTATATCTTCATCCCTACTTTCTTTCACATTTCACCCTGCCCTCCTCTTGCAGGTGCCTCTCTCTCTCTCTCTCTCTCCATATTTCTCTCCCTCCCTCCCTTTTTCATCTGCAAAAATAAATATTTATCAAATTAAAAAATATATTATGCATGCATGCATCTAAAACTTATCAACATTTGAGCAGGTTGATGAAACTTATGTCATGTTTTTTGCATACTTATGAACAAGATCGAATTTTGGTGTTTGATTATCATTTTTGTTGATTTTCTTTGAACATTATATTAATTTTAGGGTCAAATTCCGGAGGAGTGGCATGGGTTAGCGACCCAATTCATAGTACAATATTAATTAAGAGATTTATAAACTCACATCTTAAAATGCCCTCCTCTGATTCCCAGGATTCCTCCAAATCTTTACCATCATTCAAAGATTCTGGTTCTTCATCTGCAAACAAAAATGGCTCACTATCGTCCTCCGCCAACAAATATAAATCTACATTTTCTCACAAATCAAATGACGATAACAAGAAGCCACAGAACAAATCTAACAAGAAGAAGAATAATGATGATAAATCTTCGTCACTAGCCCTACCACGTTCGCTCTCATCGTCACATTCTGCGCTATACCCTCCACGCAATTCATCATTTTTAAGTGAAAAATACAGCTACAAAATCAATAATGTCAACATAACAGGAGCAGATATAGGAGCAGTATTGTTGCTGATACTCATGATAGCATGCATGGTGTGTTGTTGCCATAGGAAGAAGAGAAGACAAAGAAACGATAACAATTGCAACAATCCTAGCGAAATGAAAGGTATTTATCAATTTACGTTTGTGCCTCTATAGAGTTATGTTAAATGTTGGCATATCATAGTTGAGGGAGGTTCAAGGGAAAACCACAAAAAAAACTGAAAAACTGAGGAACATCATGGTAAATGCTCATTTGGACGTTATGCACACGTGCATACAGTAATTGAAGCTATTTTTTGGTTTTTATGCACATGTGCATACCGGACAAATTGATTACAAATTTACTTGTATGCACATGTGAATACCATCCAGATAAACGGTTACAAGGATGTTCCTCAGTTTTACATTTTTTGCGGTTTTCCCCTGAACCTGACCCTATCATAGTTATGGTCTATTGGGCTTATTTAAGTTGTTCTTCAAATGTTAACAAATAAGGTTTATATTTTCACCAAGAAATTATATTCAATTTTTATAGTTGATACAAATAATGGCTATTATAGCACACAACATGCTGGGAACCAATATCAACAACGCGGTGATCTTCATCTAAAGATGCCTCCACAACCTCATAGCGGTCCAGAAAGCTCTGATCAGCAAAGTTGGGCGGCTGCACCACCACCACCACCGCCACCGCTAGCAATGGTGGGTGGTAGTGAGAAGAATGTTTTTACCTATGATGATCTAGCAGCGGCCACAAAAGGGTTCCATAGCTCACTGCTTTTAGGGCAAGGTGGATTTGGGTATGTTCACAAAGGAGTGTTGCCTAATGGAAAAGAAGTAGCTGTGAAGAGCCTTAAACTCGGTAGCGGCCAAGGGGATCGTGAATTCCAGGCTGAGGTTGAAATGATTAGTCGCATCCATCATCGACACCTCGTATCTCTTGTTGGATATTGTATCGCAGGACAACAAAGAATGTTGGTCTATGAATTTATTCCCAACAAAACCCTTGAATATCACCTTCATGGTAGGCCTTGAAACCTAAACTAGTTAATGTTCTCTTTCATATATATACATATAGGGGTAATCATGTGAGAACCACAAAAAAGTAATAAAAAAATGAGAACCGGTGGATCATGTATTATTTCACATGATTTCTTTTCATCTAAGCCTAAGATTGAGGTATTAACTAACGTACATTTGTTTTACAATGTGAAACTTTTTTTTATAAAATACATGTTTCATATGGGGAAGAAAATATATGTTAATCTATACCTTAAATCCAGGCCTAAAGTAAAAAAAATCATTTGAAACAATACTTGAAGGCAAAAGTTCTCACAATATATGGGGTCTTATTTCATTATTTGGGTCAGGTTCAGGGAAAACCACAAAAAAATGAAAAACTGAGCGACACCCTGGTAGTCGTTCATCTAGAGGGTATGCACTGATGCACATGTGCATACACGTAATTTGTAACATGCACATGTGCATAATGCACACGTGCATAGAAACCAAAAAACAGCTTAATTTATCTGTATGTGCATACCATCCAGATGAACGGTTACCAGGGTGTTCCTCAGTTTTTCATTTTCTTTGAGGTTTTCCCCTGAACCTCCCACTCTCTCTCTCTCTCTCTATATATATATATACACACACACACATATACATATCGCCTAGCAGTTCCAATTAACATCTTTAGTTAACGAGTTGTCGTGATTCAACATAGGGGAAGGCTGCCCTGTTATGGAATGGTCAACAAGGTTTCAACTAGCTCTCGGAGCAGCCAAAGGTTTTGCTCACCTTCATGAAGATTGTAAGTATACCCTCTCTTCCTGCTTTCATATATACTTGTCTACGTATATCAATTATTCAACTATCAAGAAATTCAGGTAATCCTCGCATTGTCCACAGAAACATTAAAGCGGCAAATATACTGCTTGATGACCATTACGAGGCCAAGGTATCCATCATTTTACCTAGTTAATTGCCATCTTTTACAGTCTCATTTCCAAGTCAAAACGGTAAGTATTTGATACAACCCCAGACAATCTATAATAATAAAATCCACACCAAGGAATGTTGCTAAAATAATACTTTACCGATCAGGTGGTGGATTTTGGATTGGCGAAGCTTTCATCGGAAACCATCACTCATGTGTCGACACGTATTATGGGAACATTTGGGTGCGTACTATGAGTCGAGAAATAAAACTGCTATCAGACTCTTAGGTGGCGTTTGGTTCTCAGAATGTTTTTAGATATAATGGGATCTGTCAAAGGAATTTGACTTTGAAGGAATTGGAATGGAATGTTGTCAGGTTTGACCACCTGTTTGGTTGGCAGGCATTGGAATGGATTTTGGTCAAAGGAATTCAACATTCCAATTTGCGAACCAAATGCCACCTTAAGTTCCATATTCTCTATCTTTGAGTCTCGCATCAGCTAGACCTTAATCATTTCTCCACAATATATGTTAGAACGTCCCTTATCTCCTCAAGGGATCTTTTGGAGAATAATCTGATGGGTTCCATACAGGGGCGGAGCCAGAAATTTATATGAGGGGGAGCATCAATTGAACTTGAACTTTTTTTTTCTTCTGAATAGAATTCTCTTTGACGAACCTAATTTTTTTCATATCTCCCGATGTTGTTTTAGTCTAATGCTACCGTTTCGAGGGATTTTTAAAGATTTTTTTCTTGATTTCAAGGGATTTTTAAGTTCTTTTTATCGATTTCGAGAGATTTTTTCGGTTTTTTGGTATATTTCAAGAGTTTTTCCCGGGTTTTTTGTTTTTTTCGTTGATTTCAAGAGTTTTTTTTGGGCTTTTTGGTTGATTATGAGTCACGATTGCACATTCAAAACGATACGGTTGCACCTTTTAAATTGATACGGTTGCACCTTTAACGAACCTAATTCTTTTTACTTTACGGCAGAGAAATAATACTATATGAATTATGGATAAAAGGTTTAGGTGGCCCATTATCCAATACATAAAAAATAATGGTTTGGACTTTCAGTAGATAAAAAATAATGGTTTAGAAGGCACCTTTCTATATATTGTTTTATTTTTTCAAACATAATAAGGATATATAGTTTTTTTCTCTGTATCAAATTTTTTTCTTTAAAACCCAGGAGGCACCAGGGCCCCTTCTGGTCCTGGAGTGGCTCCGCCACTGGTTCCATATATTTTCACACTCTTAGCTTAGACTTGTAAATTCATATTATGTCTTTTAATAATAATTCTATGACTTGTATAACAATGGGTATGTAAATATAGGTATTTGGCACCTGAGTATGCATCAATGGGTAAACTTACAGAGAAGTCTGATGTATATTCCTATGGAGTTGTGCTCTTGGAATTGATTACCGGAAGACAACCCATAACCAGACATAGTGACGAAGACAGCTTAATTGATTGGGTAATAAAATTTTCATGGCTTCTTTGGATCCACATGTTTGCTTATCCCGATCCACTGTCCGTGCAGGCTAGGCCTATACTGATGCATGCATTAGATGGAGGAAGTTTTGAACAGATGGTGGATTCACGTATTAAAGGGAATTACAATCGAGACAAGATGCATCGCATGATAGCATGTGCTGCTGCTTGCATTAGGCATTCTCCAAGGATACGTCCCAAAATGAGCCAGGTATAACATATGCATGCCATCATTAATTTACACACTTAAAAGAAAGGAATTTTTGAAAATCAACAATCAAACAGTTGTTGCATGAGGACAATCAAGGTTGTAAGTTGTAACTCTAAATTGCTAGAAGCCAAACCAAGTGTACTTAGTATATCCCACATCACATTTGAGGGGGTAAACTGTTAGAAGCCCGTACCCAAAAAAGACCCATCGAACTATAACTTCTTATATGTTTCAGTGGCAGAATTCCTTATATAATATGGTTGTGAAACAGATTGTTGGCGTACTAGAAGGTAAAGTGTCCTCGGGTGACTTAAAGAGATGAAGAAAATTAACTTAAGAGTACGATTCACAACGGAGACATTAAAAGACAAGTTGGGAAGTATGTCAAGCAGCAAGCACAGCACGACAGATGAATCTCAGGAGCTGCACCCAAGGACCCGCAACCATTGAATGAATGACCAAAATAGGGAAGCAAAAGAAACATAAAGATTATTCAAAGTTAAGGGCCATACGACATATGAGCAAGAGCTAGCCAGCTCAACAAGATAGACTTATATTCAACATATATATATATATATATATATATATACACTATGTGCTTGTATAGCAATGCTTGTAGGAAATTAGCATAAATTTCTTGTGGGCATTACATCAAACAGATGGTGGGGAAGGAATCTGGTTTTACAAGGGTTTCAAATCCTGGGATACTTTTATTGAATTCTATAATCAACAATATTCTAATTTTCCAATTCTTGATTCTTGTATCTCTAATTTACAATATAAAATGGGCAAAACCCGTACCTCATCTATTGTTCACGGCCATGCGATTGATGTAGCAGCAAGGTGAAAGTCCAGTAGTACTTGCCATTGCTGAATCATCCTCCATTGGTGTCGATTTTGACAAAATCAGGAAGATAACACCACCTTACGGTTCACTTTACACTCTAGTGGCGTTTTGACTTTTGCCGTTATTATCCCGCATCATCATATTCATGGTTGCATCAAGACCACCTCCATTTGCCATATAAAAGGAAGTAGTGAATTGGTGGGTGGTTTCGGATATTGCTTCACTTGCTTCTATCAAATCCAACAAAAAATAGCAATTTTTTTTTTTGATAAAAGTGTTTATTAACTTATTTTGGTGGTGTAACAAGTCATTTTTAGTATTTGGATGACTAAAAAAGAAAACTGCTTATAGCAATTTGGCGTCGGCGATAAGTAGATTTTGATAAGTCATTCCAATTTAATTTATTGACTTATTTGAAACAACTTATCAATTTTTTGGTTATTTTACATGTATAAGCAATTCCAAACACTTTCTAAATAACAACTTATTGGCTTATTACGTTTTGACACCATCATAAGCTAATTCAAACACTTTTTATAAAACTCCGATTTGACAAGCATTGCTTTTACATAAAAACATAAGTTGTTTTAACTAGGGGTGTCAATTTTGTACCAAGACAAACCAACCAACTCCCGTACCAACCGTACCAATTTAATTGGTACCAACTTAGTTGGTACCAACCTAATTGGTTGGTATACCGTACCAACTATTTAAACTTGGTTGGTACGTGGTATTAGAAATCGTGTACCACGGTAATACCGTACCGTACCGACTTATTTTTTTAATTATTTATTAATTAAAGTTTAATCAATAATACAACATATTTTGATTTATAAAATTTTAAATTATCTTGTTTTACATTTTGTTAAATTATAATACAAATTGATATATAGAACTTGATTAAATTCATTCGTTCATCCTTAACAATTTTGATAACTTGCTTACACATCCACTCTTCTTGGTCCATTCTTGCTCCTTAATTGTCGTTTGTATTAAACTATTAGTGAATGTTTGTGTTATATGAAGATTATTATAATATTTGTATAGATAATGATAAATGGTACAACGCATATCAACATGCTATTAATGCTCGACGTGTTTAGTGCATCTATATCTAGTTGGTAAATATGTGAGATGTCAATCTAGTTAATTCATAATTCAATTTTTGAGATGGTACAAAACCGTACCAACATGTATCAACCGAAAAAAGTTGGTACCAATTTAGTTGGTACCAAGTATAATTGGTTGGTACATGGTATAAGATTTTGTGTACCAATTGTAATTGGTTGGTACATGGTATATGGAAAAAAGTCATGGTACCGTACCATGTTCACCCCTAGTTTTAACTAAGCAATCCAAACACCCCCATAGTTCGATACATTTGATTTTAAAGCTTTTGTATTCTTTGTTTTGTCGATTTTATAACACAGTTTTGTATGTTTAAAAAATGAACATTTATATAAAGATTTTGTATGATTTTGATAAAACTAACCCATGAAATTATTTATAAGAGCATCTCCAACAGTTTCTTTAAAATAGGGAAAATGAGGATTTTGGACTAATATTTTGCTCCAACATTTTACTCAAAACTATTTCCAATATGGAAAAAGTTGGAGAGAAGGTTTTTCAACTTTGAAAATAAATATGTAGATAGAAAAATAATATTTTAATAGATAAATTAAATATTTTAATATTTTAATTAATATTGAATTCTTCAAAACAGGAAATCTGTTTGAGATAATGTATTTTTTTAGGGGATTTTAACTTTTAGTTATAATTTTGAAAAAGGGAAATTAATTAAAATACCCTAAGTCCAACTTCGTGTTACCAAAATACCCAAAATCTCTCACAGTTTACAAAAATACCCAAAAAACCCGCGATGGGCCCCGCGATCGCGGGCCCAGGCCCACGTGGCAAACTGTTTCGGCCGAAAGCCCCGCGAAGCCCCCCAACTTTGCCCGCGTTGGCAAGTTTCGTCCCTGCCCGCGATAGGGCAAAAAAAAATTACATTTTTGGTCCCTGTTTTTTGTGTCTTTGTTCAGTAAAAAAAATACAAACTGTTCAAAAGAAATTTTAGCAAAACCGAGCTGCGTGAGCACAAGATTTTGGAGCTGCATTCGTGTCCGCAGGTCGCGCTCGCACACAAGTTCGACGATTTTAGCTTACGAAATCGTCAATCGGCACCCCCCCTGCGCGCGGGTAGGTGTTGGAGTAAAACCATGCAAGGAGCTTGTCAACTCCTCACACTTCTTTCCTTATAAACCAAATAAAGTTCACTTCTCCTTCCTATGTGGGACACCTTCCCACACCCAAATTGGTTTTTGCTAATTTCATGGTTTTTACTCAACTTTGAGCATCGATATCTCATTCACACATACTCCGTTTTCGACGCATTATATATCGTTTCGAAGCTCTCATATAGAAGAACACATTATATATTAGACACATTTAAATATATGTGTATTTAATTAGCTTTCTTTATTCCTTTAATTCTTATTTTTCTAATTTAAACTTATATTCTTCTAATGACCATGACACACAATCTTAGAAGATCTACAACAGCTTTTCCATAATTTATACAAAATGAAGATGAGAACACAGATGATTTGCCACCTTCTAGTTCATGTGGTAGCCCTGTAAGGCAGTTGAACTATGGGGAGGAGTGGTCTTACTCATTGGATTTAAGTGATGAGTATGCTCTAGATAATGAAGTAGGCAAGAGATGGATATGGAGCATGTTTAAGCATACATTTTCTACTTTTGGTCTGCTATTTTGTATTTATAGTTTATTAGTAAAAGGATGCTTAATACATATTTCTTCTACAGGCTGCCGTTATACCAACTAGTAGAGTCTAAAGTTCAAGGGGATGGGAATTGCCAGGCAAATACTCTTTAACTGATGGACAGGATGTTGTTTGATCTTGTTTACTCTTAACTGATGGACAGGGTGTTGTTTGATCTTGTTTACTCTTAACTGAAAATTAAATGGTACTTTATATTGATACATATATGTGTACTCAAGCTCACAAATATGTACACAGTTTTTGCAGTATTGAATATAGCTACAATATGCCTCCTCATATATCTATTAGTTGTGGACACGAAATCTGTTGCACTGAGCTTCAAAACCTTGGTTTTAGCTAAACAAACTATCTATCTCACACAATTACCGCATAGAGAACCTGCAGGATGAAGTTGTGTCCCTTTGATGCCTATATGTATGTATGTGTCTATGGTTACTGATCGAATTAGTAGAGGATTGAAAACACACAACATATATTTAAATGTGTCTAAAGTTCTTATATTTAATGGTTTTTAGGGAACTTTAGACACATTTAAATATATATATATATATATATATATATATATGTGGTATATATAATTAACTCTTAGTGGGTTTATGTTCTCCTATATGAGAGCTTCGAAACGATATATAATGCGTCGAAAACGGAGTATGTGTGAATGAGATATCGATGCTTAAAGTTGAGTAAAAACCATGAAATTAGCAAAAACCAATTTGGGTGTGGGAAGGTGTCCCACATAGGAAGGAGAAGTGAACTTTATTTGGTTTATAAGGAAAGAAGTGTGAGGAGTTGACAAGCTCCTTGCATGGTTTTACTCCAACACCTACCCGCGCGCAGGGGGGGTGCCGATTGACGATTTCGTAAGCTAAAATCGTCGAACTTGTGTGCGAGCGCGACCTGCGGACACGAATGCAGCTCCAAAATCTTGTGCTCACGCAGCTCGGTTTTGCTAAAATTTCTTTTGAACAGTTTGTATTTTTTTTACTGAACAAAGACACAAAAAACAGGGACCAAAAATGTAATTTTTTTTGCCCTATCGCGGGCAGGGACGAAACTTGCCAACGCGGGCAAAGTTGGGGGGCTTCGCGGGGCTTTTGGGTATTTTTGTAAACTGTGAGAGATTTTAGGTATTTTGATAAGAGATGATCAAACTTGAGGTATTTTAATTAATTTCACTTTTGAAAAATAGATGCTCTAAATTTTTGGCTGTTCTGTGAAAACAATTAGTGGCCCACCCAAAACTATATTTTAACAAAAACTATTAATCTATGTTTCCTTCCTGTTATCTTCTTAACAGCCACACACACATTTTCCAAGCCATGCATCTTCTTCTTCATCCCCCCACACTCTGCTCTTCCTCTTCTTCTCCCCTGCCCCACCGCCACCTTCAGTTCCGAACACACCACCGCCAGAACCTCCGCTACCTCAAATCCCTCGGTATCACCATCAACCCACCCCATTCCCACTCCCCTCAAACCCTATCTCACATCCTCTCAACCCTAACTTACTTCAAATCCAAATCCTTCTCGGAACCCCATTTCCCCCGACTCGCCTTTCTCTCCCCACATCTCTTCACCCCTAACTTCAATCCCACCGCCATCGAACCAGTTTTCAACTTCTTAACCACCGATTTAGCCGCATCGCCGGAAGAAGCCCGTGGATTGATCCTCAAATGCCCTCACATCCTCGAATCCGACCCGAATCTGTGCTTGAAACCGACGCTCGATTACCTCAAAAAATTGGGGATCAAACAATTGAACTCTCCAACGACCTTGAATGCTCATTTATTGGATACGAGAGTTGGTAAATTGGAAGAGAAAATTAGGTTTTTACGAGGCGTTGGGTTTTCCGATGAGGAATCGAGGAGGGTGTGTGGCCGGTTTCCGGCGATATTTGGGTACGGAATAGAGAATAATTTGAGGCCGAAGTTTGAGCATTTGAGGAGGGAGATGAAGAGGAATGGTGTGGAGGAAGTGAACAAGTTTCCGCAGTATTTTGGGTTCAGTTTGGAGAAGCGGATAAAGGTTAGGTTTATGCATTTGAAACAGAGGAATGTTGATGGTGAGGTACCGTTGAATAGGATGTTGCTTTGGAGTGATGACAGATTTTTCAAGAAATGGAAATGAAAATCAAAGATATACATACTAGATTTAGGTGTTATTCGGTTCGATTTCTATTAAGACCTGAATGGATATAGCTGTTTGAGTAGATATGGTTGTCTAGCCGTTAACAAATAAAATAAGTTGGTTTTTTGGTTGTTGTGCTGAATATAAAGTCTGAATATTAAAAATTACTATTTTACCCTCGGTCTTTATTTTTATCTGAATGATACAACTGTTTGATAAAATAATTGAATAAATAACTTTTAAATATAAAAAATATCAATTAAAGTTATTGTCAAATGAAAAACAACCTGGTTTAAAAAATAATATAATTTAAATGTTTATTTTCTTTAACACTTTTGAAATAATGTGCTCTAGATAAATGATACAAATTTACAACCATTTTTCTTTACTTGTTTTACATATGGAACAATATTTCTGAAAATACAGTGTGTTTCATATGTGAAACGTTTTGAAATGTCTTGTGTATGAAAATAGAATGGGAAATTGACTCAAATAGCAAAACAATATTTAAAATTGGTTTTCTAGCCATTTCTCTTCGAGTTTTGCACAAATAGTCAATGAGTCCCCCCACTCCCCGCCCCGCATCCGCAATTGAGGACCTGCTTAAAAGTACGAATATGACAGTTTTTTCCTAAAAAAATTTGAATATTGTGGACCTAGAAGTGAATGCGGATTACAGACTCGTTGGTTATTTGTGCAAAACCCGAAAAGAAATGGCCAGGAAGCCAACGAGTCCAGGTCCGCAATATACAAAAAAAATTAAGAAAAAGCTGTTAGATTTGTACTTTTTGAGCAGGTCCTCAATTGCGGATGTGGAGCGAGGAGTACAGATTCATTGACTATTTGTGCAAAACCAAGAGAGAAATGGCTAGATTTTGAATATTAACAATTCACCTTTGACGACATTCCTCCATCTAAATGGAGAGAAAGAAGTGTTGAAATGTCGACTTGGTGCTGGCTATTTGAGTAAATTTCCCTATATTTTTATTTTTTTACACATGCATTATTAGATTTGTAAAAGTAGGAACTCATATTAGTCTTTTTTATTAATATTATTTGAACAATATCTTATAATGTGTATTTAGTTTATTTTAAAAGTGTTGTAGAAAAACTTGTTATGTTATGATGCACAAAAACATCAAATCAACTTATCGTACAACATTTTTATACATGATGCATGGTTTTATAAACTTATGTTATAAAGTAATGTGTACTCGGTAAACATATTTAGCGTCCTATAACCCCTATTTTGTTATAGTTGCTGTTGAAAATGCACTCCCCATATATCGATTTTGATCCAAAAGAATTGTGCAAGGATTGCGTTGATAAGAAACATAAAACTTGAAGCAAAATAAAGCATCTGTTATTGTTCAATACCACAAGACAAAAAGAGAGAATATGGAATCAACTCAAGGGCCAATTCTTAGCAAGAAAACCGGCCTCAAAAAATGTCTGATTGACTAAGCCACAAAAACAAGTATAACATCTACGTAGGATATTGTTAGGGTAATCGAAATCGGCAAAAAAGTGACTGAAAAGAAATAGAAAAATGGAAGTAGTGTGCAAGTAAGAAGGTAAATAAAGAAGATGTTTGACTAGTTGGCTACTATTTCATGAATTGCATCGCTCACGGATTCATCCTCGGATCTAACAGCCAGTTTCATTGCCACCTCTTTCGCACTATCGACTCCAAAAGACAGACGAACCAGTACCTTCACGTTGCCTATGTATACTCCCGATAACAAGCATGTGTGTGATCTTGAGTTGGCCACAACCACCTCTGTCCCCTGAAAAAAGAACAAATATATTTTGCAACCAAACCAAACTAACACAGTAAATCCCAACCCGGCTTGCAAATCAAAAATTAAAAAGCAAGCTAAAGTTGAGAAAAATGTGTGCAAAAATAGATTTTAGTTCCTTCAAAATGAGAAGGCAAGACTAAGAACCAAGACTCAGGACTGCTTATTTGAAAGCACCTAGGTATTTGGACTCAGGCAGACGGGACTAAGGGGCTGTTTACTTATTTTTACATTAAATGCATGCTCGTTTGTGGCTTAATGGGTTGTATGGTAGATATGGCTAATGCGGAACAGGCTTATTCGGTCAAGTTATGGCTGAATCGGTCAACTAGAAAACCAAAGTCATTTGTACTCGGCCATTAAAATCTCTTAAATTTCCCCAACTACTCCTTTACAAAAACATGAACACCCTCTGCAAAAAGCACGATCCCCAACCTGATTTGCTTCCATCACCATAAAAATTCAGTGCCTCCCCCTCTTGTAAAATGGTCACATTTTTTACATTTGGACCGTTTATTCAGCACAACAACCGAACAACGACTTATCTGTTAACACACAGACAACTACAACTATATCCATACAGATAGCTATATCCATACAGATCTTAACAGAAAACGAACCGAACAACACCTGAACAGCACCTAAGCATTAAGCCTTGTCTGGGTTAAGTTGTCTATTTGGATAAATTTGTCTGTCTGAGGGACAGGGACAGGGACAGGAAACCAATAGGTTTGAGGGAGGCAAATAGAGAGGGTTGGATTATTTCTGAATCCTAGTATTGATTTGTTTGCGGTGGCTTAATGGGGACAATTGACATGGGTAGTTTGGTAATTTGAAAGAATTAACCACAAGGGTTGTGGCGTACTGGTTAAGGCCCTGGGGATGTGGTGGAATATCCCATCTGCCCAGGGTTTGAATCCAGGGGTACGCAACTTGTGGCCACTAAGGTTTAATCAAGGTCGATGCCTTACAGTAATAATTTGCCAAGGGATTAGTCTAGGCATAGCCTAGGACACCCTTCCAAAAAAAACATGCTCGATGGGTAGTTGGATATAAACCGAGATAATAAATATATACCTCACAAGGCTGCATGCCAAGAAGATTGATAACTGCATTAACAGCTTCACTCAAACTTTCCCTTGGACCCAGACCATACTCATCAACTCGTTCGAAATCCGGACCCAAACTTTCCCATGCGTTTCTGAAATTGGAAACCCCAACCTTAAGCATGTAATCGGCTGCAACAATCTCAGAGTCCTCCAGTTGGTATTCATCTTCAACACCATCATCCTCAGCCTCACCAGTCGAGGGATCAACCTGCAAATTTCAGTGAGCGGAAATCAAACAAGAAACTTTTTTTAGTAGCAATAGATGAGAAATTTCTTAATTATTACCTCTTTGACGATGAACTTCAACACGTTAGAAAATCTACCAACGGCTGGGACCCCTTCGGGTTTCTCGAATGCCACAAATGTTTGACCGGGTGTATCATATGGAAGTGCTTTCAATGGTATGGTTGCCAATTCGGCAAATTCTTCTGCTTCTGACGCATCCACAACAACGACGACCTATAACCAAGTCATTATAATAAGATGAGAAACTTGTTTTATTTAATCGACTTGCGAAGATGGTTTATGTAATTTAGGGCTTACATTTTCGAGTAACTGCTCAGGGATTGTATTGGTACAGTTGTATTGGAACACAACATGCCTATCGAATATGTGCTTGACAACATTAACTGCATATTCTGTTTCAGCTTCAGTAAGCTCCACTGGTGCAGAGGACTGGTTACAGAATTGAAACCATAAACAAGAATGCCATAATCAGCCAAGACGGAAGAAAAATAAGACATCTCCATCGGTTTCTCCATAATTTCTCCAAAAGGGAGAAGCAAAAAAAACTCCATTTTGGAGATTCAAATATTGATTATATTATTAACATATTCTATGATATGCAAAACGATCCTTCTCTCTTCCACCATTTAATTTTATTGGTACGTTGGGGAGTTTTTTTCTTGGGAAGAATACACAAGTAATTATTTCTTCCTCCATTTAATATTTGAGGATTCTTCAAATTTGTAGAAATTTCCCTTTAAAAAAAGATCCTAAAAACTTCTAAATCTCGTTTTCTCTATTTTGCTATTGGAGATGCTCTAACAAGCTTCTTTTTAGAAAAATTGATCCTATAAAACCAGAAACCAAACCAAACCAAACCGAACGAGCCCAATATATCCCACCCGGAGGTGGGGTGAGGGTGGGATGTACCCATAGACCTGGCCTCCACCCTCAAGAGAGTAGAGCAGCTGTTTCATAAAGACTATGATCCTATAAGAGAACCTTAAAAAGCTGTCCAAACGTAGAGAAATCCGGAATAGATGATAGTAGCTTCTCATATGTATCAACTGCAGAAGCGAGGCTGGGTGGAGGAGCACCGAGAGCAGTGGGCTTTTTACCAGCAGCCTTTTTCTCTGCAAGTGGCTGAGACTTGACTTCCTTGGGTACAGAACTGATATCAAAGGCTTCTTCCGTAGGTTCCTGTATTGGCAAAAAGATGTAAAAATAAAAATAAAAACAGATATCTGTAGCAGAGAAGTTGTAAGTCATAAAATCAGAAATTCCATGCAGCCACTTACGTAGTTCTTCAAACTAGTCTCCAGGTTGACCAGTGGGATATCCAGAGACCCAAAGAGAAATTCCTTTACATCTTTGTCAGTTTCAACAACTGAACCATCGCCTCCAAGTGTATTCAAATATAGTGTAGCCCTATCACGAACCTATGCAGAGATTGGTGAAAAGATTTGAAAATTTCCATGATTTGAGAAACATGTTTAATGATTATAATTTATAAATGGCAAAATCTACTGTTACAAATGCAACTGACCTCATCATCATTATCGTATAGGCAGCGTCTCAAAAGAACAAATATACGGGGCTGCAGTACAATATATGGAATAAATGTCTACATTAGTATCAAATAGTCCACTTTAATTAGATTAGTTTATGAATAGAAGATATGACAGCTAAGTTACCTTCAAAGAATCAACCATGGCACCAAACTTTGCCAATGTGCTTACTGCACTGGCTCGGACAGTTGCATTCTCAAGTATGACACGGTTATATATATACCTTATGTATTTGCTGGGATCGGAGGTCTTTGGTCCCTCAACACCAAGAAAATGGAGAATCTAATCATGCGTATAATAAAAGAGGTTTTAGTGTAGCTTAAAGAAAACACAAGCAACACTAAAATGCAAGAGAAAATCAAAAAGATGATGAACTAATAAGATCACCTGCGTTGAAAGATATGTAAATTCACAGTCCTCGATAAATTCACATAAGTGAAGAAGCCCACTTTCTTTTGCATCTGGAATATCCCTTATGAGGATCACAATTGAATCAACAATTGCTTTTTTGTACTCAAATCCACCTTCTTCCCTCAGGATATTGCTTAAGAAATTCATCCTAAGTAAAAAAATAGACAATTAATCATACTAAATATTCATCCTGAATTTTTTTTAAAGTTGAACATACTTACAAGGTTCTGTACTTGAGGGGGAACTTCAGACACAAGGATCTAATGGCATCAACCACAACAATTTTGAACTCATCAGCAATATCAGACATGAAGTTGGTAATCTGCTTCATTAAACGATCAACACCTGATTCATTTCCTGTTTTCAGCAGTGTGGTAATGGCAAGGGTAGCTATACTTCTATTTTGGTCTGATATTAAGCTCTCCATATCTATGTTACAGTTAGTTACAGCCATTGGATGGGTCATTGCCACCTGTGAAAATGTAGACATCAAAGGAATCACGATAGATTCTAATAATTTTTTCATAAGAGAAAATAAAAAGGTTTAAGTAACACATGCTTTAGTAAGAATAGGACTAAAAAGTTGAGAATAAATACCTTGTTTAATGTGCGGACAGCAGCAAACCGAAGCACGGGCTTAGAAGAACTTAAGAAGAGCTGTAGAACGGTAACTGCTGGAGTCAGTTCTCGACTAGTAACACCATTCAGCTCTGTTATGGCCCTGGCAGCTTCAAAAATAACCATTTCTGCTTTGTGGCGGAGGCAACCTTCCAAAAAGTCATAAAATGGGCGTTCCCCACTTTGATTGTTCATGCTTGACTCTCTAATCACCTAAAGACAATAGTATCGCACAGGTGGCAATTTTTCAGAACTTTGCCAACCACCAACCAAATCTACTTAAGAAAAAGAAGTACCTAACTATATAAAAATAAAGAGTACCTGACTGGTATAACGAATCAATAGGCATTGGGCCAAAGGGGAACGGACAGTACCCCTTGTCAAGCTGGTAACTAATTTGCTCACAGCTAATCTGTCGTTTTGTCTTATCTGCAAATGCATCAAATTTATTTAATTAATGGAATAAATGTTGAAATTTCTCACACCCCTATTTATTTGTAGCATACCTGGTGGAGAAGAGCAAGTGCATGAAACTGTACAAGTGCAGCCCTTGATTGAACAGCTTCTTGAACCTCATTGCTCCATCTTTTCACAATCTCGGGGTTTGTCTAGAGATGCAACAATATAAGATAATTACAGACTGTGTTAAGATAATATCAGTAAACACTAATGCAACATATTGCAATTTTTCATACACTTGGTTGTACCTGGAGCAAATGGATACCACTGACTAGGGCAGCACTGGCTACTACAGGATTTTTGTCAACAATAGCTTGTTTCAAGTACCTCTCAATTTGAGTAAGAAGTGTTCCATCAGTGATGCGGCAGAGAACACGGATAGCATTTGCTCGATACACATCAGTCTTGCTATTCATGTCCTTCATAAGGGAGCTTGTGACAATAATAACCTTTTTTGCAAACAGGAAGATGTACCGTGTCATTCAAATTTGCACAAAAATAAAAATTCCATGAGCAGAAAAAGGAATAAATCATGTTACACTACCTCATCCGAAGAGGGAGAGAGCTCCTTTATCATCAAATACACCATTCTTCTTAAGCCGATATCTTTAGACTGGAAAAGTTTTGTCACGGCAAAGAAAACTTCCGTGGCTTCAACCTACAAATCAAGCACAATAACAAAGAGTTCAGGTATCAAATCAACGCTAAGGAAAAAATCAATCTATGGAAAAAATTCATGTCAATACAAATGGACTAGCATGGTCAACAATAAACACATGATCTCGTTTATAAATTATAATAGGCATGTGAGTGACAAACAAAAGCACAGTCAAGAATTATAATCTGACCTTTGTGAACGTTTCTCCTTGATTTAGAAGGTAAAGCAGCTTTGTAATAACCTGGCAACAGGAAGACAAATCATGATTTGCAAGAATTGAAACAAAAAATTAGCAAGAATCGGTTTACATGGACAAATAAGCACCTGGGAACACCTCCTTGAATCTAACTGAGGATCATTGAAGACCCTAGCTTCTTGAAGAACTGCTCCCTTCTCAATTCCAAGAAAGGGAGAGTACTCTGCTGCACAAATTAAAGAAATTCCATATCAGATACACCAAATGTAGTTTAAGAGTCCCATAACTTGATTACTTTTAGAAAAATTGGGATACACAAATCTACATCATCTTCCAGTTATCTGTAGTGTGCAAATTTATCAATGTCAATAACCAAAAGGTCAGTAGTTGGATGCTGAAATTGGTAACCAGTAGAAGCTACTTGTGTGTTTAAATGAATTTGGTAAGATAACTGAAAAATAGAATGTACACATATCATTTCTCTAATATATCTCGTCTTGTACTATATCACAATGATCTAAAACTTCAATTATCGTTTCATCCCCACTCCCTAATTAATCAGTCGTACGAGAAGAGTAATTCACAAGCATCAACATCGTCACATCCACGAAAATCAACTGATTTAATAATTTTAAGAGCTTGTGAGCCATCTCAACTAAGATCATTATTACGGCATAGTGGAACCAAATGTAAATCTAAAACTGAAAAGTAAAATCGTCTGATTCTCACAATAACGACGAACAATTTCAGGAACTGAACGAATAACTCAGATAACTGAACCAAAAATTCAAAGGAGGCATAGAAATTCAGAGGCTTGTACCTTCCTCGTCACGATCATCGTCTTTCTTCACGAACTGCGCCATCGAAGATGTGTAGGTTTAGAAATAACCTAGAAGATCAATTAATTACTCGGAAAGATCTAGCAGATCCGAGTCTCTCTGTATGTGTTTGATGATCTCCAGTGAAGGTTGTATCAATGGAGGAATGAGGTTGCAGATCTCTTCAGCGTCTCTCCCTTCGCATTACAAGTTTGATCTTGTTTCAAAGGGTTTGAGCTTTGAAACCTTAAAACTATTTTCGTTGTAAACATTACATGCTTCCAATTTTAGATTTAAAAAAAGAAAAAAAATGCAACTTCTCTTCATAATTTTTTATTTTAAACAATAAAATTGGATAATTTTTCCCAATTAATTGAATTTTAATTATTTTTCAAAAAAATTAAATAGATTGTTTTTAATCTATAAAACCAATTAATGTGGTAACTTCGTAAAAAGGTATTTGAAAAAATTCAAATGATTTTCATTTTTTAGTAATCAAGTTAATTACCGGTAATTTTAATTGACTCCACACGAAACCGACTCCCAAATACACTAATATGAGGGACGTATTTTAGCTCATTCAACGGCTGAAGCTATCGAGGGTGGGGAGGCCCAGGATCGAAACATAACGGGTAATGGATTTACCTTTACTCTTTGTCGACCCTAACTAGTATCCCCAAGGTGCATCTCCGTTGAAGACCGCCCACGCATCCCCCACATGTACCAATCTCCATATATCTCTACAAGTAGGGGTGTCAATTTTGTACCGAGACAAACCAACCAATTCACGTACCAACCGTACCAATTTAATTGGTACCAATTTAGTTGGTACCGACCTAATTGGTTGGTATACCGTACCAACTATTTAAACTTGGTTGGTACGTGGTATTAGAAGTCGCGTACCACGGTAATACCGTACCGTACCGACTTATTTTTCTAAATGTTTATTAATTAAAGTTTAACAATAATACAACATATTTTGATTTATAAAATTTTAAATTATCTTGTTTTACGTTTTGTTAAATTGTAATACAAATTGATATATAGAACTTGATTGAATTCATTTGCTTATCCTTAATAACTTTGATAACTCGCCTACATCTCCACTCTTCATGGTCTATTCTCGCTCCTTAATTGTCGTTTGTATTAAACTATTAGTGAATATTTGTGTTATATGAAGATTATTTGAACGACACAACGCATATCAACAATTATTAATGCTCGACATGTTTAGTGCATCTAGATCTAGTTGGTAAAGATGTCAATCTAATTAGTTCATAATTCAATTTTTGAGATGTTGGTACAAAACCGTACCAACCGAAAAAAGTTGGTACCAATCTAGTTGGTATCAAGTATAATTGGTTGGTACATGGTATAAAATTTTGTGTACCAATTATAATTGGTTGGTACATGGTATATGAAAAAAAAACATGGTACCGTACCATGTTCACCCCTATCTACAAGTGTATCTTTACTGGATTTTAGTGTCAGGTCAACACAATTTGAGAAGCCACAGTTCAACAGAATGAAATTTTTACTGGATTTTAGTGTCAGGTCAACACAATTTGAGAAGCCACAGTTCAACAGAATGAAATTTCGACAAGGCGTATGCTTATTTTTTTTTCAATGGATGCCTTGATAGTTGTGTCTATGGTTATGGAAGTATACTTTTTGATAGTTGTCCCTCATTTTGTTTGTGGGTTAGAGGTTAGACGGTTCCATTTCGATTTCGGGAGAAGGAGAGAGAGGGAGGATGGGTGATGGAATTTGATTACCGAAAGATAGAGTTGGTGTTAAGATGATGGTTTTCACGGGGCTAAGATAAAAAAAGACTGAAAGAGTTAGGTTTTGGGATTTTACTTGTTTATTTTTTTCAAATTACTATTTTGCCTTTTGTACTTAACATAATAACATAACAAAAGTTAGGGTGAGGAACCAAATTCAATAAAAATTGCATAAAGGACCAAATCCATAACAAAACACAAATAATAGGACCAGTCCCATAACAAATCAGAGACCATAGGGATCAATTTCATAATTTACACTTACATGAAAGTAATTTTATAACAAAAGTAGAGGTGCACAAAATCCCAACTAATCCAATACCCACTCAACCTACTCCAAACTTAGGCCAATTTGAACCTAATCCAACCCAATGAACATAACACCCCTCTTTTATACATTAGCTATTTTCATAAGTGTATTGCTATTTCATCCGTAACTTATTTCTTATTTTCAAGAATCTTCAACGTTCTTGGCCTTTTCCTTATTCCTCATGTAATGTAATAGGTTGATCCACTAGTTTGTTTACTAAGGGTGCGTTTGGTACGCAGACATGATAGAACATGACAAGATGGGACAGGACAGGACAGACAAGACAGATCAGTTGTTCAGCGTTTGGTAGACAGAACTAGACATAACAGAACATAATAACATTGGATAAAATACAATAAATAAAATTTAAAGAATGAATAAAATATAAAATAGAACGTGTATTTGATGTTTTAGAAGAGAATTGGATTTTATTTTGAGGATATATTGGTAAAACATAAGTTTGTTCCATGGGATGGGGTGGAACAAGCCTGTTCCAGCTTATTCTATATAGTATGAGTATGTAGGTGACGAAATATGTTGCTTTTAAGATGTGCAAAACATAAAGTTACAAAATTTTATGTGTTAGCAGGAGGGGTTTGGCAGATATAATCAGAAAGGGGGAACAAAAGAAAGAAATAGTTTTATTATGGGGCTGTAACTTGTAAGATAGACAAATTGTAATGTTGAAACCTTATGGGGCAAAATAACAATATCTACAAAGTGTTGGTGTTTTTTGGTAATTTTGAAAGCGATTAAACAAAAAAAAGTTCCATTGCCGGGAATCGAACCCGGGTCTCCTGGGTGAAAGCCAGATATCCTAACCGCTGGACGACAATGGAAGGTTGTGTATGTTAATCAAAATAATTCTATAAAGACAAAGTGTACGTAAGCCAATCTAATAGAAATCATTGAAGTGTTGCTGTTATTTATGTAAGATCCATTTTTACTTGTAACCATGTTTTTTTGGATAAGGTTATCCTAGGCTATGCCTAGACTAATCATTTGGCAAATTATGACTGTAAGACATCTGTCTTGATTGGCCACAATTGTTGTGTACGCCTGGATTAGAACTCTGGGCAGATGGAATATTCCACCACATCCCCCAGGGACTTAACAAGTACGCCACAACCCTTGTGGTTACTCGTAACCATGTTGCTTTACTATAAATCTTGTCTTCTTTTGCAAATCTACACCCATCCATGTCCATGGATGCATGTTAGTATGTTACCTGATTTATGAGAAGATGATAATGACTTGTTAATTTTGGGACAATGTAGAAATGATAACCCAAGCAAAATGCATGAGATTCATTGGATATCATGATTCTGATCGTCAAAAAGTGATGTATAGATGGTGGGTTTGGCCGTGTGTTTTGTGACTTTGTTGTTTCTAGTCTGGTTTTAATCTAATGGTGTTTTTCTAAAAGAAGTGATATATAGAAACCGTCATTTACTTGTTTAATTTATCTTTTGATGCACGTCTTCATGAAAACTATCTATCTATTAAATTATTAATTGATATAGAAGTTAAGGTACGCATAAATTTTACCCTTAAACCCTATCGTTATGTAAAATTTGTTAGGTTAGTTTGGAATGGTTTCGACGGTGTCAAGAAATTGCCTTTTGGGGAAATCAACTTTTTGGGAAAATTCACATTTTCTTTAGGGTAAAATTTTGTAGTATGACTCACGGAATCACGATCCTTTCGTTAAAAGATGTGCATAGTTTTTATATCATCTTTTTTGGGAAATTGACTAAAATAGCTAATTAAACCCTTCATATTCACTTTATAGCCACCTTTTGAACTCATTGATAGATCTATCCAATTAGGCAAGTAGTATTACATAACTTGGCGTAATCCACTTTTTGGATTGAAAAATAGGGGAAATGGGCAGTACACAAGTTGTGTAAGTGAATATGTTGTCGAAGTAACACTTGTGCAACTTGTGTAATACCATTTTCCTCATTATTTTAATTTGAAAATTGGATTACACAAGAAAGCAATGTGTAATACTATTGCGTAATATCTAGCTATATCCGTGAATAAGTTTAATAGGTCACCATAAAGTGAATTGAAGGATACAAAATGGCACAAAATTTAAGCAAGGCACTATTTGAGATGCAAAACCTTATTTCATAGCATCTCCAACAGCTTCTCCATTTTGGAGAAAATGGAGAATATAGGAATTTTGAGTTATAATTTTGCTCCAACAACTTTCTCAAAACTATCTCTAAAATAGAGAAAGTATGAGAGAGAAGGAGTTTTTCTCCAAATATGAGGATAACCCAAAAAATGATTACTAGTTGAGAGAACCAATAGAAATCTTTGAAAATAAATATTTGGAGAGATAAATAATATTTTAATAGATAAATAGAATATTTTAATATTATAATCAATGTTTACTTCTCTAAAATGGAGAATCTGTTGAAGATGAATGTATTTTATTTAGGAATTTTGGCTTTTGGTTCTTTATTTTAGAGAAATTATAGGGAAGCTGTTGGAGATGCTCTCATCAAAAATAATGAACCACCACCTCTGACCCAACGGTCAAGAAAGAGTACAATACCCAAAGCATATAGTACAACCACATAGTAAAGCAAGTCTCATAAAGACCATAATTCCAAATACAAATGACAAGATAAACCGAATCAAAACACGAAAACTTAAAAAAACTGCCAAAAAGCGACAAAAATTTAAAAAACGAATGTCAAAAAATTAAAAAATGGGAAGCAATTTCGGGGTTTCGAACACGAACAGCAAATGGCTGAAACTCGCATGCATATAATTAGGCTCCGGAGTGGGAGACCGGGGTGGTAACGAAGTGACCATCTTGGTAAGTGTTTATGTACTGCTGTGGCAAAGCATGTTCCACCTGCAACATAAACATCACACGATTTTTGTGAACACGACACGGATTTAGATGCTGAAAATACGAGCGTAAAAGGAAGAGCGATGGCGTACCAGATCAGCATCAGGATCGTCACCAGGTACCATCACGTTGATTTCACTTGCCTTGGCAGTTGTTATAGAAGTCTCGAGAGAATCTTTGCTCAAGTATAATTGGCATCCTGCCGTGTTGTCTATTGAAATAGTAGGGGCTACACCCTATAATCACAGCCATAATAAATGTGAGAATATAAAAGAGTAATCGATGACAGAAGAAAGGTTCCAACATATATTGTAGACAATAGGTCCAAGTCAAGCTGATGTGAGACTCTACATCTAGGGACGGGCCCAGATGGTGCATGTGGTGGCAACTGGCACGGGCCACCGCTTCGTTCATTCGTCGCAGTGTAAAAAATTATAGAGTCATGAGAAGTGCCGGTGTATCAATTTGTTGTGTGCCACCGTATATACTTTGAAACAACAACAAGGAGACAAGTTTCCCTTGCAAAGCTTTTCTTCCACCCTAGACCCCAGTTTGAATCCCGTTAGCGTCATTATCTTAGTTTTTAGCTTTTAATTTCAGATTTATTTTGTTTCTAAAAAAAATTGCAATAAAAGACTTGAACACATGACCTCACATATGAAAAACAATGAACTAACCGACACACGGATGATGATTTTGTGAAGAATATTCTTATATTTGTTTATTAATAATCAAATGGTGCCACTGCTTGAAAAAATGACTTTGTAAAAAATACCCTCATATTTGTTTCTAGACATGCACAAATTGTCCCGGAGTGTCGAGATGGGGCTAGACGGGTACAAATTGTCCTGGAGGGGTAGATGTTGGCTCTGATACCATGCGAAAATATGTAGAACTCCACGAGGTTACTCTCCAAAGAAGTCCTCGGGGAAGAAAGAAAAGTTTCAACATATATTGAGGAGAACAAGTCAAGTGAAGCCGAGATTGGACTCTTGCTCAATTACAGTTGTGGTTGACCGATTATTGCTTTATAGGCAATCGATGACACAGCCGGATAAGATTATTTAAACATAAAAGTTCGACAAGGGCACAAGTACGATGGGATACCTGGCATTGCACCTCAACACTGCTGCAATTAACAATCTCGAAGGCAGCAACAACATCCTGTTTTCAGAGTTTTAAGAGTCAACCATCGTATATCATTACCACCCATGTTGCAAATTTACAGAAATCACAGTTTCTTCACTGACCGTGAATACGACACCCATTTTTGTGCATTTGTCGACGGTTATGTTGTTAACTTTCCCTGCACAATGTAATTGAATCTCTTAAACATGAAACGGCCACCTCCGTTATTAGATAAATAGGGTTGGGTTTCGGTGAGAAGTTGAGGAGAGTGAGAAGTGGTTATCAACCGTTGGATGAGAAATGGACACACATTAGGATGAGATGCACCGGATCAATTCCTTTCTAAGCCGCAATTCATGGGAGGGCATGAGATTAAAAGTGCTCAATGGTTTAGATCCACTTCTCACTGTTAACTGAACTTCTCACACGGTCCTTTGCCTATATATATATATATATATATATATATATATATAATGTATCACCTTGGATCTGTAGGACTGAATCTTTGCATCCAAAAATATATACTGTCTGCCTTGGATCACATTCATCAATCACCAAATCCTTCGCGCCGATTTGATTCTCAACAACCCATCTGCATAAATATCATGTAAAAGGGCTCACAACCACCATTTAGGCAATAAAGTTATCACTGGAAACCCTAATGGGCCCCACACGGAACCTGCCTCCAAGGACACCAATGTGAGGTGACATTTTTTGGCTCACTCAGCTGACTGAGGCTAGTGGGGGGTCCTGGGATCGAACCCAGGACCTGTTATGTATTTGGGCAAAGTCGTCTCACCCCTTTGCCAACTGAGCTACACGCCTGAAGCAGGCTCACAGTCACCATTAATAACCTGATCTCAGTATCTACTAAATAGATACAATATACTTACTTGCGACCCATTACAAGCTCAAATTTTGGCGGTCCTACTTTAGCAGCAGCGGGCGCACTCTTGCGGACTTGTTTTTCACCAGTACTGACAAACCCGGCTCTATCTGCACGATTTTTGGTCTTCATATCATCTGTAACTTTTCTTAATCCTGAGCCATGAAACCGAGAGTCAGTAACTCCGCAATGCACTTGAGAAAAGCATAGAACAAGCAAAAATGTAAAAGGAAAGTTACCAGCAGTAACTGGTTTTGAACCAATTTCCTGAAAAACAGCGGCCATTCCTTTCTTTGGTTGAGATGAAGATGATGCAGAAGATCCTGAGCTCGCTGGTGGAGGCCCTGGAGGAGCAGGAGCACCTGGTTTAGAAGATGTGGCTACGGTTGCCCCTGTCGCACTCCATACAGGGCCTAAAGCATAATGACTCTTAACGTAATCCCTTAACCCTGGTACATAAATTTCCTTAAGAGCTTTTACCCATTCCACGTGATCCGGATCTTTATTTCTGTATTCTATAAGAACCTACAATCAATTATCACATTCAAGCATAATCTTAGTAAACCATAATCTTGACTTCTTGATAGTCCTCAATCTTTGTGACATTTAAATGGTAGCAATCTATAGGATTTTCTTTCCTTCAGATTCTTGTTGTGAGAATACATGGACCCCTAGATTAATCTCCAAAAGAGCCCTTAAGGAGAGAAGGCATGTTCCAACATATATTGTCTAGCTGGAGTGCGACTCTAACACTTGTATCCATATTTCTGAACTCAGATATACAAATCTGAGTCATCATGCATTGAAAAGAAGAAGAAAGTTAAGAAACTACCCTTCTTAACAGATCTTAAGTACCTTGTTGCTGTAAAATTCAGCTGATTGCCAACATTCTTCCACATGTCCAATAGGCATGCTCATTCCTGGAAAGATAAGAACAAATAAATATTACCTTGATGCTTCATATCATCCACGCCAAAACACAAAGCATGAAGAATAGTTTTCCCTCACCGCAATTTTTCCCCGTATATGCAATCCATGCTAAAGCTGTTAGACTCTCGGAAGCGGCTTTTAGGTGGTTGAAGAAATCAGAACGTGGTCCTTCTGACATGCTATTTGCTTCAGTTAACTTTTCATATAACGGCTTGAGAAATTCTGTCATTCCTCTCGCATCAGGTTTCTGCACAATTAATACATTAAACTCTAACACCATAACACCACCTATAAAATCTATAAACAAATAAAAGGAACCGTACAGCCTGAGGGTGTTGCAATGGTCATCATCAGTTCACATTCTCAGTTCTTCCTAAGACTCCTCATGTTAACACAGGTAACTAATAATAAAATTACAATAGTTTGTTGGCGTTCAGCGTAGCAATTGAATGGGCAATGAAAATCAATGAATAAACTTTTAAACAATCTCATAATATTCCATCACCTATTGCCAAATGATCAACTTAGTGACCAAGCAAAACTAGAAAATAAGAATATATGGCCATATAACAGGCTTTATGCAACTAAAAACAAAACAGAATAATTCATGATCTCCTGAATCAAACGAGGCTTTTTTAGCTTTTGTTTACATCCAAACTAGAGGCTTATGGCTTTTGTTATCATCCCTAATTCAATGTAGCTATTAGCTCTTGTTATTGTCCTAGATTCAATGAGAATTTCTTCCACCTTTTCAAGTAACATCTATATCTATTTTTGTGGTTTTGTTCAAACTCAACTGCAATTTCACATTTTAATTATTGACCCAATGAAAACAACGTTTAAGCATTATTTTTCACCCAATTTGAAACACACACACACACACACATACGCGTAAATTGTACATAAACGTATTGTGTATATGTATACAATTTGAAACACACACACACACACACACATACGCGTAAATTGTACATAAACGTATTGTGTATATGTATATTTGTGTGCATGCATGTACATTTTAGATGCTTGATAACAAAATGAATTTCAGTTTTTTCTACAACTAAATTATTAATGATGATCCTGCGATGATTTACATATGTAGAATCTCCTTATTTCGAGACGAGCGACTACATTTAAAATTCGAGCACAAACACAAGGATACGTGAATTGAAAAGAAAAAAAACAAACCAATGAGATACCGAGGGTCAAAACTCAAACATCATTCATCATGATCAACATAAATCCATAGATACACAATACGCGTAAATGTTACCACAATTGCAAATGAAGAATCTGTGAAAATTAACCTGCGTTTGTTTGATCCTCATGAGAAGCTCCTTCTCAGCAGAGAAAGCTTCAGTGACAACATTCGTAATATCCTGAACTTGTCCGCCAATCCTCCCCGCAGCATCGGTAACCTTACGGACATATTCCGCCACCAGATCTTCAAATGCGACGATTGATGGTTCCGATGCGGCTGATGCGGCGTCAAACGCAACGGCTTGGGGCTGAGAACCGATGGAGATCGATTCTAGCCTGGCTATAGCGGATTCCAACCGCTGTATTAACCGTTCATCCATTTGGGCGAGCTTAATTCCCCCTGTCTCTCTGGGAGATAAACAGATTACAGATCTGGTGTTTGTGTATGAAGAAGGGTGACGCTTTTTTTGCCTTTGAAACTCCAAAACGGAGCAAAATGCAATCCTGCGTGTGCCACGTGTCGTTTATCAAATATTCTCCTCTTGTGTCTTTCGGTATGGATCGTTATAATAACGCTTGTTAGGCCATAACTACCAGTAACCAATTAACCCACTGGCCACCTCAGCGTCACATCAGCTTTTCTCTTTCCTATCCTCCTTATCCAATCCTTACCCAAAAATGGAGTACCAGTACCCAATGAACCCACTTGCTACCTCATCTTTTTTAATTCTTTTATTTATACATTTAATTATTTAACAAAATAAAAATATTTATATATTTTTTAATAAATAAAAATAAGATAAATAATAAAAATAAAAATTCATATCATTCATTAAAAAATTAAAAAATTAAAAATTACAAAATATTAAAAATCTACTCGTCGTCATTGTTGGGAACTTGGATACGCCAAATATGTTCGACCAAATCCGACCGAAGGTTATTATGAGTGTCCCGGTTTTTGACTTCTCGAACATTTGCCGCGCGTTGTTCCTCACTGATTTGTGTTTCGATATCATCCGTGAAAAGGTCGTTTTCATCGCCACCACAAATGGCATGGTCTTCGTCTTCGAGTATCATATTGTGTAATGTGACACAAGCGTACATAATGTTTCCCAATCTTGTCGGATGTCATCCGCGTGCCGGGTTATGAAGTATATGCCAACGTTGTTTAAGCACGCCAAAAGCTCGTTCAACATCTTTACGTGCCGATTCTTGCGCGGACTTGAACTTTTGTCGTTTAGGGTCATGTGGGCACGTAAATGATTTTACGAAAGTAGCCCAATCCGGATATATCCCATCCACTAGATAATATACGTGGTTGTAGGTGACTTCATTCACCTCAAAAGGGCACTCAGGTGCTTTTCCATCATATAGATCGTTGAATATGGGCGACTGATTGAGAACATTGATGTCGTTGTTGGAACCGACAACACCAAAGTATGCGTGCCAGATCCATAGATCATGGGAGGCCACTGCTTCTAGCATGATTGTCGGGTGCTCATGTGTAACACCCTAAAAACATGGCTAATTTAAACCTTTAAAATTCCACAAGTTATGATCATAAAACTTCAAACTTATATAACAAGAGGATCATCGGTAAGGTTTCTATATACAACAAACGTCTAAATCAAATAACCTATTAATCTAATCATACATCATAATCAGATTAACTAGGTTATCTAATCATCTGTCCCAAAATATCCAAAAGAACAACTAGATCCTTTGTCATCTCCAAGTTTGATTCCTTCAAAAGTTCTCGTCTCTCATCCCCGCTTACTTCCCGGAGCTTGTACCTGGTAAGAAGATTCAACTTGAAACATTAGGCTTTCGCCTAGTGAGAATATTCAAATCAAATTAAAATTTAACAATCAAAATCTCAACAGATAAATCAAACCGGTTCTCACCCATCTTACCGTACACGTGCTTAATCTCAACAACGGAAACCTACCCCAAACTCAAAACTATGACTAACCTTCAGTAAGTCATATTATCACAAACCAGAGCCAACTACGAATCAATCCCAGATTCTAGATCTATGCTCTAATCTAATAAATCGCAATTACACATGCTTATTTATTAGAAAGGAAGTAGGGATTACAATTACTCATGTCAATCTATATTCTTCCTTAGAAATCAGGAATTACGATTACTCACATCAATCCCATGATTTCTCAATAATGCAAAATAGGAATTACGATTACTCACGTCAATTCCATATTTAACATACACTCAGGAATTATGATTACTCACATCAATTCCTTAATTCATATAAATGGGAATTACGATTACTCACATCAATTCCACATTTAACATATATACTGGAATTACGATTACTCACGTCAATTCCACATTCAACATACACACATTGGAATTACGATTACTCACGTCAATTCCATGTGTTCATATAAACTAGTGCCTATGGATCCATTACACTTTACTAACGTATATGCTTAACAACATATTACAGCTCATATCATATTCTCAAATCTAAGAATACTAGATAACCTATCGTATCTTCATCCTAAATGCCCCCCCTTCGGCGACTTAGCACGGGGGTTCCGCTACCCGGTTAGCGGATGGGGTCAAGGGGCAACGCCCTTGCGGGGTCTGGGGGCAGCTCTCCTAGAATTTTTTTAGAAACTTAACCAGACAAAACATCTAGAAACTGCATCCAACCATCAGAACCTTACATTCTTAATTTCTCCAAAGGGTCCGGATAACAGGGGTTTCCGGATACCTTAGACTATTATATTCTTTAGTTCATTTTCAAGATCTATTACCAAAATCTGTAAACTGACTCTTTTTATCCAACTCCCGGTATTCCCAACTCCCGGTATCCCCAACTCCCGGTATTCAACACATGTACCGGGACTTCACCGGAACTCATAAGTACCGGGATTTGCCTCTACCGGGACTTCCAAGTACCGGGACTTTCAACTATCGGGACTTTCAACTACCGGGACTTTCAACTACCGGGACATTCAAGTACCGGGACTTTCAAGGTTTTGCGTACTGTCCATTCAACAAGTCCTCAAATCGATTTAAAACATAATATCAGTTCAATCTACTCATCAATTAAGTTCTACTAACATGTTAAGACACACATATTACACATCTATTTCAACATTAATGGCTGAATTTTAAAGAGAGTTGAATAAACTCACCTTAATAAGAATCTGAACACTTTTTCTTCCTTTACAGCAGCTAAATCGAACAGCTTAATGAAGTCTGAACACTGTTGCTTCACGTACAAAGGCTTAATCAAACAGCAGAACCCCAAAATCAGTTTCTTCCTTCTTATTTCTTTTTCTCTCGATATCTCTATCTTTTCTCTGTTTCTCGACTTCTTACTGATTTCTCAGTAAACATTCACAAAAGAAAACTTAATTAAGCCAACAATTTGACACCTCATCCTTTTTAAAACAGATGAGTCCTAACTCATTTCCCAAACACACCTCCTACTTAAAGAAATGACATAATAAACCCTTAAGTTAATATCTCCAATTAACTTTACTTTAACCAAATTACAAACTTAACCCTTATGATTAATATTATTCATAAAATAAATCAACGAAAATTCGGGATGTTACATCATGATCACCTCTCATGAATTGACCTCGCCATGCTACCGGACAATTTGCCCACGCCCAATGAGTATAGTCTATGCTGTCGAGCATGCCGGGAAATCCGTGTTTAGCTTAATGCGCGGTGTACAACTTCTGAATATCAACATAAGTAGGCTTGCGTAAATATTTTTTACCATAGAGTTCAATAATACCTGTGCAGAATTTGTGCAGACAATCTCGTGACGTTTTGCCTCCCATCCTCAAGTACTCGTCAAGTGAGTCGACAGCTACTCCATACGACAATTGCCGAATAGCGGAAGTACACTTTTGTATCGGAGAAAAACCTTGTTTGTTTCCGGCGTCCACCCGAAGTGTAAAATACGGATACTCTCCTTCTAAATCTTCAACTATTCGTTCGAATAGTTGTCTGCTCATCCTGAACCGCCGTCTAAACATATCTGGTGTATAAACCGGGTTGTTGCCAAAGTAGTCCCGCAAAAGCCGCTCGTTTGCAGCTACCCGACCTCTTTCTATGTTCCCGGCCCTCGGTTCTCTTCTTGACGATGAGGCGGTGCTACCATAAATTAGTTTTGCAGCTTCTCGAACCAACCCTACAAAAATTTCCCTTTGATGATGCAAGTACTCGTCGGTGTCTATGGATGATGATGATGCGGTCGATGAAGCGGGTTGTGGTGAATCCATATTGTCTAAAATTGAAGAAATAAATGAAAGAAAGTATAGAGTTGTTTGGTGTGAAAAAATGAAGATGATAGAGGTTAATATATATAGTGTGTATAATTTGAAAAAAAAAATTAATAAAAAAATTAATAATGTAGCCGTTGGTAAACGTTATTATTTAAAAAATATAAAAAAATTAATTAAACCACAACGGGTTCATCGGGTTCACGAACCCGGTCCCCCGTACCCGCCCTGAACCCGCTCCCCCCCCGGTACCCGCTACCCGACTTACCCGCTCCCTACCCAATGCCACCTCGGCCGAACCCGATGCTACCCACCAAACCGCTACGGATGGCCTTAAAGTATAAAACAATTATTAACATGATTTACAGAAACAAATTAATTTACGTTTATAACTTCAGGTTTTAGAAGAAATCTTAAAAAATAAGAAACTGAGAATATCTTGGTAGTCTCTCATCTGGACGATATGTACTTGTATATATAAATAATTTGTAACACACACGTGTATATGTTCATATGCAGTTGTGCATAATGAACACATGCATAATGACAAAAAAACAATTTAATTTACTTATATGCACAAGTGCATATCGTCCAGATGAAAAACTACTAGAATGTTCTGCAATTTTCCATTCTTTGATGTTTTCTCCTGAACCTCCGTGCTTATCAATGTATGGATATAATTTACGAATCACATAAAAGTAAAAGCAAGAGGATAACATAAGAAAACTTGGAACATGATTGAAGATTTGAGTTCTGAGCTTTAGAGTTGAGATCGTTTGTGTATTTAACTAGTTACATTAATTTTTCGGGGTTGTTTAACTGGTGAAATTTCGGGATTTTTCATCAGATGTCATTGGTTCAAGTCCTGCCATAGCTACCAGAGGGTAAAGAGCTATAGATGGCCAAATGGGCCTGGTCGAGCCTCAGATCTGCAGAGGATTGGGACCGACTTGGGACCGGCCCGACGTGAGACCGTTTGGACCGATTTGGGCCCCCCCGATTAAGATCCGATTACGATCTTTCAACAAAAACAAGGTCTGCCCGACTTTTTATTTAAATTTTATTTTTAAATGTATCGTTAAGTATATTTTTAAATTTACTTTTAAATGTATTTTTAAGTTTATTTAATTGAATATCAAAATGTATATTTAATGTATTACAATAAAAAAAACGTTATTTTTAGTGTATTGGGTTGACCCAATTAAATATTTTAAAGTATATTTGATTGACTAATAACAAAAACGTATTCTTAAATGTATTCAATTGACCAAATTATAATAAATACATATTTGTTATATGTAAAAAAATCAATTTAAAAAAAATAAGTGGGACAAATTTGGGCCCGACCCAAAACCGAAACTGATTCTCATAACCAGGTCTCATACACCTTAACCGAGTCGTTGATTTTGGCCGGGGTCGGGACCGGTTACGGGATCACTATTTAGAATCGGGACATATTTAGGCCAGACCCGGTCCAGTACCGATTTTTGACCACCTCTACCAGAGGATATACTAGTACCTAGTTAACTTTACTTCCCATGAGAAGTAGTTAAGGTATGTACAAACTTGTTCTGACACCTATAGTTGTAAAAAAAAGGGAAATTAATTAAAATACCCTAAGTTTGAAGTTGACTTACCAAAATACCCCAAAAAATGAAAAGTTTACCCAAATTTCCGCGGTGGAGTCCCGCGATCGCGGGCAGGGACCATTTTTGAAATTTTATGTGCTTCATATTTACACTTTCAGTCCCTGCCCGCGGTGGAGTCCCGCGATCGCGGCCCGCGGCGGTCCCGCGGTGGGGACTGAAAGTGTAAATAATCTTGCAAACATTTTCACAATTGGTCCCTGCCCGCTATAGAGGGCCCCCTCCGCGGAAATTTGGGGCATTTGGGTAAACTTTTCATTTTTTGGGGTATTTTGGTAAGTCAACTTCAAACTTGGAGTATTTTAATTAATTTCCCTAAAAAAAAACTAGTTATATTAAAAGACATCGATTCTTCTAATAAAAGCTCTTGCAAGCGCATGAATATGATTGTAAAGCATGGGTAGATATTAGTAAGACGGACGAGAAGATGGGTCATGGAAATTTGGGTTAGCTAGACGGTGTGACATGAAGTAGAGGTTGAGGGCAGAAGACATGGGAACTTGGGAAGGGTTCAGAGGCTAAAATATAAAGTAGCAGGATCTTAGAGCATCATGATTCTGCCACATCAGTTTTTTCTCTCTACCACATCAGCTTTCTCTTTCGTACTCATTTTATGAACATTTCACTCCCAATCATGAACCGGTTCATGATTTATATAATAAAAAATATAAAAAATTACTATTATAATTAAAACAAATAATTAAAATATACTTATAATAATTAAAAGAAACTAATTAAAAATTACAATAATAAGTCATAATTAAAAGTTACAATAAGTAAAAACAATTTTAATAAAACCTTGATTGAACTCATTTAATAATTTACAATAATAAAAAACGAGGATGCTTATTATATATTAAAAATAATTGGAAGTTGATAATTAATTATTTTATTAATTCTTTTAATAGATTGATTGTGCACTAAAAAAGAAAATTAGATAAGTTAATTTAGTATGGAAGTTATCTACCAAAAGGATGGAATTTGATTATTTAGTATAAAATTTTAAGTGGGGCCTATGTTTTCTACTTCAAGAACCGGTTCATCTGTATGGACCAATTCCATGATGTGGCAATGAACCTCACTACACCTAATGGTGGAAGAAAATTATGTTCTTCTTGATGACATGGATTCATGGACCTCTCATTGGGGATGCTTTTAGGGCATCCACGATGGTGAAGCTATTGTGGATAACTTGAACAAAATAAAAGTATATAAAAAAATTGTTGGGTCCACCTTAATGTACTTTCTATCTCTTTTGCTTCTCACATTCTATTTTCAAAGATTTGAGCAATATCAACCCTTTGATCAGTAAAATCTTTTTCAAGTGACTTTTTCAATGGTCAAACTTTTTTTAACCATTCTTCAAGTCATCTTCAAACAACCATTAGAGATGCTCTTACTATAAATGAGGGATCATGCATACGTGTTTACTTACTTTTTATATGTACATTGTGCATTTTTTTTTACTCCTTACTATTAAGAGCATCTTCAATGGTTGTTTGAAGATGGCTTGAAGATGAGTTGAAAAATGTTTGACCATTGGAGACAAAACTTGAAAAAGACTTTACTTATCAAAGATTTGATGTTTCTCAAGTGTTTGAAAAAATAAATGTGAGAGGCAATAGAGAGAGAAAATATATTATGGTGGGCCCAATAATTTTTTTATATATTTTTATTTTTTTCAAGTCATTCATACAACTTCACCATTGTGGATGCCCTAACAAGTCCTGGTTCTTTTTTATTTTTTGCTCACACTGTACCACAACCAGGAAGCCATTTGGTTTTATTTTTGTATTACATGAAAGTTTGGGTTTTTGACTACAAGGTCGTTTATCAACGTTTATTGGGTAAGTGCTTAACTGATGTTACTTACCTTATAAGGTGAGCACGACAAGGACCGAAAATTTTACCCGGTAAGAGACATAGCAATGACCGAGAATCTTATCGGTAAATGAAGAAGAAGACTCTTTTTCGGTTAGTGTTTACCGCGTAAAAGACACTTACCAACAATTTAACCGAGATTTTGACCTGATAAAATAAGTAAATGTGACGACTCTTATCGATAAATGCTTAGCCAATAAGCAAGCATTTAATAAAATGCTATATATCTTGTTGTAACATAGATCTTCTAGAAGAACTTTTGTCACCAAAACGTAATATATGGTTTATTGTATAAAAAATGGCCAATGACTGATAAAATTGTGTTACTGCCTCTATATTGATAACCAAAACGTAATATATGGTTTATTGTATAAAAATTGGTCAATGACTAAGAAAATTGTGTTACTGCCTCTATATTTCCGTCTGGTTTGTAGGCTGGGTGGAGCTGGATATGGTTACACATTCATTTGTAAACCCATTAATCAGTATAGAACATACAAATCAATTTCAACCATTTATCTAGTCTAATGGATATCTAGTTTATAAATATTTCGATTGTTACCTAATCTAAAGTGTTGAAAATAATGAATGAACTATCTATCTATCATCTATCTATCATCTTCCATAAATTTTCAAATTTTAATAAATAAACCCTCTTTTATTTTCATAAATATATTAATTGATTGGTTTGCACTAATTAATTAAAAGATTTATAAAAAAATACATCTATTATCTATTTAATAACATAATTAAGATATCATCAAATAATTGGAGATGCAATATAACCATAAATTCAACTTCAAAGCCAACTTAAATGCAAGATGCAATCACACTTGCACATGTTGTCAATATAAAAATCTTGATTTTAGATCGTATACTAGACAAATAATAGAATTTGACTGTTTCAAATAGGGATGAGATTGGGACCGAACCGGTTGGTACCGAAATTTTTTGGGACTAAAAAGTGGTACCAAAAACCGAACCGTATGTATCGGTACGGTACCGGTTCGGTTTCGGTTTCGGGACGGAAAAATCGGTACTAGGACCACTTAGGACCGAAAAATTTAAAATGTATCAAATGCGTCTCAAAACCAATCGCAAACCTAAATACCTTCATGGTGATTCAAATGTGTTTCAAAACCAATCACAAACAATCAAAAAACAAATCAAAAGTTGAACAATCTTCGATATTCTTCTACGATTTTCGTTTTTTCATTGTGTTCGTTTATCAACTCTTCAATCTCTATATATACATCAAGAAACAATAATAATTAATGTTAACAACAATCAAGATAAACTTTATTTAAGAGATGATAAGCATTTTTTTTTAAACTTTGCTTTTAAAAATTTCGATTCGGTTTTTTTTTCGGGAAAATCCCGGTACCGAATACCGAACCGAACACATGGCATCGGTTCGGGTTCGGTATGGTACCGGTTTGGTTCGGGAAAACGGTGCTCAACGCTCATCCCTAGTTTCAAATATGATTAGCTATTTATGTATAATTTAGCTCAAAAAAGAAAAAGCTATTTATGTATAATATTGGAGTATATTTGTGTACATGTAGCAAATAAATTCAAAGTAGAAATAAATTGCAAATAACTCACTATATTTACAATGCTCTTTGATGTTGAATATTTTGTAGCATTTGCATATGTATACATCATCATCATATTAGCCAGAAAGAACGAACAAATTGCGATAACAGGACGCATAAACCGATACACATAAACTCTCGAGAAAACTAGTTTGCAGAAGGCGCTTTAGTCGCAGCAACGTCTCTTGGCGGGCGAGGTTCCTGCAAGATGTAAGCAACGCACATTATGTCGCTATCGCATCCAAGAGACAATTCTCTCTTATAATATCAACACAAAACGATTTCATTATAGAAAAACCCTTTTTCAAGAAAATCTTTAGAGGCCCACGATTTTCGTGGGCGTTACCTTTTTCTTTTCTTTTCTGGAATGGTGTCCTAGGCTATGCCTAGACTAATCCCTTACCCTGATTAAACTCAGTGGCCACAATTGTTGTGTACGCTGGATTCGAACCTTGGGCAAATGGGATATTCCACCACATCACTCAGGGTCTTAACCACTACGCCACAACCCTTGTGGTTTGTTGGTCGTTATCTTTAGACCCTACACTCTGAGTGAGATTTACTGGGCTTGTTTGGTTTAGTTATCAGCCATTATGGAATAGTGAGTCCATGATGGCTAACTTTTGGCGTTTATATAACTATGTTCGGTAGTGAAAAAGGTAACCGTTATGAAAAAACTTACCGTACGAAAAGGGAATTCATCTGCTTCGAGCATGTGTACAATTTGTCCCATCTTTGGGCGCTTGTTTGCTTCCATATCTATACAACGAAGGCACACAAGCAATACGCGCTTCAAAGCTCTTGGAGAAGGTTGTTCGCTAATCTTGGGATCTAGCAACTCCTCCCCACGACGACTAGCCACCATTCCTTTAAACCAATCCACCAAATTCATCTAAAAGAAACGCAAAAAAAAAGTTCATAAAAAACATGTATACAAGAGGCACGGGGTCTTCACAGAAATACCAATTCTACCCTTCGATCTTAGAGTCATACCTCTCCAGGTGCTCGGGAGTAATCAACGGGGCTCCTCCCTGTAACTATTTCCATGAGTAAAACTCCAAAACTATAAACATCACTGCACTCGTTTAGCATCCCTGTGCTTGCATAGTCAGGCGACACGTATCTGGAGATCATATGTGTGGTATATATATAATAAGATGGAAGTGCAAGAAAGAAGGAAAAAAAAGCGAGATTTGTGAAGTTACCAACCCGAATGTGCCCATTACTCGTGTGGTTACGTAGCTTTTCTCAGCTCCTAACAACTTGGCAAGTCCAAAATCGGATACTTTAGCATTCCATTTTCTGTCCAGAAGAATATTGCTTGATTTAACATCTCGGTGGACAACTTTTGGTTCCAATCCTTCATGTAAATACGCCAATCTAATGCAAATAAATAAGTTGGGATCACAATTCATACACACTGATAATAGTTCAATAAATTTATCTACATTTACGATCATTTGTAATATTCGTTTTACAAATTTGCTAATGTGACAGTAAAAGAAATTGCTAGTTTTAAAGCACAGGATTATTTCTAGAAAGAAAGAAAAAAGGAAGATGGAAACGAGCATACCCTTTAGCAGTCCCAACTGCAATCTTCATTCGGATGTCCCAAGTTAAAGGGCTGATGGGTCCCACATCCCCGTGCAACCATTGTTCCAAATTTCCGTTGTCAACGTATTCATACACGAGCAGCCTGCATGAGAATGAGATGCAGCCACACTATATTAGTACCTTGTACTCCTACAGTAGTTTCATAATTACTTTTCCTTAAATATGCCTATTTGATCTTTAAATGTTGCGTAACTTGCAATGGTAAAAACGTAAAAGAAAGTTGCAACAATTACTAATTGACTAATAATCGTGTTCACAAATCATCGTGCCAAAGCCATAAAACGGCTATCTTTTTTAACCGAAGGAGTAGAGTAGATGACAATAAAGCCTAAATGCAAGCCATAGCTACCTCTTAGCACCATCTGCGCAAAATCCAATTAGACCGACTAGATTTTTATGCCTTACTTTTCCAATGGCTTCAACCTCCACCTTGAATTCCTTCTCTGCCTGACCCCTACAAAATGTGAGATTATGAGGTTAAGTAGCTTCACATGATGCATCAAAATAGGTGGAACAAAAATCAGGGAGATAAAGGATAAAATTGGTAAATTACTAAACTACCCATGTCAAATTAAAACCGTAAAATCTTCCATAAATTTTTCACCCGTCTACCTAACTCCCGCCAATCTAGTCAAGTCCAGTCATGTCCTGTCCAGTCCCATCTGCGTACCAAACTCTCCCTTACGAAACAACAAAATTGCTAGTAAAATTCGGGCAATTGTGATTCGTTAAGTCATGTCAAATGGAAGCTCGGTTGGACATAATATCTTAGCAAAACAATAATAAAAGAAAGGGAAATTGACTCAAATAGCCAAATCACATTAAGAATTTGGTCTCCTAGCCAAATCTCTCCAAATTTTGCACAAATAGTCAATTAGTCGCAATCCGCAATTGCGACCTAGCTCAAAAAAGTAAAAATCTGACCGATCTATAAAAAATCTGATGGTCAACATGTGTCATAGGTCCGCAATTACGGACCTGGAGTGCGGATTGCATACTAATTGGCTATTTGTGCAAAATTGAGAGAGATTTAGCTAGACACCAACTTCTCCTAAAAGAAAATGGTTTGCACCAAGAGTAACGCATCATCTACATCTAAAGCTACCTCGAGCCCAACAACTATATTAGAGATATCTTAAAGGGTATAAAATAAGACCACAACAAGCAACAAACATTTTAAAATAAGAGATTAAACATATAAAACACTCTCTCCTAACTCTGAGACGTGTTGTATAATATTTCCTTTTCCTGCTGGAACCACTACCACATTTCTCAAGCAAGACGCACATTCTTTACACCAACGACCATGTGATCCAATCTCTAATTTATTCAAGGCGACCAACTCCAATGTAGATTGTCAATCAGGTTGTAGCGCAGTGGTCCATCGCCTTGGGTTCGATTCCAGGCATCCTCAACATTGATAAGACATCTTTAAGTTTCAAAATTACCAGGGATTAGTCCGGGCTGTGCCTGGAATACCCTTTCCAAAAAAAAACTCCAATGTAGATTGTGCTCAGATCCATTTTCCAAAGAGATGAATAACTATGAAAGAAAATAAGGGGAAAATAACAAGAAGCTCAGACCAAATTACCAAAATTAAATATTATCCTCCATCTGATCTGAATGATTAGTTTTTAACCTTTATTCATGGCTTCTTTCCACAAACAATATATATTTATATTTATGCCATGTACAAGAAGAAACGTTCAAGTCTAACCAATGGGACCAATGTCATTTATCTAACTTGTTTGCAATTTCATAAATATGGTGTCTGCTTGCAACAAAAAGAAAAACCAAGAAGGTTATAAAGATTCTTTATCCGTTTCCATCTGGATCAAATCAGCCCTCCCTTTTAAAAATGTCTGTTTCCAATTCAAAATTGACCCGGATATTTTTTTATTGAGAGGATGGATCATGACAAATTTAGAATTTCTTTTTCATAGAAGGGCCAATATGCTTTGGGTGAAAGCTACTCTCATTCAAAGATATAATTGCTATATTACTGTATACTCTCAATTTAAAATGTATATGTAAATATATTATATATTCTTTTTGTTCTTTTCGAAAAGAAGAAGAAGAAGAAGAACAAGTTGAAGCTGACAAAATTAAAGGGGGGAACAAGATAATGTTCGCTTTCAGTATAAAGAAAACTCAAATTTGTGTGTAAACTGAGTTAAAATTTCAGCAAAAATGGATGAAGTTTCACTTTTAAAATAATATCAAAATAAAAATCAGGGTGGCCTGTACATAATTTATCCAAAAGATCAAAGCTTTTCTTTTGGTAAAGAGGGATGATAAAGTAACCATTTGCTTTATTATTTAACATAATTATTGAATTTTTTTAAAACGTTTTTTCTTATAAACAAAACAAAATTTTTATGTAAAAATACAAACAGAAAAACACTACATTTTCGAAGAACAAAGTGACAATTTGATGAAAATTGATGACTACAATTTATATTTTTTGTATAGTTTGTTTAAAACCCATTTATACCGATTATAGTGTTTTTATAGCCTTTTTGTAGCCGTAAATTATTAAGCACCGGCGAGAATCAATCTCAGATCTAAGAAGCTCAGATCGTCTCCTCCAATAAATGCAATTAAACTCTCAAAATAATTAATGGAAATTTAACTATTTAAGGATGATTGTACACAGATAGCATATATTCAAACTGAATTGAAATGGAATTGGAATTTAGGTAAGAGGATGAATAAAACTAACTTGTTATTCAGAAGATTCTTCACAGCCACCACAGAACCATCCCGTAGAACACTTCTATACACAATCCCATACCCTCCTTCTCCGATCACATTCTCCTCCGCGAAATTATTCGTAGCAATTTCAATCTCATTCAAGCTATACCACTTTCCCCACCCTAAATTACTCAAACCCTCTGCCGACACCGACGACGACGCGCCCTCGCTCCGACTCGTACCCGATTCGTTACTACCCGAATTCGTATTCCCTAATTTACCCGCAACAACTTTGATTATCGGTTTAATCTCTTCTTTCTCGTCATCTTCCTTCTCGAACATACTAATTTTGGATGTTTTCTCAATCGAATCGTCGTTGATCGCCGCCGAGACCAACGGCAACAGTCCTGAGCTATGCTTCACGCGCATCCTACGACGTCGTTTGGTATTCAAATTCCGACGGATACAGATGAAGATCACTATGAGAACTGCCGTCACCGTTACGACGGTGACGGCGATAATGACGTAGAGCTTTTGCCCAAGTATTGGTGTTTTGGAGGTGAGACTAACACCGCCTGCGGTGGACGATGTATTACCGGAAACCGCCATTGTTTCCGACGAGATCAGAACTGAAAAACAAAGATCAAATTCACAGTGATGTTGGGAGGAAGAGAAAGAGAAGAGAGCATTCAAACGGACATAATGATGGCGGAGAGAGTGGAGTAATAACACATTGGGGTTTGATTTATCAGATTATTACGGTAGAGCCACTGCATTACAAATCGTCAAAAGAAATTCATTGACCGTGTAAAATGACAGAAATGCCACCAGCGTCGGTGTGTTTACAAAAAGTCAAACTTCCTCAAACAATATTTTATAGAGTGAATTGCATTTTTGTTCCATGTGGTTATAGTATTTCTTTGAAAGAGGGACCTAAACTTTAATATCTTAAGAAGTGGTCCTTCAGTTTCTAATTTTGCTCCAAATCCAGTCCCTGGTCACTAACCCCGTTAAACGGCCGTTACTATTGAATATATTAAGAGTGAATTGCATTTTTGGTCCCTGTGGTTATCTGATTTCTTTGAAAGAGGGACCTAAACTTCAGTATCTCAAGAAGTGGTCCCTCAGTTTTTGTATTTGCTCCAAATTCAGGACCCCAACACTAACACCGCTTATTTCCTCCGTTACTAGCAGGGGTATTTTCGTCCATTCACCTTCCAGGTCCCTCTTTTAAAGAAACCATATAACCACAGGTACCAAAAATGCAATTTACTATTTGTTCTATTTTGATTTCAAAGTTACATTTCATACCCCTGTAATTATTTACTTAGTTTACTTTTATACCCTTTACTTTTCTAATTTTAATTTTACACTTTTATTATATTAACACACATAATTGTATATTAACTAAAATATTTTAACGTAATTATGTATGTTAATATGATATGTTAAAACGTAATATAATAAAATAAATAAATCAAAAAAGATTCAATATTGGGCTCATTTCGAAGGTATCGAAGAGACGAGTACAATGGTGTAACTTGTTAAAATTAAAACGTATTTTTAACGTATTTTAGTTAATATACGATTATGCGTGTTAATATAATAAAAGTGTAAAATTAAAATTAGAAAAATAAAGGGTATAAAGTAAACTAAGTAAATAATTACAGGGGTATGAAATGTAACTTTGAAATCAAAATAGAACAAATAGTAAATTGCATTTTTTGGTACCTGTGGTTATATGGTTTCTTTAAAAGAGGGACCTGAAAGGTGAATGGACGAAAATACCCCTGCTAGTAACGGAGGAAATAAGCGGTGTTAGTGTTGGGGTCCTGAATTTGGAGCAAATACAAAAACTGAGGGACCACTTCTTGAGATACTGAAGTTTAGGTTTCTCTTTCAAAGAAATCAGATAACCGCAGGGACCAAAATGCAATTCACTCTTAATATATTCAATAGTAACGGCCGTTTAACGGGGTTAGTGACCAGGGACTGGATTTGGAGCAAAATTGGAAACTGAGGGACCACTTCTTGAGATATTGAAGTTTAGGTCCCTCTTTCAAAGAAATACTATAACCACAAGGACCAAAAATGCAATTAACTCTATTTTATAGGGATGCAAGATACATATTTGGTTATTGGGTTTTGTTGATTTTTGGTCCTTAGAATTAATTTAGAGTATTCTACAAATTTGGTCCGTATGGTTTGTCTAAAATAATACTTTTTATCTTTGAAGTTTTAAAATTACAAGATGGTCATCATCATTTGCAAAAACACCTTGGTTTGGTCCTTCTTTCTAATGGATGTTAAAATTTTCTGTTAAATGGGGGTATTTTCATTCTTTTATCAATTACCCAATCAAAAACCACAAGAACCAAAAATCATAAAATCGATTTTGATCGGATAAAAGACAAAAACATGGATAAAATGTCCCTCATTAACGATTTTTTAAATAGTCGTTATATGAAGGGATCAAATCTGGACTTTTTTGCAAACCACGATGACCATCTTGTACTTTCAAACCTATAGGGACGAAAAGTATTATTTCTGACAAACCACGAGTGCCATATTCATAGTTTACTCATTGAACCAGTGGACGTTGTATATTGAGGGTTTTGTCTCATTAGGGTGGGAATGAGAGATGTTGTCGGAGATAAATGAAGTAGGGTAGGGGAGACACAGGTTGTTTGAGAAAAGTTGTTAGTTCCAGATCCGTGCAACGATAATGAAATCAAACGGATAAACAATGTATGTAACGATTTCAACTGGTCATCTCTGATTAAGCTTTCAATATTGAGAGGATTACAATAAACGTGTAGGAAAGCTAATGAGACAACTAGCCTAATTTTCTAAGGCTAGATTGCTTTATATATGGCGGGCCCGTGGTTAACAAGCCCACGGCCCTTTCACTAATAAAGCTCAAAATAAAGAATTACAATTTAAACCCTGAACTTTAAATCAACATAAATTGACCCTAACAATCTCCCCCTTTGATTTGAAGTTCGATTTGGCGCCAGTTCTCGACATATCTTTTTCGAAGTGCGAAGTGAATCTCGAACCATCTGATAGCACGGTGGTAGTCGATGCGATCTTCAACCAATTCCAAGGCATTCCGAGCAGTTATTTCATTCGGATTAGGGACATACGAGAACCTTGGATTTTCAGACTCGTGCTGAATGATCTTTCGAAGCGCATTTTGAACTTTGTAGAGTGTGCCGTCGCCGAATCTTTCAACCTGACTGAATCGCAGAAATCTTTTCTCTTTCTGTTCATTGATGAAGACGATCCCAAATTCTGGTTCTAGAAGCATAGCGTTCTCGGGATACATATTCAACTCAGGAGCTTGCAGATTCGGCTTGATCAGATTTACCTTCTTCGCCCTGTTCTCGATAGCCATTTGGAAGTCCGTTAGATAAGACATCATAATTGTGCGGACCAGGAATCGACGAACAGCTTCGAGCGCCTTTGTAACGGGAAGCGGTCGGATAGTTCTTGAACGTAGGTCTTTCAGAATCGCCAGGAAGTCAAACGATCGGAGGTTCTGGAAGTCGGCTTCAGAAAATTTCCATTCGTTCCCATCTTCACGTCGGACAGTGAATACAGGATAGACAATTTTCATCATACGGCTTGACTGAATATTGATTACCTCTGTGATCTGATGCTTGGTTCTGACTTGGCTGACTGGAAGACACCGCTTCATTGGGCAGATGTATCGGCGTTGGTATTCGGGACTGTAGTTGTAAATGCCCAGGCAGAAGGTCGGCTCGATCTGACGTAGCTTGTGTAAAAACAGCTTCTTCAGGGTTTCCTCCAGATGAGGGATAAGTACGGTGATCTTCTCCCAACGGATTTGTTGTTGAGGTGGAGGAGGAAGATCAGTAGCTGTCTGTTGTTGAAGAGGGGATGTCGGAATGTCGGCAATAGTAGTTTCAGGTCTTGTTGAAGTTCCGGTGGGTTGAGCATAGTCAACGGGAGAAGTACCATAAAAATTCTGTAGCAGGAACTGATCATAATCAATATTGTCATCGGCATCAGTAGGGAAAACCAAGTTAACCTGGAGATTTGCGGCACTGGCGGCTTTTTCGTACCATGCATCTTCGGTCTCCGGGTTGGCTTCGCAGTCTGGATCGATCATATACAGTAATGGTCTGTCTGATGAGTCAAAGTCGACCAGTTCCTGTGTTGAACCCTCGGGCTTTTCAGCCGTCGGGTCTTCATCATTTGATATGTCCATATCGATTACCATCTCGGCTAATGGCAACTCGGCTTCAGGTTGGGCGTCGGTTGTTGTTGCCGCAGTTGTTGGTTCCAGATGAACCACAGTTGTCGTTTCGGCGAGGATAGGGGCGGTCTCGGTAGGTCTTAATCTTTTCTCCCCCTCACGGTGATCAGGATCATCCTGGTCATCGTGTTTCCGCTTCAGACCGCCTGCTTGACTCTTACAGGTATCTTCGAGGGAACGGACTCTCTCAGACAGCGTTGTGAGCGTTTGATTGTAGTCCTTGAGAGTCGAGTCAATTGCATCCAGGCGAGTTTTAATAGATGATGAAGGAGCAGTGACCTGAGTTTTCAGAACGGAGATCAGGTCTGCTTCAGTTGAGGCGTCGAATTCAGATTGCTGGAGTAGCTGAGCCAAAAGCATCGTCTTCAGAGTATCCACCGAATAGATTGGCTGAACAAATGTCGGTGGAGCTGTAGGTGCGGTTTCAGCGTCGACGATCTTTGCTTTGCCTTTGATTAGTTTGGCGAGCTCGGCGGCGACATGTTGCTCCATTACCTTTCGGACAGCCTTGAGGGTGCTGTCCAGGGACCCTAGTGACACAAAGTCGTGTAAGATAACTCTGGGATCACTTAGATTACCCATTGACGCATCTGCTGCAGAGGCAGAGCCACCTACGTTCACAATTGGCGTGGGGATAGCCGTGGTAGGATTTCCCTCCGATCCTCGCGTTCCACCTAAAGGCGGAGACACTACAGTGGTTCCGGTCGAGTCACGAAGAATCTCGACTTGTTGTTGCTCCTCTTGTGTCCTAGCCGAAGGATGTTCGATAACAAATGGCTCTAGACTCGATAGTGCACGAAATGAAGTCGCGACCAGGGGCTGTTGGTCTCTTATTTCAACACCAGTACTCTCCGAGTGAGAGACCGGTGGGAGTTGTGCTTGATCCCCGTGAGAGACTGAAACATCCGTCTTTTGAGAGACGGATGAGTGGATAAGGGGGTTGTGCAATTTCTCCGCTGGGTCCACGGAGGCTTCTTCAATACCCCATCCCAACGGATGAGACGGGATAGCAGATGTGGCTACCCGGATTACACTCGGTTGGGGTCGCTCAGAAGCCTCGTTAGCTTTACGGCTTAATCTTTCTTGATTCTTTGTCGACCTGACTTCACTCAGCCTCTTGTCCTAGGACCCTCACGTCTCACGTGTTCTATGTCCCGGGGAAGGTCCCTCCGGCGCTGGTTGGACCATGGGATTCCCTAACTCTCGTCTATATGCTATCACAGGTAGGGCTTCAGGTATATGCATAGCACGGATATTATCCTGCTCCCCCTCAAAACATACATGGGGATTGACTTGCTCCCCCTCGGAGTGAGAGTATGATTTACTTGGGAGACATCAACACAAGGAAAAAAAACATTTAAATTTTTAAGAAAACAGTGTGACGCTCCCCCTCAGGTGATGAACATAATGATGTTTCTCTTGATCCGCCATTGAATATCTGTAAAAGACCCAAAGTTAGTGAACAAGGCGGATAAACAAGTTCTGGTGCGTACCTTTGCTGTAAATGGATCAATCTGAGACAGATTGAGGATTGGCAGTAGGAAAACAGGTACAGAACTGACAAACTCAGAGGTTTCCGGACAGAGGTTTCCGAATAAGTGAAGTGAGAGGTATCCGGATCCTTTTATATGTACCAGGCAATCCGGGTGTGGTATCCGGGAACCTATCCAAAACTGATAAGGAGCCGGTCCGGAAACCTATCCGGAAAGATAGGGTTTTCGGATACCTGTCCGGATACTTTGGGATTTTCAAAGAAATTGTCCTGTCCGAAGAATTTGCAAAAATTAGGACTATGAAAAATGAACCTTCTCTCGCTCCCCCTCAAACTGAGCTTGGGAAGAAAGTTGCTCCCCCTCAGATGATGCAGAGTTGTGCAATGGAGAGTCCGACACACAAAAACTTTAGACATTTAAAGAAAAAATTTGTGTCGCTCCCCCTCAAATGATGAACATAAGGGTATATGCTTCCCCTCAGAATGTGCGCATAGTGTGAAGTGCACACGGGAGTATCCACACACACAAAAAACTTTTCATCAGTTAAAAAATTGTGTGTGACACCCCCCCTCAACAGTAGAGTATACTTACCTGATGGCTGATCATGCTCCCCCTAAACACATGAGTAACTCGTGAAAGCACAGGTATAGACAAACCTCACGTCTTCTTAATATTGTTCCTTGTATATCGTGAGCAGCTCCCTCCTTCCGGTCATGTGTGTGGAGCATCCACAGTCTAAGTACCACACATGACCGTCCTGCAAAACAAGTTTAGTGGACCTTGGGTACCCAGATTTTCCTGGGTCCCGGAGGGTTAGTTTTGACACCCCGTGGAGGAACTTGCTTTGACACAGACTTCCCCTTATGTGTAGGTTGTACACCGTTTGGAGCAACTGGTTTTAGCACATGTTGCCTCTTAGGTGTAGAATTTACACCTTTGGGAGGAACAGTTTTTGTAGCAGGTTGCCTCTTGGGTGCTGGTCTAACCTCAGTAGGAGCAACCCGTTTAGGAATGGGTTTGGTCTCCCGCTGTGGTTTAATCGCTGATTGGTAACCCCGTTTTTGATAGTGTCTTTACTGGTTATTACGGGGTTTGAGTTTGGGAAATAAATTACACATGTGATACGACCCAAATCAATCATTATTCTGAATATTATCAAAATCATTCCAACCACAATTATAACAACATAAACAATCACGCGATAACTGAATCAATTGATTAAGAGAATTAAGTTTAATTGGAAAAGAAACTTCAAAATGATTCCAATGATTCCAAGCATAATTGTCTTTGTTTATCTTAGAATTAAAGACAGGATGGAAAGACTTTGATGCAGCATCCTTGACAGGTTCCTTCTTTAGCCACTTTGGTTTTTCTTGTTTAGCGCGACCGGTTTTATCCGAAACAACAGGGACAGTGCGGTCAGTGACCTTTGAGGAAACATGAATCTTAGCAGGTGGTTGACCGGTCTTTTGCTTCGGCTGTGATTGTTTATGAGAATTTGAAGCATTTTTGGAAATCTTAATCACAGCCGGAGTCTTTGATTGAGAACTATCACCCTTTAGAAAATTGACCGGTCGATTCACCACTGGTGATAGAAAATCAGTATGACTCGGAAGAGGTTTGTCGAAGGGGAACGACTCAAACTCTCCTTCAGAATTACCTTTGGAGTTCATGTATTCTGAAAAATCTATCTCTGGAATATCAGGACTTGGATCGGTCGAGGGAGGCGAGGAACACTTTGTGCTTGTGTGTTTTGTGGAATTTGGTGCGGAAGCTAAGAAAAAACCAGAGTTCAAATTCCTTAAAACACTCTCGTCTTGAGAATCTTGATCGTCTTGTGTTGAAAAAGTTTTGCCTAAGAAAGCTTTACACGAAGACGTGTCCGATGAGCTACATGAAAGTTCGGGGGAAATCTTCTTTTCAGATTGGAGTTGGTCAAACTGCTCTTGGAGTTGACCTTTACTCACTTTCTCTTGCATCACTTCTGTTGCCAAAGCTGACAGTTGTGACGTGAGTCGATTGATTTCAAACCGAAGGGTCTCCTGTCCCTCATCCGACACAGTTTCGGTTTTGACCGATTTAAGATTCTCAAATTTCTCAGAATTGAGTTTCTCAATCTCAGAGATTAGCGCTTTCTTTTCGTTTTGAAAAACAGACCTTTCTTTCTCAAACGACTCCTCCAACTCCACAATCTTTGCTTCCAAGATGAGAGGTGGAACATAGAGTTTAAACTCGTCCGTCTCAGTCTTGGTTGCGGGTGCTTGGTCCTCATCCTTTTTGGAGGAATCCTTGGGCATAGCAACCTTGTAGGAGTCGAAGTAATCATTTGAGAGATATTTCTTGTCCCTTTTATAAGAATAATTCAACGATCCATAACTAAATGAGAGTTGCATTTTGGAGGTGCGAGTGCGCTTGTATTCCTCGGTTTCCTCTTCCTTTTCAGGTTCAAGAGGACCAGTCCATTTAATGGCATATTCCGGATAATCTTTGGCTATTCCAAGACAACTAAAATCATACAAAATAGGCCTTTTGGCAATTCCCTTTTTCAAATAATGTGGGTTATCGTATCCGATTCCCCAGTCCTTGTTGAAATACGTGAACTCCTTTGGTTTATTCATATGGATAGTTTGATCAGGTTGACCTCTCTTGTGGAGTTTAGTTTCAAGATCTAGGATTTTAGCAACAAATTCCTTGTGCTGAATTTGAAGGGCAGAGCATTGGTAAACAATTTCTGCTTTCTCATTCATGCACTGATCAAACTGTGACTGAAGATCAGATATTTTGGCCCGTAAGTCTTTAGGTGCTATTGAAAGAATTTTGCATCTATCTTTTAAATTAGCATTTTCAGACTTATATTTTTCTGTTGTTCTTGTTTTAGCATCCAACTTTTCGGTTAGAGAACTAATCTCAAGCTTTTGTGCTTTGGTGGTGGCCTTAAAGGAATCTGCCTGTTCGGTAAAAGATTGCATTTTATTCAAAAAATCCTGTTGGATAGAATCACATACCTGGCTTGTCGTTGCCTTTTCTTCGTCAGCTGGAGACATCTTCAGTTGCACTGGAGTGATCGTCGGACGATGGTTCGATTCAAAGTGGAACTGTATCAAGGATACTTAAATGTCCCCCTCCTGCGACTTAGCACGGGGGTCCCGCTACCCGGTTAGCGGGTGGGGTCAAGGGGCAACGCCCTTGCGGAGTCTGGGGGCAGCACCCCTATAATTTTTTTGAAAATTGAGGTTTCAGAAAGCTCCCGGATTATGGAATCCGGGTGGTTTCCGAATAGGGAATCCGGAAAAATAAGGTTACCGGGTGGCTCTGAGTTACCGGATAAACTAGTTTTCGAATGAAAAATTAAGCACAACCTCACCGGATGGAAAGAGTTTCCGGATGAGATTCTTTCCGGATGCAATGGGTTTCCGGGTAAAATCAATATAACCGAAAACTTCGGGTTATCCGGACAAAATAGGTTACCGGAAACGTTAGTTATCCGGACAAACTATTTTACCGGGAACTTTGGGTTTCCGGAACAAATATACCCGAAGAGTATGGAATTCGAAGACTTACCCGGAAAGTTTGACGTACCCGGATAGATTTGAATGCGATTGTCCGGAAAGGTCTGCAGTTATCCGGAAACGGCGGCTGGAGTGATAAACTCGATTGGGAATCGATTAGGGTTGCTTAAAATCGTTCCTGAAAGGTTAGGAACTCGACCAAACACAAAAATAACACTACCCAAATCGATTTTGAAGCAAAAACAACAAGTTTTGATGATTAAAAATATGATTTTTCTCAAGAACACACTCAAAACTTTTGATCTTAATTTGCTTAAAAACACACTCAAACGATCGAATTAGAGCACGAAAATTTGCAGAATCACTAAGAGTAATGATGCTGTAACATCCCTTAATCCCAACATACAAGTTTCATATAATTCACCACAAAATAACATATCATAATCCAAATATGGTCCCTTAAATTCTACAATTAGGTCTTTCAGTACAAACTTTTTTGAATAAAGTAAAATACATAACAACTACTAATTATAACTGAAATTTTCATAATCATTCAACATCCACAAAAGCTAACATGATAAATCCTATCATTGTCTCTTGTTTGCTCCATGACCTGGAATACATATTTTAAAACAAAAATGAGGGTTAGACCTTGAGGTCTAGTGAGAAAAATCCCCGTTAGTAAAAGAAAACATTTGCACATAATTCACGTAAGAATACCAAATATGACTCATGCATCATGTATCTTTCCATCTCTATCTCTTTTCTTTTCCTTGGCCATATTAATTGGTAGCAAGCCAATTAATTATTTTACACCGTTGTACTAAATACAGCCAACACCACTGTCCCTTTGTACAACCAACTTTCACCGGTCCTAAGCCCGGCCAACTAGTACTCATACAATGTAATATTCATATAAACACTATATGCACCATATTACATTTAATCACATATATGTATTCCATTTGAAAAACATTTCAAATAAAAACTCACCTCGTGCGTTATTACAAAAACTCTTTCAAGGTATTTCACGTAAGTCGCCCCTTCACCGAATCTGAAATCACAAAATACCAAATATTTCTCTTAACACTAAACTCACGAAATCCTCAACCCAAGTCGCAACCCAAAAAGACATGAAATCGCAACCGTGATGAACAGTACAAAGTCGCAACCTCTTACTGCGATTCCACCCCCGAAATCGCAACCCACTATTGCGACTTCACTCTAAGTCGCAATCCACCACCGCGATTCCACCCTGGAGTCGCAACCTACTATTGCGATCCCAAACCCGAATCGCAATCAACTACTGCGATTCCAAGCCAAGTCGCAAACGACCATTGCGACTTCATACCCAAGTCGCAACCAACCATTGCGACTCCGATGAATGTCACAGTCGTCCATTGCGACTTCGATGAATATTAGCCTACTGCGACTTCGATGAATGTCTCAGTCTACTGTTTCATCCTAAAACCCAGATTTTTACAGTTTTATTCTATGCATATTGCTATAAAGATGCAATTATGATTAAGACTATAAACATAACCTAACCTTAAGCTCAGATTTCCCAAAACATCCCCTTTTTAACAAAACCCACCAAAAACTTAAACTAGAAAAATTTAAGAACACTATGAGGAATTAAAACACAAAAGGTATGGATTGTTTACCTGGATTACTTCAGCTTGTGAACACTACCCAGCAGAAAATCCTATGGCCTTCTTCTTCTTCTTCTCAACTTACTCTCTAAAACTCTCCTTTCTCTTCTCTCTGACGCAACACACCACACACACACACCTTTGGGAGATATTTGTTCTTTCCTAAGAAGATGACACATATTCTAAGTAAATTAGAATGGGTCGGTTGTGGTGGAGTGGGATTTAGACAAAAAGACCAAATAAACCCTTGACTTTAATTAATTGGGAAAGCTTACCCCAAACTTCCAATTAAAATTAAAACTTACTCTTTAACTTCTAACTCCTTAGAATATCTATAATAAAGACTTATAAAATTTTTAATTAAAATACCTGGTTATTACAGATGCTAACAATACCCAATAAGCGAAATCGATCAATTTACTAGAAATCAAAATTTTGAGATTCAAGTAAGAATACAGCCGTATTTTTCAAGAAACTTACCAGAAATCGAATTTTGCACTTTGAATCGATGTAGTCCGTCTGCTCTGATACCAATTGTTAGTTCCAGATCCGTGCAACGATAATGAAATCAAACAGATAAACAATGTATGTAACAATTTCAACTGGTCATCTCTGATTAAGCTTTCAATATTGAGAGGATTAGAATAAACGTGTAGGAAAGCTAATGAGACAACTAGCCTAATTTTCTAAGGCTAGATTTCTTTATATATGGCGGGCCCGTGGTTAACAAGGCCACGACCCGTTCACTAATAGAGCTCAAAATAAAGAATTACAATTTAAACCCTGAACTTTAAATCAACATAAATTGACCCTAACAAAAGTAACACGATAGGAGAGAGAGAGAGAGAGTGAGTGAGTAAAACTAGGGTTTTATTATCTTTTGTTTTCCTAAAATGACAAGTTTACATATAAAATGAGCAAAATTCCCTCATTTAAGGGGTACATGATTTCAGTTAACAAAAAGATTTTGACATAGTTAACGAGGGGGAGATTTTCCTTCGGTTGACCCCCATGTTCGACCTCCCCCCAAAGAGTTTCCGGATGAGATTCTTTCCAGATGCAATGGGTTTCCGGGTAAAATCAATATAACCGGAAACTTCGGGTTATCCGGACAAAATAGGTTACCGGAAACGTTAGTTATCCGGACAAACTATTTTACCGGGAACTTTGGGTTTTCGGAACAAATATACCCGGAGAGTATGGAATTCGAAGACTTACCCGGAAAGTTTGACGTACCCGGATAGATTTGAATGCGATTGTCCGGAAAGGTCTGTAGTTATCCGGAAACGGCGGCTGGAGTGATAAACTCGATTGGGAATCGATTAGGGTTGCTTAAAATCGTTCCTGAAAGGTTAGGAACTCGACCAAACACAAAAATAACACTACCCAAATCGATTTTGAAGCAAAAACAACAAGTTTTGATGATTAAAAATATGATTTTTCTCAAGAACACACTCAAAACTTTTGATCTTAATTTGCTTAAAAACACACTCAAACGATCGAATTAGAGCACGAAAATTTGCAGAATCACTAAGAGTAATGATGCTAACAATACCCAATAAGCGAAATCGATCAATTTACCAGAAATCAAAATTTTGAGATTCAAGTAAGAATACAGCCGTATTTTTCAAGAAACTTACCAGAAATCGAATTTTGCACTTTGAATCGATGTAGTCCGTCTGCTCTGATACCAATTGTTAGTTCCAGATCCGTGCAACGATAATTAAATCAAACAGATAAACAATGTATGTAACAATTTCAACTGGTCATCTCTGATTAAGCTTTCAATATTGAGAGGATTACAATAAACGTGTAGGAAAGCTAATGAGACAACTAGCCTAATTTTCTAAGGCTAGATTTCTTTATATATGGCGGGCCCGTGGTTAACAAGGCCACGACCCGTTCACTAATAGAGCTCAAAATAAAGAATTACAATTTAAACCCTGAACTTTAAATCAACATAAATTGACCCTAACAAAAGTAACACGATAGGAGAGAGACAGAGAGAGAAAATGTAGAGAGAGAGAGAGAGAGAGTGAGTGAGTAAAACTAGGGTTTTATTATCTTTTGTTTTCCTAAAATGACAAGTTTACATATAAAATGAGCAAAATTCCCTCATTTAAGGGGTACATGATTTCAGTTAACAAAAAGATTTTGACATAGTTAACGAGGGGGAGATTTTCCTTCGGTTGACCCCCATGTTCGACCTCCCCCCCCCCACCACCACCACCACCTATAGCTACCATATCCCTCCTCTTCACCATTGCTATTTCCCTCCTCTTTACCACTTCCACCTCCCTCCTCTTATCCAACCACCAACTACAACCAATATATTCAATCTTCTTCTACATCTCCGAGCTCGTTGCCACTGTTGTCCATTATCTATCCTACATCTTAGCCCCTTGTTTTTTTCTAATCATACTTCAACATTTGTTTAGTTTGCCCCTGGTTTGACCGTGATTGGGGTTGTATGATTCGAGCAATGAAGCGATAAACGGTGATGTGTTGTGGGTTAAGTTTTAGAGATGAATATATGAACATTGATATGTTTTTGGTGGATAATGATTTTAAGTTTAGAGGTTGGGGGCGCGATCACAGTGGTGCAGAGAAAAAGGAAGAATAGTTAGTGTGATTGTCTGCCGACGATGGGAGCAAATTGCCAAAGAATGTTGGTGTAGGGAGGGAAGGGTCGAAGCGGGAGTCGTGAGGGACATATGGCAAGATTAGCTTGGTGTATGAAAAGGAATATTTAATTATCAAGTAAATAGACCAAATTCCATTTTGAGTTAATGGATTGGAGTTAATAGGATTAGAGGAATTGACCCAGCTCGTAATGAAATGTAAAACATAAAAATGCTTAGTATACTTATTTTGAAAGATGAACCATATCCAAATTCTAAGCAGAACATCAAAACCTGTAGTCTAATTTGCTAATTTGCTAAATGAAATACAAAATACACCTCAACTCAGATAGAAAGACGGATGGATACTCCATGCAAGTAAATTCAAACGATTCCTTATTTCTAAACTATCGGTAAAGTTTTGATAAAGCCCCTAAAGGATTTATTTAATGGGAAATTAATTAAAATGCTCTAAGTCAAACATTGAGTTACCAAAATGCCCTAAGTTTTTTCCATTTTGTAAAAATACCCTAAATACCCGCGATGGATCCCGCGATCGCGGGCTAGGGCTGACGTGGCACGTATTTTGGCCACAAATGCCCCGCGGAGCCCCTCAACTTTGGCCGCGGTGCACTTTTGGTCCCTGCCCGCGATCGCAGCCCGTGATGGACAAAAAATTTACACTTTTGGTCCCTGAAAATTTACACTTTTAGCCCCTGTACTTAGACGAATCTTTCATGCTTTTACTGTTTTTTCCACAATTATTGTACTTTGAAGACCAATTTGTGGTTCAAATTCACTGGCATGTTTGAGATTTCATCCATAAATATCAGTGAAATGCAATTCATAATTCACACCATTCCATCCTTCTTTCTTGCTTTCTTTCACTTGCTTTCTTTCATCAGTAACCAAATGGCATCGTCATCTAACCCATCGTCTACACCTGAAGGAATGACACCTAGACTCCAGAAGGCGATAGCAGCAAAGGAAAAGGAGATAGACCAACTGACAGAAGAGTGGAAACAGATTATCGCCAGGAAGAAAGTCCACTTGACAAGGATCGAAGTGGAAGAAAAGGAGATCAAAAGGATGAAAGGGGATATATAAGATAGGGAGGCTCGTGTCGAGAAAAAGAAGAAATTCACCATTGTACGCAAGACTTCGCAATTCTTCAAGCGAAGATAAGCGACAAGCAAAGTTGGATTGATCAAACTAAAACAATTTTTCAGTAGGTGGTGGTACGGGTGTTGCTTTAGTACTTTGTTGTTTTGTATTTTTTTACTGTGTTGTTGTTTGTATTTTTTTTGTTTTTTGTATTTTTTTACTGTGTTGTTGTTTTGTATTGTTTTACTGTGTTGTTTGTATTTTTTTTTTGTTTTGTATTTTTTTTTACTGTGTTGTTGTTTGTATTTTTTTGTTGTTGTTAATTTCTCTGAAAAGTAGTTTTTAAGCCGCTGAACCACGGTTAGATTGGATACATCATGCAAGGTCAAGTCAGAGGTTACCTCATTCGGATAAACAAACATGGGGTTTTGTTTGTTAATGATGCTAGATTTTGGTAGCCGTACTCTATCCACGTGGGCCTACTCATCTTGTAGAATATATGACAACCCTCAACTCATTTGCTAAAGTGTGTGCGGGTTGTGGTACACAATGGCCATACGTGGTTTCAAAAGCAGAAAGATTGAAGATGAAGAACATGTTGGATGGAATACAAACTAGCTGTGTTATCAATGTTCATTTAAAAGCATATGTATGTGTGTATATATCTAATATGAATATATTTATCATTTACAAACTAGCTGTGTTATCAATGTTCATTTAGAAGCATATGTATGTGTGTATATATATCATTTACAAATCAGTGTTTAGATCAACAGTATCATATGTGTTTGTTCCATATGGTTCAAGCTGTGACGGGCCCGGGGTGTGACTGACAGAATGTCTCCTTGGCACGGTTGAAGGGGCGGGATTTGGACACTCTCCACGAGTGTGTCCTACGCATTGGCACCGAGTACATCTTCGTTGTATCGAACTTTCACCACGTGATGGACGTCGGTCGTTCTTTCTCGGTCTCCCGGCCCTGTTCTTATCCATTAAAGGTGGATAGCATGGTGGAAGCGGGTCGGGTGGATACACCCATGCTGCAGGGGGTCCAGCTGGGTTTATTACCTCCACGTATGTTTTCCGGTAATATTCGGACGTGAAGAAAGGTACAGCCAAGTCGCTGCAATCTGTACGACTCATATATCTTGCTGCAGCGATGGCATGGCCGCACGGTAACCCAGATTTATCCCATTCGCGACACGAACAAAGGTGGTCTTCCATATTCACAATCGCGTGAATATATTCATCATGCACCTCGTACTTCCCATACCCGATTGCTCTTACCGGCCATGTCGCCGCACGACGCGCCCTGTACTGAACGATATTCTCCGCCGTTGGTGTGAGTGCATTTTGCATCTCAGCTCCTTTTAGGCGTCGAATTTGGTACCACTCTTGTTGAAAGGCCCGAAAGTAGTCCATAAGATTAACAATCGGACATCTACGCGCAAAACGGGAGAGTGCATTCATAGACTCTACACTATTCGAGGTCAGAATGTCATACCGTTGTCCAGGAAAATGGGCCGCGGACCACCTCTCCGGTCCAGCTTCGTCAAAGACTTTGGCTGCTTCCTTGGCACTGTATCGTAGCATATTCATGTACTTGTTAAACTCCCGATCCGTATATGCTCTGCATGCCGCCCAATAGACATCCTTGTAGGTGGTAATACGTTTGTCCTTGGATTTGGCGTTCATCTCCAAATGTCGACAGCATATGGCGTGAGGGGCGTTTGGGTACATGGCAGAGATTGCGGCGCTTATGGAAGGAGCCCTGTCAGACATAAACACCAACCCTTGCGGGTCTCTGATAGCTTGTCTCAACATGGACATAAACTAAGTCCACTCGTCCCCGGTTTCCGACTTGCCTACGCCGAAAGCTACTGGAACGATGGAGTTATCCCCGTCCATGGCAACCGCCAGGAACATCATACCCAAGTAACGACCCTTTAAATGGGCTGCGTCTATTATCAGGACACGACGTAGATTTGCCAGAAATGTGCGGATCTGCAAAAACATAGGTGGTTTTCATTTGTAAATGTTATAGTTTATAATGTGTAAACATATGACGTGTTAAAATACGTACCGCGGGTCCAAGGGCCACGAAGCACATCTCAAACCGTCCACGTGAATCGGTCCGTAGCTGCGTGAGAGTACCAGGGTTCTGCAACTGCAAATTATATAAATATGTCGGGAGTCGTTCATACGACTCCTCGAACGTGCCTCTCACCATAAACAGTGCATGGCATCGCGCACGCCACGCTTGGTGGTAATCAATCGTGACGCCGAACTGCCGGTGAACGTCGTGGACGATGTCCTTTGGACACAATGACCTGCTAACATCAAGAAATTTATTTTTCAGAATCGCACCCAAAGTCTTTTTTCCGGCTTGTTTGTGGTGGGGATTAAGTTGCGTCCTCGTACAAGTGTGTACGTCGTGCAACTTTTTAATCATTATCGCCCCTCCTTTGGGACCCGTGTGAATCGCGTACAACCTCCACTCACACTTTTCTCTGGCACATTCAACTACGTATCTGCTTTTGTCAGATGACCGCACGTGACTTTGGAAACCCTCTTCCAAGAACTTGAGTCCGATCTGACTTGCCAAGAGATCCTTCGAATCGAATATCTGACCTGCTTTTAACCTTTCACTGCGAATATAAGGTGTAGGTTCGTAGGTTTGTGTCTGGGTATGGGAGTCTGGAAGAATAGGGGGCATATCAAAAAAGTCATTTATCTGACTACATGATTTTCTACTAGGGGTATATTCTTCGTGATCATCATTATCGGTGTTTGATCTGTCTATTTCAGAATTACCCGTTCTGAAAACGTGGGTTTCGTCATCAGCAACTCCAGCAGTACGCCCTTCGTGTGGTTGTGGTGGTTGTTGTTGTTGAGAATCAGGCTGCTCTATTTGGAGGTCTTCGTCGTCGTCTTCGTCGTCATCACCGTCGTCGTCACCGTCGGATACGCCGGGATACACAAAAAGTAATGGGGGCCTTTCTGAATCGACTGCAAGGTGCAGAAAAGTAGAGATATCCCCATCGTTGGATAAATCCACAAATGACCCATCGCCATTTTTAAACACTAACTTGCAAACATCAGAAGAGTTGATTCCACATTTTTGCATAGCGTATGCAAGAAATTTCTGATAAGTATAGTTTACTGACACTTTTACACCATGCTTAGATTTATAAGCAAAATTCCACTCATTGTTATCTTGCTCCCATTCACCATCAAAACAGAAATATAGCTTAACTTTTGTAACAGATGAACTCATTTTTTCAGTACTATCTCAAACACAAAATATTGCAGAAAGAAATCAAGAAAGAAGTATGAAATCGGTGTGTGGATTATGGATTGCATTTTACATCTATTTATCAATGAAACAACCAACATTGATGACAACCAATCTCTCATTTCATCCACAAACTGGTATTCCAAAAACACTGATTTAACATTGATGAAAACATGCCAATGAATTTCAACCACAAATCGGTCTTCAAAGTACAATAATTGTGGAAAAAAACAGTAAAAGCATGCAAGATTCGTCTAAGTACAGGGGCTGAAAGTGTAAATATTCAGGGACCAAAAGTGTAAATTTTCAGGGACTAAAACTGTAAAATTGGCCCATCGCGGGCCATCGCGGGCTGAGATCGCGGGCAGGGACCAAAAGTGCACCGCAGCCAAAGTTGAGGGGCTCTGCGGGGCATTTGTGGCCAAAATACGTGCCACGTCAGCTGGATCCCGCGATCGCGGGATCCATCGCGGGTATTTTTGCAAAATGAAAAAAATTTATGGCATTTTGGTAACAGTTAGTCAAACTTAGGGTATTTTAATTAATTTCCCTTATTTAATTACTCTATATTATATTTGCATATAATAAAGTTTGAAACTGTGGTTGAAAGTATTTTTGATACACACCTATTCATGTTTTTGTTTCTCTTCATTTAAAATATTAGCTTACATAAAATAATTAAATATTAATTGTTCTTCAACTAAAAATATACAAGGCTTTAATTTGTGCTGGTATTAAAACTATTGGAGATATGCCCATTGAGGCATTAACACAAAATAATAATTATTGGCATTATCTTATTCGGTCGCACATAAAGTCCAAACTAAAATTGCAAGAATTATATGGTTAAGAGGAAAGTTTGTTAAACATCATAAGTGATGGTTTAACTAGAAAATAGAGGAAAATTTGAGGGACCAATGATGTAAAATGAAGGAGACACAAAAGTAAAAGTGTCATCATTTTGGTAAGGACAACACTCCATCTCTATCTTTTTACTAAGCATAAACCGGTCCCTCCCCCTCTCTCTCTCTCTCTCCTATTTTTCGACCAAAAACACACACACACACACAAGTGTGTGTTTTGCATGTGAAAGAAAAGATATTTTTTCTCTTAAAAAGGTTTGAAGAAAAGATAACCATTCGTTCTCTAAAATGTTCTTTCTCTAAAAGGTTCTTGGTGAGAAGTTCTTTCTTGCAAGCATTTTGGAGCTTTAGGTGTGCACTTGATAGAGGGATTCTCTCTTGCATCCTCCAAAGTCATCAAGGGTATGATTTTATCCTCATTAATTTTCTAGTTGCTATCTCACTTGTACAATGGATCCTCTCTTAGAAGAAGAAGTTCGTTTTTTTTTCATTTTTTTGTTATAAGCTTATGTTGCATGTTTATGTTTGGTATATCTCCTCCTTCCAATGAAAACAAAATACAATGTTTATTTTTGTAAGAGTAAATTACATATTTGGTCCCTGTGGTTTGGTACCTATTACGATGAAGGTCCCTAAACCCTAAAATTCATGGATGGGGTCCCTTATCTACGCTTTTCTCACGATTGGGGTCCCTAGAGTTAACCTTCGTTAAAAATGATCCGTTAAGCGTCACACGTGCCCCTCAAGTGAGCGGCATTTTTGTCATTTCAGGTGTTCTTATTGAATACCATCTTCTCCGGTGAATACCATCTTCTCCGATGAAAACCACCTTCTCCGGTAACCATTAGAAAACACACCGACATAGTCAATCAACCCAAATCAAAATCAACAGCCCTATCGAACCAAAGCGAGGTACTCTCAATCCCTAGCTCCATCTCTTATAGATCTCTAATTCCATTGGATTTCGTTTCATCTATTAGATTTTATGTAATTTGTTTGATATTTTTGGAATCCCGAACTAATTTCAATATGTGATCGCTGATTTTCAGGTCGCGGAGGTTCCGCCGGGAACAAATTCCGGATGTCACTTGGTTTGCCGGTGGCGACGGTGAACTGTGCCGATAACACCGGTGCTAAGAATCTGTACATCATTCCAGCCAAGGGAATCAAAGGGAGGCTTAACCGACTTTCGTCGGCTTGTGTCGGCGATATGGTTATGGCTACTGTGAAGAAAGGTAAGTCAGATCTCAGGAAGAAGGTTATGCCTGCTGTTATTGTTCGTCAACGCAAGTCATGGCACCCTAAAGGATGGTGTTTTCATGTACTTTGAAGGTTAGTTTCGTTGATTTCATCAATTTGTTTTTTAGGAGGATAAGTGTTGTTGACGAAATGATTTGGTGGTGGAGGAGGAACTAGGGTTTCGAGAGTGGTGGTTAATGGAGAAGATGAAGAGGAGGAGAAACAGAGGATTCTGATGGATGTGGTTTTGTAAGTAGGGATTGAGAATAAGAGTTTGGAGTAGTTATGGCGGTGAATAAGGGGGGATAATGCAAATCGGAGGGAAGAAGTCGCCATTGGAGATGATGGAGGTTTGGAAGTGAAGAAACAGGTGTCTGCAGGCTCTCGATTGGTCGATTGGGTTCGCCGAAGGTCTTACCGGAAAAGAAAGAGATGGAGGAGGTCGATTGGGTTCGCCGGAGGTCACACACACATATATATATTAGATATAATATTAATACTTTTAAATTATTAATAGTAAATAAAAAAGTATATATAAGTAAATTGACCAAAATGCCCCTGACTTAACGAAGGTTTTTAACGACAGTTAGGTTCAGGGACCCCGGTCGTGAGAAAAGCGTAGATAAGGGTCCCCATCCATGAATTTTAGGGTTTAGGGACCTTCATCGTAATAGGTACCAAACCACAGGGACAAAATATGTAATTTAGGCATTGTTTGGCAAAAAAAAACTAGCTTATTTTTTGAGTATATGTTTGGATGACCATAAGCTAGCTTTTTGAAAAGCTACTTGGAGTAGCTTATGAGTAGTTTTTTGTAAATATTCCAATTATGCCCTCATTAATATTAATAATTATTTATTAACTATTTTTTTTAATATGTCATTTTTGGTCATTTAAATGCTTATAAGCTACTTTTTACCAAACGTGACTTTTTCATCAGCTAGCTTATCAGCTACCAGCTAGCTTATCAGTCAACAGCTAGGTTATCAGCTACCAGCTAGCTTATAAGTCATAAGCTAGCTTATCAGCTAGTTTGCCAAACATAGCCTTACTCTTTTTGTAATATTTGAAATATATTTTAAACATTTACGTATAAATTTTTGTTGCTTATTCCTATTTTCATTTTCTTTAATCTTGTCGATAAACATAATAAAATTAAGACATAGAATATTTTTATTAATCGGATAAATTAAATGTCGTACTTTTTTGAAAGAAAAATAATAATATAAGAAACTGATTTTTTATATATAGCATAATAAACAATATTCTGTAAAAATATTTTAAGCTAAATTTTATAAATAAATTTTATTTAAAATGTTTGAATACAAAATGTAAGACCCCAAATTTTTCTATAAACGATCGAAGAACGGTCGGGAAAAGGTCGAGGAACGGTCGGGAAAGCGGTTGAAAAACTCTCGGTACGGTTGGGGCTACAGTGCCCGACGACGGTGCCCAATGGTGTAGTCGGAGGGCAAAGTCGCGGGGAGTGTACCAGCGTCGATACATTCTGAGCGACAATGCCATTGGCATTGTTGCATGGCAAAGTCGCGAGTGGGTTCCAGTGCTTAAAATCCGATTTTTCGAGGGTTCTTCATTTGGTCATAACTTCTTCATTCCTAATCCGTTTTGGGCGATTTTTGAGACTTTGGTTTCGTATTTTAAAGCTTTTCAAGAGGGAAACAAAGATGATTAATGATTCCTTGATGATTTTGGGGTTCGTAGAAGTTGAAAGATTAGCCTCTAATCTACCATATTTTAACCTACAATTTTGATCTATTTGCATCCACAACCTCTAATCCTTTCCTCATGCTATATGTTAGTATTTTGAAAATAAATGAAGTATGTTGGGAGCTTCACATCTTGGCTTGAGGGTTGGTATGAGTGAATCTCTTCACCAAATGGAGCTCAAGTTTTGGGGTAAAACCTAGATTTGATCTAAATCTAGCAAGATGAGTTCAAGTTGATTTGTGAAAACTATGTACATGCCAAAAATATCCATTTTGAAGTATTTATGTGTGTTACTTGATAAATATCAAATGTGGGTTTATGTGATGAGTTTGCCTATTTTGGCATTTTATTTTATAAATCTTGTGAAACCCCCCATATGCGGGATTTTGGACATTTTGAAAAACAAATCATATTAGTATGCTTCTTTGATGATTTAATGTATAAATGAAGGTCATTTGATGTAAATGCGCTTTTAGCGTATTTGGTTTTATAAACCGTTGGAAAATGCATATTATTATGTTATGAGATACGTTGAAAATATAAATGACATACTTCCATTTGGAAAATGATTTGTCCCAAACCTTGATGGGTTTTTTAGTTAATCATGTCTTTGTAGCATGTATTTTCATAAACGTTTGTCATATATGTTTTATTGCTTTTGATGACTTTTGGTATGGTCGATTGAATTGTGGGCTTTTAGCTCTATTTTCACCCTGCGGGGCTTGAGGGCATTTGTCCGATTTTAATAGCTCGATGTGGAGCTTTGGGTATGATTTTCATTTATTGCATCTTCTTTGAGAATTGCATTTTTTGAGTGTGTATGTCATTTAATTTGGAGTCATGTAACTTAGAGTATAATGCAATGGATCCATAGGCGTAGAAGTCATTTTTATTGTGTAAATGTGTGATAAGATCCCCAAGTTGTAATTTGGAAATGAGCATTGGTTATATGATGTAATTTCTAAATGAACAAGTTTGTCTTGGATGGTGAGATCCCAAGGTAAAGAATCGGATAAGATTGAACTTGGTGATTCTTTGACAAAAGACTTGGATAGAGTTGAACTCGTCATCGTGTTGGACTAAAGAACTGGAAGGGTTGATGTTCACAAAGACTAAAGACATAGATAGGGTTGATGTCTACAATGACTAAAGACCTGGATAAGGTCGATGTCAATGATTTGTTCATCCTTGAAACATGCTTATAACATAGATACGTGACTTAACTTTGTGTCCGCCACATTCGATGGAATCGGGTCTCCCCCATAACCAAAATGTGTTGTTTTGGGTATTGAGTTTCTCCATGTTTTCGGTGACATTTTGAGTATGGATCGTTATCCATGATTTATGGTTTTGTGTATTGAGCCTTATCCATATTTTGGATGATTTGGATAACAGAGTTTTATTCTCTTTAGTATTTGAATATTTAACTTTATCACGTTTTGGATGAATGTTGGTTTTTGAATTCATATTGAGTGGGTAGCCTGATTTAGTGTTTTCAACACGAAACTAGTGGGTTTTGGAAAATGTTGCTTTTATGATAAATACATTTCATATGAGAACTCCTGAACTCACTAGCCGTTAAGCCTAACATTTTTTATTAATCAACATGTGCATCAGGTCATTGGTGGGAATAGTAATAGTACTAGCGACACCTACTACTACACTAAGTGGTAACGTTTCATTTCCTTTACTATTTTTATTAATTATTATTTATTTTCCCCGTTTTTAGTCGGTGGAATGGAATCCTCTCCAAAGGGATTACCGTTGGATTTTTTTTTCATAATTTTGGTATTATACAAATCAACATATTAAACATTATCTATTGTTTATTGATACATAAAATCCTAGAGTTAGATTTTTATAAAAAAGTTAAAGTTAACATGAGAAATATGAGAAATGGTTGTCAACCATTGAATGAGAAATGAATGCATATTATGATGAAAAATGCATCGAGATAAGATGTATTGAGATGCACCAGATCAAATTCTTTCTTGGCCATAATTCATGGAAGAACGTTTGATTAAAGGTGATCAATGATTCAGATCCACTTCTCACGTTAATCTAAACTTATTACATGATCATTCGCTTAATTCTTAATTTAAATGTTAATATTGCAGTATCTATGAATTTTTATGGCTACATAATTTTTAGAGTAAATTACATGTTTGGTCTCTGTGGTTTAGTGGTTTTAACACTCTGAGTCCCTAAAATGAAATAATTATGGATTGCATCCTTGTGGTTTTCATTTGATAATGTGTTGGGTCCCTAAAACTAACTCCGTTCAAATTTGGTCCGTTAAACTACCCATGTGCACGACACATGATGGGTAGTTTGGTCATTTCAAATCTTTCTACATTGACCAATAAAATAAACCACAAGGACCAGGTCTTCACAAACGACCCTCCCCCTCCGTTCAAATTTGGTCCGTCGTACCCTCCCCCTCCGTCCCAGAGCTTTCCAGACGACCATCGTCGTTTCAGACGGGTTCAGACGCAAGCCTTTTGTCGTTCCAGACGGGTTCAGACGCAAGTAGGGTTTTGTCGTTCCCCTTTTCTCCAAATCGACCGGAGTTACGTTACCACTGTGAGGGGTTGTGAACACATGGACGATTTAGGGTTATGTGAACACAGGGACGAATAGGGGTGAGCAAAACCCGACCGGTCCGAATAACCCGAACGACCCGACCCGAAATTATAACAAAAAACCCGTCACCCGACTTCCCCGAACCCGAATGCCCCGAACCGAAATTTTAAACGGATAAAATAGGATCGGGTTGGGTTTTCCCACCCGATCCGACCCGATTATCCGAACTTTTAAAAAATTAATTTTTTACTAAATTTAAAATAAGTAAATAACATAATAACTTACTTCTAACTTTGTTTCATTTCTAAATTCTAACCTAAATACCTAATCGTCCCACCTCCCACGCACGATTGATAATTTATTTTGTTTAGTCATTAGATTTAGACATTTAATGGTGTAATGGTGTTTGACTGTTTGTGTAAATTGTATGCCAAAACAGCCCAAAAACAGATTTAGAAAATAAGTTTAGAAGTATGTGGTGGATTGTGTTTAGAAGTATGCCAAAAAAAAACAGCCAAAAAACAAGTATGCCAAAAAACAGCCCAAAAATATTTGAAATTGGGCCAAAAACGTAGGCTGGAAATTCCAGGCCCAATCCGATGCCCCGACCGACCCGATCCCGAACCCGACCACCCCGTTACCCGATACCCGATACCTGAACTCCTTAACGGACGGGTTTCGGGTGGTCTCACCCCACCCCGAAATCTGATCGGGTGGTGGGTTTTGGGCCCCGACCCGCCCGACCCGACCGATTGCACACCCCTAGGGACGAAGTAGGGTTGCACATAATTCAAGAGTTTCTAGGCTCTCGATGGTAATAACGATTTAAGGTTATGTGAACCGACCTCCAGATCGAAAGGTCAGTCCCGTGGAGGTGACCGGAGAAGTCGCCGAAAACTTGTAGGCGGGTGCTTCATCGAGACTACATACATAGAGATGTTAGATTCGATTTTAGGTTTTTTGGTTTTCTTGAGACCAGATTCGAGCACGTGTGCTTCATTGAAACTAGATTCGATTTTAATCATAGAGAAACTAGGGTTTTAATTTTTTTCCCAATTTAAATCCGATTTTCACCTGGGTTTTATTGATTTAGGGTTTTGATATTGGTTTCACAATGTTAACATTCTTGATATTTTTGTATAATGTTTTTGACTCCTTTGTGGTCATCTAATGTTAATAATTTAATGTTATTGGTTTTTTTTGTACGATGTGTTCATCGTGTTTAGGATATTTTTGTATCATGTAAATCACTTCTTGATGAAATTTGGATTGATGTTCATGTTGATGTTGATGTTCAAGTTGAAAAACATGAACATGAATTTTTGTGTTCAAAAACTGATAGAGTAAATTACATTCTGGATCCCTGTGGTTTAGTTTTATGGTTTAAAAGGTAAAATATTAAAGAATTAGGTGAAATGACAAAAATACCCATCATGTGCCGTGCACATGATTGCTTTAACGAAGAGAATTTGGACGGAGTTAATTTTAGGGACTCGACACGTTATAAAGTGTAAATCACGGGGATGCAATCCATAGATATTTCATTTTAGGGTCTCAGAGTGTTAAAACCAATAAACCACAGGGACCAAATATGTAATTTACTCTAATTTTTATTAAGTTAACTACAAATTATATTCAAATATTGGATAACCGTTGAACTCTGAAAATACTCTATCATTATGTGTATTCATATAGCCCTTCGACGGAAGAATAATACGGTGACACATGCCACCGTAACCACTTATGTAGGTCCACCCATGCAACAAGTCAAGTATTTTGATAAGAAATGTTTTTTTAATACGAATTAGGTCGTGTTACCAACTAACATTTATTTCTAATGTTTTATGAATATACAATTTAATAACTACTATAGCAAATATAAATAATATTTCAATTTTTTAATAATTAATGTTTTTAAAAAGAATAGTCGAATATGGATCATGTATCATGCAGACAAACACGAATTTGCTCCTCAACTTTTTGGTAGGACTGATAATAGATAATAAATTCATTAGACGACCCGCATCGGGAGGATGGGGTTGAATGGGGTTGAATGGGGTTGGATGAAACACCATCACACCCCTTGGGGTTGGATGGGGATGGGGTTGGGCAACCCTGATGGGGTTGGAATGGATGTGGGCCACAATGAAAAATAAACCAATCATAATTCACCATATTTTTCTTTTTTGTTATTTTATTGTTATTTTATTGTTTTTTAGATTAAATAAAAATAAATAAAATGGGATGGTGGTGTGGGATGGATGTGGGGGTTTGTGGGTTAGAATGAGTTGAAAGGGAAAAATGATGTGGCGCTGATGTGGCAGTGAAAAAGTGTGGGTTAGATGGGATTGGATGCTGATAGTCTTATCTATTATATTTTGATTCGTTAAATAAGAGTATGGATAAAAAAAAATATTTCTTTATTCATTTTTTGTTTACCCGACATTAAGGTGGGTAATACATGAATACATTATTTTCGTTATCCATTTACCTTTTAATATACACAGGGTCGTTCCTGAGATAACAGATGTTCAGGGTAAAAAACAAAAAAAAAACTTATTTGTCTATAAAAATGCAGTTTAGTCAATTAAAAATACTACTTATATGCATGAAACACACCACTCTACGATTAAGTTAAGATCAAATTGCAACAAAAACCAGTTGAAACTAAGATGTGTCTTGTGCGTGAGTAGTCCTATAGTATAACACTTAAGGCAGGTTGATTCATGAGCGATTACCCATCGGTGAAAACATTGAGAGCAATATTTTTCAGATCAAAGTGAAATGGTAGTCCGCAAATATGGTTTTCAGAATTTAAAGTTTTAACTTTAAGATTAGACATACACAAAATAAAATAAATACAATAATGTAGAAAATTATAAAAGACTGTCATATTTGAAAAAAACTAATCATCATCTTGATAAAAGTAAAAAATGAAAGAAAGTAAAGTTTTATATCTTTTGCTTTTCAAATTTGTATGAAAAAAATAGTAAAAAGTAAGTTGAAATTAAATAAAACAAAATTTTATACTTGGCTTGTTTTAATGGATGAATAACAAGTAGGGAGTTACTCTTTAAAAAAAAAGTAGTGAGTTACTTTTAAGGCATGTATATTTTTGTACAAAAGGTTGATACTGGCAACCCCAACTGACCCACAATCGACTGTCTATCCATAATGTGGGGAGCATATCTGACTCACTCAGCGGTTGTGGCTATGGGGGTGTCCTAGGATCGAACCCGAGACTTTCTGCTTTCTGTACAAAGATGTCTTCACCCATTACCAGCTGAGCTACACACCATTGACTTTTAAGGCCTGTATATGATTAGAATATATGAATGTAATATGGCAAAAAGACAACAAAATCACTCCTAGCTTGATGGTAGAACACCCTTCTTCCAACTAGGAGATCCATGTTTCAAATATCATGTGCCTTATAGTTGATAAATATTATTTTTTCCAAACTAACAAATATATATTAGGCTTGGCCGTTGATGCCCACGGCCGTCGCCCTCGTGGCCATGCCTTAGGGCCCACCCTGAATATACATACATATATTGTTGTTTAATATATTACAATTATTCAGTTCTTTTTATTCCATATATTTTTACTTGATGAATAAGCTTTTCTGATATTAAATTGACTTTTTAGGTAATCAATAACTATAATATAATTGGTTCAAAAAAGGACAACTACAATATAACTTGAATATTTTATATTTACGTCATCAATAATAACAATTGAGCGTGTTTGCGGCTCCAGTGTTTGGTTTTGCTCCTGGTAAGCCAACCTGGTTGTATTAAGCCGCATTAAGCTGTGTGTGAAGTTGTTGTACATAATAATAACAATTCAAAATTGATATGTTTTAGGAAGATTTGGATATTGTTATATTCATTACACTAAATAAAAATCATAGTAGAATTCGTTATATACATACCGGCATTTTTTTTTAATCAAGGTATCCGAGTTTTAGCTGACTTCAGCATCCAACAACCATAAAAGATGAAAGGTACCGTTACTTGCATGCATGCTGTACTGTACTGTCATGTTCTGTCCTATCTTATATATCCTTATGTTATAATTTTAAATTCATACCTTTTTACTAAAGGAGTAAAGAAGGGTTAAATATATTTTTATATGTCGAAGTGTTAAGTGAGAAAGTAAGACATGATTTAGAATTTTGTTCACTTTTAATTTCATTTCTATTTTATGAGTCGCGTTTAATGATGCAAGAATTGATGAGGTGCATTTCATCCTAATGTGCATTCAAAGATGGAGATCCCTTCATATTATTTTCTCTTCATATACATTAACATCAAGACTTACTTTTTACAACATACTTTTTACATTCTCAATACATGATTTGATTTGATTATGACATAAAAGGGTGCATATAGCATCCCAAAAAACAATTACAGTTAAATGCACCTCTACATTTTAATATTCTTATCACACACATCTAAATCACTGGGTACTTTTTACATTTCAATGTATAATTTGACTTGATTTTGACCTACATAGAGATGCATATAACATAAGCTAAAAGTAAATGTCAAAAAATACAGGTGGGCTTGATATGGTCCAAGTTTTTTTAAATACTATGTATCAACGAGTTATAATTTTTACACAAAATCCTATATCATATACCAACCAAGTGTATTTGGTACCAACTTAAGTTACATATATGGGAATTTGTAATTTTTGTTCATTATTCGAATAACATTTTGCGTTTGCAGGCAACACATGTTTAAGGGATTTTATTTACATGTAAGAGCATCTCCAATCGTACTCCAAATCTCAAATTTGGTGTTGATGGATGATCCAATCGCACGTCAAACTCCAAATTTTTTTGCCGTCCAAGAAATTCATTCTCCAAATTTTGAGTGCCATTTTCACACTGCAAATGCTTTGGGCCCACCACTATTCACTTTTCTGTAATATTTATTTTAACTTTTAAGTATTATATAATTAACATATATATATATATATATAAATAGTTAATAGTAAATAAAATATGTTATTTTAATGTAGGATCCATAAATTTGGTGTTTTTTTAGTATGGTTGAAGTTGGAAGTTTTTTTTTGGTGTTGGTCCCACCAAAATTGATGTTTTTGGTGGTTTTTTTGGGAGTACGATTGGAGATGCTCTAATAGATTTGAAAACACTCAAATGTTCGAAAAGTTAAAGTTACAATTTTTAGAGCATTTTCAACAGATTCACTATAAAATAAAGAACTAAAAGTCAAAATCTCAAAATAAATTGCATATCACTACAACAGACTCTGTATTTTAGAGATTTCAAAATTAATTATATTATTAAAATATTATATAAGTTTATTATTCCAATACACCTTAAAAAAATTATAAAATAATAATAATTTAATCTTGTCGATGGAAATAAATAAAATATGAAATTTTCACACCTTCCATCAAGTTTTAGAAAATTCTCTAAACTTGAAGTTTTTTCTTATTTTCTAAATTTTAGATAACAAGATAGAGAAGTTGTGGAAGCGAATAGTAAACAAAACCTCTATTTCTCTATTTTAGAGAAATTGTTGGAGATGATCTTAATATTCAATAAGTCAAAAATACAAAAACTAATAAATAATTAAATAAGCCAGTATCATAGTATTACCATCCATTCCAATACCCACCAATCAACTTTTCGTAACGGATATAATACTACCAACTAATTAAATTGGTACCGTTAATACATATATTGGTTGATTTGGGTTGACACAAAATTGACATCCCCATTCAACGTCACATTTTTCCATTTATGTTTTTTTACAAAGAAAAACATAATATTGTATTTTTTTGGGTAAATTTTAGGTAATTTAATTAAAATACTAAAGTTTGACTTTGACTTGTCAAAATACCTATTTTTTTCGAATTTGCCAAAATACCCAAAAATCCCGCGGTGGGTCCCGCGATCGCGGGATGAGGCCCACGTGTCCCGCGGTTTTGGCCAAAACGTCCCGCGTGTAACGACCCGGTCTTCCAAACATACATCAAATAACATATATTGCATAACGTCGTTCATTCCAAAAGATATATCAAAATACACATTCGGTCCCTTAGTCTTTACACCCATAATACACATTTCATTACAAACTTTTTGTTAACTAAATACATTATATCTGATAACTAAGTTAAAACTACAAAACATGTCATAGTCTTCAAATTATAAGTCTTCCCAAAAGCTAGCCACCGTTTACTCTATTCACTTGCTCTTACCCGATCCACGACCTGGAATACATATTTTTAAAAACAAAATGAGGGTTAGACCTAGCGGTCTAAGTGAGAAAATCCCTGTTAGTTTTAAAACCATTTGCACAACCATCATATACATAACACAAATACAAATACCAGTTATGACTCATGCATCATATACTTTCCTGTCTCATTCTCTTGGCCATATTAATTGGTTGCAAGCCAACTAATAAATTAACTCCGCTGTACGACAATTACAGCCAACACCGCTGTACGAATATTACAGCCAACACCACCGGTCCTAAGCCCGGCCAACGTATTCTCATATAGTGTAATGCTCATGTAAATACAATATCTCAATATATTATATTTCAAACATAAACACATAATCACACCATCTATCACATTCCCAATCCACACATATATGTATTCCAGTTTAAAAACGTTTTAAAGTAAAACTCACCTGTTTGTTTATCAAAACTCTTTCCAGTCTTTTCCACAAGATTCAGCTTTCACACCAAATTCACAGTATCTGAATCAATTAGATACAAGTATCTTTTTACCAAATAGAACACATAAGACTTACTAAAGCTAAGAACTCTAGATAACTCTATCCTCAAATGTTTCCCCCAAACCCGAACTTAAGTCGAGTCCACAGTATATTCAGTCCTCATTCATTCCCTATCCAATAGTCAACAAAACACAGGTTACTGGATACTCAAAAGTATCTGAACTCTCAAAAGTGACCAAACAGCTCAAAGTTCCCGGATACCACAAGACTATCCGGACAACAAGACTTTCCGGATAACTTAAACAATCTGTCTAACACAACTTCCCGGACAGCATAAACAATCCGGACGACACCCGGAAACCAAGGTAACCCGGATACCATCCGGTATCTTATATCATCCGGAAACCATTGAAAAGAGAGACTTACCCGGATAAAAGACTCGTCCGGACACCATTAGAACATCATCCGGACACTATCAACAAAAGTACCCGGATACATTCAATTCATCCGGAAACCTCTGACTGTTTACCCAAAATCTACCCAGAAATCGACTGATTCATTACCAGACATGAATTCGACTATTTTACTCTGATAGAAACCTTCTAAATACAATTACACACATAAAATGTAAAGGAACATACCTTAATAACACTTCCAACACTTCCAATTTGAGATCCTAGCCTTAATCTCCCTCTTTTTCTTCCTTTGTTTCCAAAACACACATACACACACCTTAATCTGGATATTTATGAGTTGTGATAATATCTGAAGCTAGAAGGGGTAATATCCAACTATATTTACCATTTAGACCTTAGACTAATCTCTAATGACAAAAACACCCTTAACTTGAAAATTAACCCAAACTTACCCTAAACATCAATTATAAAGTTAATTAAATTTAACGGAACTAGAATTTAACTAACGAACTTACCCGAGGTATTACATCATCTCCCCCTCAAAAGAATTCCGTCCCGGAATTCGGTTAAGCAAAAAGGTACGGGTACTTAGTTCTCATTTCTAATTCTGATTCCCAAGTAGCATCCTGACCCCTATGATGTCTCCACTGAACTTTCACTTGTCTGATTACTTTGTTCTGCAACATTTTAACTTTGTGGTCAACTATTGCTTCAGGTTCTTCCACATAATTCAACTTTTCATCAACTTGTATATCTGGTAGAGAAATGGCCTGATCTGGCGTAACTAAACACTTTCGAAAGTTCGATACATGAAACGCGTTGTGAATCCTGCTTAACTCTGGCGGAAGATCCAACCTGTAGGCTACTTCACCAATTCTTTCTGTAATTGCAAACGACCCGATATACCTTGGACTAAGCTTACCTTGTTTCCCAAATCGAATAACTCCTTTCCAAGGCGAGACTTTCAACATTACGAAATCTCCAACTTGGAATTCTAACGGCTTTCGACGTCGGTCAGCGTGGCTTTTCTGTCTGTCTTGAGCCACTTTCAATCGTTCCCGAATCTGAGTAATCTTATCCGCGGTTAACTGAACTATATCTGGCCCTGCTAACTATTTCTCTCCCACTTCGTTCCAACACAGAGGAGTCCGACATTTTCTACCATACAGAACTTCAAACGGTGCTGCTCGTATGCTGGAATGATAACTGTTATTGTAGGCAAATTCAATCAATGGCAAATGCTTATCCCATGATCCCCCAAAATCAACAATGCAGGCCCGTAGCATATCTTCTAAAGTCTGAATCGTCCGTTCACTCTGACCGTCAGTTTGAGGATGATACGATGTACTTAGCTTTATTTGCGTTCCCATTTCTTTTTGAAAACTCCTTGATAATGTCGTTTTCCGACATTATTTTGATCCCGAAGTCGTTCTGTTTGTTGTAAGTTCCCGAGTAAAAATAGTAGAATTGAATGGTTTCTATGAGAAAGTACAGGTTTTTATTAATAGTTGATGTTGGAAGAGTTTTGGAGCAATCGGAGCAAGTCTACAACAGTCCAGTGTAAAAAGGTGAAAAATCAGATTTTTGGACCAAACAGTGCCCTGCGCGCCTCTGAGCGCGCCTCCAAACGCCCCCACAAACGCGCACGCTGCGCGCCTCTGAGCGCGCCTCCAAACGCGCCCACAAACGCGCAGGCTTATTTTTGTAAAACATTCCAGTGCTCTGCGCGCCTATGAGCGCGCCTCCAAACGCGCCCACAAACGCGCCAAGCCCCTGATACGTTTTTAAAGCCTTTTTCTGCTAGGGTTGAGGGGGGAATCGAGCAGTTACGTTTTGGGACTCTTCCTGGGCGATTTTGGGAGCACGAGGGCGATTTTTGAAGAGAAGAAGAGGGCTAGAAACATCAAGATACGAGAATCAAAAGGCGAATCGAGTTCATTCATCGAGGGATTAAGCTTTTCAGGGAGTTTTAGATTTCATTTCTTTTAGAACAAAGCATGTTTACTTTCATTTTCATTGTTTCATTTCTGAGTTTGGAAACCCCCAATATGAACTAATCCGTTCATGTTGGGGGGTTGGTTTGAATCATGGTTGGATGATTATTTAGCTTTACAGTAGATACGATCGATTTGATTCTTATGGATGAAACATGTGGGATTGTTCTTAATGCTTGTAATAGTCCAAACTATTATTTGATTTAATGAATCTTTTAACGTTTGAGAAAAGTTTTGAGGTTTATCTAATCCTTCATGTCTTAGTCGAATTTGAGATAGAAATATGATAATTCGTACTTTGTGGGTTTTTAATCATTGTTTGTTCAATTACCTTTGTTGAGATCGAATGATGATACAAAATGTTGAATGAATGTTGCTATAGCTTGATAGAGTATAGTGATGGTTTGTGATTATACCAGTCATCCTGGAGTTATGTCAATCGTGTCAAATCTGTGAGTTAAGTAATTATTTACTTGAGGAACCCAACCCTCCAACTCCTTCTCTTAGCTAAATTAATTAATGTTTTAATCGTGTTCCGATATTCAACAACCCAAATCAATTTGCATTAGTCTAGTTAATAATCTATACAGTCATTGTGGTACTTGACACCTGGTTCCTTTGGTTCGATACTCGTACTTTATAAGTACTATTACTTGATTCGACCCGTACACTTGCGGTAGATTTAGGGGGGGTGTAAACCCGCCTATCAAGTTTTTGGCGCCGTTGCACCTGGTTCCTTTGGTCAGCGTGGCTTTTCTGTCTGTCTTGAGCCACTTTCAATCGTTCCCGAATCTGAGTAATCTTATCCGCGGTTAACTGAACTATATCTGGCCCTGCTAACTATTTCTCTCCCACTTCGTTCCAACACAGAGGAGTCCGACATTTTCTACCATACAGAACTTCAAACGGTGCTGCTCGTATGCTGGAATGATAACTGTTATTGTAGGCAAATTCAATCAACGGCAAATGCTTATCCCATGATCCCCCAAAATCAACAATGCAGGCCCGTAGCATATCTTCTAAAGTCTGAATCGTCCGTTCACTCTGACCGTCAGTTTGAGGATGATACGCTGTACTTAGCTTTATTTGTGTTCCCATTTCTTTTTGAAAACTCCTCCAGAACCTTGAAGTAAAACGACTATCCCGATCAGAAATAATCGAGATTAGAACTCCATGTCGAGTTACTATTTCATCGATGTACAACCTGGCTAGTCTTTCCAATGAGTAATTTTCTTTTATTGGCAGGAAGTGAGCAGACTTCATCAATCTGTCAACGATCACCCAAATGGCATCAAATCCCTTCGGAGTCCTTGGTAGTTTCGTGATGAAATCCGTAGTAATCTGATCCCATTTCCACATAGGTATTTCTAACCGTTGCAACTGACCAAACGGCTTTTGATGTTCAATCTTCACCTTCTTACAAGTAGTACAACCTTCCACATGATGAGCAATGCTTCTTTTTATTCCCGGCCACCAATAAAATTGTTTTAAATCTGTATACATCTTATTCGTACCTGGATGAATAGAGAAACGAGATTGATGAGCTTCTTGTAGTACTCGATCACGTAAATCACCCAAACGAGGCACCCGGATTCTGTTTCCCAGACACAATAACCCACGATCGTCTTTTATGAGTGATGCTGATATCCCTACTACTCGTTCTGATTTCAAATGTTCTTCTTGAAAAGCTTCCACTTGACACTTCTTCATTTCGTCAAAGATGTTAGGTAGAAGTTCAGATCGTAATGCAATGGCTTTTATTGTTCCACTTCTTTCTTGACGACTCAGTGCATCAGCTACCACATTCGCCTTTCCCGGATGATAAAGAATTTCACAGTCGTAATCATTCACTAGTTCTAGCCATCTTCTTTGCCTCATATTTAATTCCCGCTGATCGAAAAGATGTTGAAGACTCTTATGATCAGTGAAAATTTGACATTTAGAACCGTAGAGATAGTGTCTCCAAATCTTTAAAGCGAACACAACTGCTGCAAGTTTCATGTCGTGTGTAGGATACTGCCGTTCATGATCCTTTAGTTGACGAGAAGCATAAGCGATAACCTTCCCACGCTGCATTAGTACACAACCCAATCCCAGTTTGGAAGCATCACTGTAAACAACAAAATCATCGGAACCTTCAGGTAATGCTAGTATCGGCGAGCTACAGAGTTTCTCTTTCAATATTCGGAATGCTTCATCCTGTTCTGCTTTCCATTCGAACTTTAGATTCTTTCGGGTCAGCTTAGTGAGAGGCGTAGCGATACGAGAAAAATCTTTTATAAACTTTCGATAGTAACCAGCTAAACCCAGAAAACTTCGTACTTCGGTTGGCGTTTTCGGCGGTTCCCACTTTTCAATTGCCTCCACTTTCATCGGATCAACTTGAATACCTTTCTCGGAGACTACATGTCCGAGAAACTGAACTTCCCGTAGCCAGAATTCAGATTTTGAAAATTTAGCATACAACTTTTCTTTCTTCAGCAATTCCAGAATTAAACGAAGATGTTGTGCGTGCTCTTCTTTGGATCGGGAGTAGATAAGGATATCATCGATAAACACAATAACAAATTTATCGAGATATGGCTTACATACTCGGTTCATTAGATCCATAAAAGCAGCTGGAGCGTTCGTCAGTCCAAATGGCATCACCAGGAATTCATAGTGACCGTACCTTGTGCGAAAAGCAATTTTCAGAACGTCTTCTTCTTTAACCTTCAGCTGATGATAACCAGATCTTAGATCAATCTTGGAGAAATAACAAGCTCCAACTAATTGATCGAAGAGGTCATCAATTCTGGGAAGCGGATACTTGTTCTTGATCGTGCGCTTATTCAGTTCCCGGTAATCAATACACATTCTCATCGAACCATCCTTCTTTTTCACAAACAAGACTGGTGCACCCCACGGCGAAGAACTGGGTCTGATGAAGCCCTTATCGGAAAGATCTTGCAGTTGCGTCATCATTTCTTTCATATCTGGTGGAGCTAAACGATACAGTGCACGAGCAATAGGAGCGGCTCCAGGAATCAGATCTATACCAAACTCTACTTGTCTAACGGGAGGAAGACTACTCAAGTCTTCGGGGAAAACTTCTGGAAATTCCCGGACAACAGGAATATCTTCCAACTTATTCTTTTCTGGCTTAATATCTATCACATAAGCTAAGTAACTCGGGCAACCTTTGCTGACACACTTACGAGCTTTTAACATAGATATAAGGCAAGAATGATGATTTCTACGGTCACCATAAATCACTACCGGTCCCCTCTCAGGTAAGACAACATTGATTAACTTCTTATCACAAACTATGTTAGCTTGATTCTCGGCTAACCAATCCATCCCCACTACTACATCAAACTCAATCAAGGCTATAGGAAATAATTGAATAGGTACTCAACACCCCTCTATATTTATCACACAACTATCAAAAACCTCTTTAACGGATACTTGATTATCATTTGCAGTATCTTCCATTAAAGCATGATCTAACACTTTAGGCTTTAAATGCATATAAGCAGCAAATGAAGGAGATACGAACGATCAGTTTGTACCGGAGTCAAATAACACTTTAGCACGTGTAGAGTTTATTAAAAATGTACCTGTAACTACATCCGGAGTTTCCTCCGCTTCTTGTGCTGTCATCTGAAATGCACGGCCCCTTGCTCTTGGTTGGTCTGGCCTTTGTACTACTGGTCTAACACCCGTTGGTCTCCCCGACGTACCCCCTTGCTGTACTCTTCCTCTCGGACAATCAGAATGAATGTGATCCGGAGAATTACATGAGAAACAAAACCACGTTACTCGACAGTCTTTAGCAACATGTCCAGTCTTCCCACACCTATAACAAACCCGAGGATCAACTTGACAATTTCCTTGATGGATACGGTTGCATTTCGGACAAGGTCTTTCCGCTAGTCGGAAAGGCGGACGGTTATCAAACCTCTGAAACCTGGACTTCTTTGGATCATACTATGGTCCTTCCCACTTTCTTTTTCCCATACCTTTATCACCAGCATCCCTCCTATTATCCCGTTCCACATTTTCCGCGACATCTACTGCGGCTGAGAAGGTATCGGGTCCTTTTGCAGTCACTAGCCTTCTGACTTCTGAATTTAACCCGAAGATAAACCTTTCCATCTTCATTGCCTCCGTGGCAACGTAGTATTCCGCGAAACGAGACTTTTCTAGAAAATGAGCGGTATAGTCCCGAACTGATAAATTCCCTTGCTGCAAGTTCATAAACTCCCCTTCCAATTGTTTAACTGCTGCTTGGGGACAAAACTGTTTCCTGAAAGCTATAACGAATTCTTCCCAAGAGAAAGTAGAATATATGCAGATCCTTCAGAAGAAATAAGAGCTTCCCACCAGTATAGAGCATCGGCTTTTAGCATTGCAGTCCCATATAGTACTCTATCTTCTTCAGCACACTTACTGGTCTTGAAGATAACTTCTATCTTCTTCAGCCACCTCATAGCTTTCACTGGGTCTCTATCTCCTGAGTAAGTTGGAGGCTTACAACTTAAGAACATTTTGTAATCACACTTTCTTGGTACCGGTATAACAGTCGGTGTAATGGGCATTTCAGCTTCTAGACCAGGATCTGGTATTTCAGTTTCGGTATTACGAGTTCGGTCGAACATAGCTTGTATACTTGCTTGCAGTCTTCCCATTTCGGCCGTCAAATCATTTCGTGTAACAAATTCGGTACCTCGGCCCTGAACTCTGCCTCCAGTTCTGCCCCTACCTCTTTCTCCCCCTCTTCCCCTTGTTCCGACTGTGGGATTCGTTCTGTTAGGATTTCCTCCTCCTTCTCAATTCGTATTTCGAGTACCGCTTGCCATTCTGTTGATTCAGACAAGATTAATATACACGTAAGCACATACCCCATATAACAAGGTTTTCCAGTTCAAACATGTACCTGTAAGATCACAATTACACTGGCCAGGTGTAATCTGAAATTACCTTACATGATGTTCCTTCTACCTTTTATACTTAATCATCCCAAGGTTCTACAATAACAGGGACATCCTACTTCACATGCAGTTTAAGTCTAGGTATAGATACGAATACCTAAATCCCTTAAACTAGGGCTCTGATACCATCTGTAACGACCCAGTCTTCCAAACATACATCAAATAACATATATTGCATAACGTCTTTCATTCCAAAAGATATATCAAAATACACATTCGGTTCCTTAGTCTTTACACCCATAATACACATTTCGTTACAAACTTTTTGTTAACTAAATACATGATATCTGATAACTAAGTTAAAACTACAAAACATGTCATAGTCTTCAAATTATAAGTCTTCCCAAAAGCTAGCCACCGTTTACTCTATTCACTTGCTCTTACCCAATCCACGACCTGGAATACATATTTTTAAAAACAAAATAAGGGTTAGACCTAGCGGTCTAAGTGAGAAAATCCCTGTTAGTTTTAAAACCATTTGCACAACCATCATATACATAACACAAATACAAATACCAGTTATGACTCATGCATCATATACTTTCCTGTCTCATTCTCTTGGCCATATTAATTGGTTTCAAGCCAACTAATAAATTAACTCCGCTGTACGACAATTACAGCCAACACCGCTGTACGAATATTACAGCCAACACCACCGGTCCTAAGCCCGACCAACGTATTCTCGTATAGTGTAATGCTCATGTAAATACAATATCTCAATATATTATATTTCAAACATAAACACATAATCACACCATCTATCACATTCCCAATCCACACATATATGTATTCCAGTTTAAAAACGTTTTAAAGTAAAACTCACCTGTTTGTTTATCAAAACTCTTTCCAGTCTTTTCCACAAGATTCAGCTTTCACTCCAAATTCACAGTATCTGAAACAATTAGATACAAGTATCTTTTTACCAAATAGAACACATAAGACTTACTAAAGCTAAGAACTCTAGATAACTCTATCCTCAAATGTTTCCCCCAAACCCGAACTTAAGTCGAGTCCACATTATATTCAGTCCTCATTCATTCCCTATCCAATAGTCAACAAAACACAGGTTACTGGATACTCAAGTATCTGAACTCTCAAAAGTGACCAAACAGTTCAAAGTTCCCGGATACCACAAGACTATCCGGACAACAAGACTTTCCGGATAACTTAAATAATCCGGCTAACACAACTTCCCGGACAGCATAAACAATCCGAACGACACCCGGAAACCAAGGTAACCCGGATACCATCCGGTATCTTATATCATCCGGAAACCATTGAAAAGAGAGACTTACCCGAATAAAAGACTCGTCCGGACACCATTAGAACATCATCCGGACACTATCAACAAAAGTACCCGGATACATTCAATTCATCCGGAAACCTCTGACTGTTTACCCAAAATCTACCCAGAAATCGACTGATTCATTACCAGACATGAATTCGACTATTTTACTCCGATAGAAACCTTCTAAATACATTTACACATATAAAATGTAAAGGAACATACCTTAATAACACTTCCAACACTTTCAATTTGAGATCCTAGCCTTAATCTCCCTCTTTTTCTTCCTTTGTTTCCAAAACACACACACACACCTTAATCTGGATATTTCTGAGTTGTGATAATATCTGAAGCTAGAAGGGGTAATATCCAACTATATTTACCATTTAGACCTTAGACTAATCTCTAATGACAAAAACACCCTTAACTTGAAAATTAACCCAAACTTACCCTAAACATCAATTATAAAGTTAATTAAATTTAACGGAACTAGAATTTAACTAACGAACTTACCCGGGGTATTACACCGTGGCACCCCCAACTATGCCCACGGTGACACTTTTGGTCCCTCCCCGCGATCAACCCCGCGACCAGACAAATATTTTTGCAATTTTGGTCCTTTTTGCACGAATCTTTGCATGTTACTGTTTTTTTCCACAATTATTGTACTTTGAAGACCAATTTGTGGTTGCCATTCATATTCCTCAATGAGATTTCATCCATAAATATCAGTAAAATGCAATCCATAATTCACACCCATTCCATCCTTCTTTCTTGCTTTCTTTCTTTCTTGCTTTCTTTCTTGTTTTCTTTCTTTAGTAAACAAATGGCATCGTCATTTAACCCATCATCTACACCTGAAAGAATGCCCGTGAAACTCCAGATCGCGATAGCAGAAAGGGAAAAGGAGATAGACCAACTGACACAAGAGTGAAAACAGATGATGGCCAGGAAGGAAGCCCACTTGAAAAGGATCGAAGTGGAAGAAAAGGAGATCAAAAAAATGAAAGGGGATATAAAAGATAGGGAGGCTCGTATTCGTCGAGAAAAAGAAGACATTCACCACATTATGCAAGACTTCGCAATTCTTCAAGCGAAGGTAAGCGACAAGCAAAGTTGGAATGATCAAACTAAGGCAATTTTTCAGTAGGTGGTGGTACGGGTGTTGCTTTAGTACTTTGTTGTTTATGTGTTGTTGTTTTGTACTTTTCCAGTTCGACATTGTTGTTTCGTTCCTTTCCTGTTTCTATGTTGTTGTTTCGTTCCTGGAGTTTTTATGTTGATGTTACATGTTGAAGTTTGCTCATGAATAAATGTTTTTCATTAGGCTGAAAAGTAGTCATTAAGTAGTCTGAAAAATAGTCTGAAAAGTGGTTCATATTAAAAATACAACTCCTAGATGTTATAGAATATTATTTAAGAACAAACACATACTATTCAGTACAGTACAAATTATCCAAATTTGAGACTGCGACTAGACGATGGTTTGGTTTTTGACAATCCGGTCGACTTCTTACATGCTCTGGCGAGACGAGTCTCAAAGTGTTATGCTCCACTTTCTCGATGTACACTTCAATCACAGTATGGCCGTCAACATACTGGCGTATGTTGGCTACATCTTCGTCGGTACTCAATTCTACCAGTCCAGTCAAGAAGTCTGCATTCGGCCTCTTAAAATACAACCTATTATATTTTGGTTCTTCATAGTCCAGCTCTTTCATGATCTGTTCAAGCAGTTGCATAGAAAGATCCTCCACATCTAACATGTCAACCTAAATTTCTAGACCACAGAAATAATGTCTTCTGGGTGGTTCCGTGAAGTACCCACCATGGTGGATTTTCATGGTGAACAACTGTGGATATTGTTTGGTCTATGATCTTCATACAATTCAAGATATGGTAACAAGAAGATGTAGAAGACATTATTAGAAATGTAAACTAATCTAGATAGAACACAAAGTGATTAGAGATCTACATCTTGTATTATGAATTCACACTTTACAAAATTACATGTAAAGTCCTATTTATAGTCTACATCTCTTGTTACAACAGTTAAGCATAAGCCTTTTAACACAGCTATTGCTTTACAAAACTTTCTAATATAAAGGACAACTTCAGTGTCCTAACATTCTCCCCCTAAAGTTTTGGAAAGCAAATCATATTCAAATCTTTAGATCCTCTCCCCCTTGATTTTCTTGAAAAACTTTAGCGGTGCATTCTTCAAATATAGGCTCGGCTCCCCCTTGAATGTTGCTCTTATTCATTATATTTTCAACTTTGAAAAATCAGATCCAATGAACTCCATAGTCCCAACTAAATGCACTAAAATCATCTTCAAAGGGTATGCATTTAGTGTAAAACAGAGAATCCGTCATTGGACCATGAGTTGAGTAAGAATTCAGCTTAAGAGCTTGGTCTAAATTTGCTCAAAGGAGGAACGGTAAAAAGCACACGCTACTCGGTAGGGATGAGACGACCCAAGCAAATAACATTGTTCAGCAACTGTAGAGAAATGCTCATCTTCAAGATACTTCAAACCACTGAATGAAGAGAATCCAGAACTTCAATCTCCAAGAAATAGCTGGATTATTATAAGCACTCAAAAGTCTGGCATCGTTAACAAAACTTCAGAATAATGATTGCAAATACTCAAGCGTCTCTTCCAATCCAATCAAAGACTGAATTCCAACGCTCACCTTCTGAAAATCTTGAAAGACTAGAGCCCTTTTAAACTTTGACAGTTGCTATAAGTATGTGGCAAGCTGAATATCAGAATGATGTCACACACGCGTTATGCTAAAGTCCAAGAACAATGTCCCCCTCCTGATCTTCATACAATTCAAGAACTAGTAACAAGAAGATGTAGAAACTTTATTAGAAAAGTAAAACTAAACTAGAGAGAACACAAAGTGATTAGAGATCTACATCTTGTATTATGAATTCACACTTTACAAAATTACATGTAAAGTCCTATTTATAGTCTACATCTCTTGTTACAACAGTTAAACATAAGCCCTTTAACACAGCTATTGCTTTACAAAACTCTCTAATATAAAGGACAACTTCAGTGTCCTAACAGATATGCATCTGTTGATGAACATTAATTAATATAGTTAGGTCGTAGAACAACGGTAGTAACAAGCAAAACTCAATGAAACATGCATACTAACTATATAACTCTTTGCCAGTGTCTGAAAGCGATTCAGATAAACGCCTAAAGAACCAAACATGAAGGTTTGGGGATGCCATGTAAGAATACGTTAACGAATAATATGTTCCCGTATATGTGTTTTACGACTAATCTAGCGTGGGTTATTTATAGGCAAATGTGGATGCTTTTACTGCATGTTGGCTATTTTTGGTCCCTGTCTTTGCTCTAACACAACTTAGGTCCCTGTCAACGCTATCATATGATATAGTTCTATATAACCATTACTATTCTCTCCATTTAGACTACTACCATTATGATCATCATCCCATGCCATGTGACCATGATTATTCATGTCCATGGTAGACATGAAGTTGTGCTCTCTTTCTCTCTCTCATGCCATACCCATGTTCTGTTTCAAGTACCTTTCAAAACATAACTGGTCCCAATCAAGGGAAATCAATGTTCAGATCAACGTACATAAGTTATGTTTGATAAATTACAACGGGCCGATAAAGTAGATAAAATCATGTTATATATCAAAACAAGCGCACTAAACATACAATATTTATCGTCCCAATCAAGGGAAATCAATGTTCAGATCAACGGTATCATATGATATAGTTCCATGTGGCTCAAGCTCCGATGGGCCCTGCGTGTTACTTAGTTGGCTGACTGAACGTCTACTCCTTGGCACGGTTGAAGGGGCAGGATTTAGACACTCTCCACGAGTATGTCCTACGCATTGGCACCGAGTACATTTTCGCTGTATCGAACCTTCACCACGTGATGGACGTCGGTCGTTCTTTCTCGGTTTCCCGACTCTGTTCTTAGTGGTTAACGGTGGATAGCATGGCGGAAGGGGGTCAGTTGGATACACCCATGCTTCAGGGGGTCCAGCTGGATTTATTACCTCTGCGTATGTTGCCCGGTAAGTTTCGGACGTGAAGAAACTTACAGCCAAGTCGCTGCAATCTCTACGACCCATATGTCTTGCCGCAGCGATGTCATGGCCGCACGGTAACCCAGATTTTTGCCATTGGAAACATGAACAAACATGGTCGGTCATATTGACAGTCACGTGAATCTGGTTATCCCGAACCTCGTACCTCCCATACCCGATTTCGCTTACCCTCCATGTCGATACGTGACGCGCCCTGAAGAGAACTATCTCATCTGCCCCTAGTGTGAGTCTATTTTGCAGCTCAACTCCTTTTCAGCGTCGAAGTTGGTACCACTATTGTTGAAAGCTCCGAAAGTAGTCCATAAGAGTAACAATCAGATATCTACGCGCAAAACGGGAGAGTGCATTCACCGACTCTGCACTATTTAAGGTCAGAATGTCATACCGTTGTACAGGAAAATGGGCCACGAACCACCTCTCCGGTCCAACATCATCCATAACTTTGGCTGCGCTCGGGGCACTAACTCGTAGAAGATTCATGTACCGATCAAACTCCCGAGCCGTACATGCTCTGCATGCCTTCCAGTAGACATCCTTGTAGGTGGTAATACGTTTGTCCTTGGTTTTGGCGTTCATCTCCAAATGTCGACAACATAAGGCGTGAGGGGCGTTTGGGTACATGGCAGAGATTGCGGCGCTTATGGAAGGAGCCCTGTAGGACATAAACACCAACCCTTGCGGGTCTCCGATAGTTTGTCTCAACATGGACAGAAACCAAGTCCACTCGTCCCTGGTTTCGGATTTGCCTACTTCGAAAGCTACTGGAACGATGGAGTTATCCCCGTCCATGGCAACCGCCAGGAACTTCATACCCAAGTAAGGGCCCTTTAAATGGGCAGCGTCTATTACCAGGACACGACGCAGATTTGCCAGAAATGTACGGATCTGCAAAAACGTAGGTGGTTTCCCTTTGTAAATGTTATAGTTTATAATGTGTAAACATATGACGTGTTAAAATACGTACCGCGGGTCCAAGGGCATCGAAGCACATCTCAAACCGTCCATGTGAATCGGTCCTTATCTGGGTGACAGTACCTGGATTCTGCAGCTGCAAATTATATAAATATGCTGGGAGTCATTCATATGACTCCTCGAACGTGCCTCTCACCAATAGCAGTGCCCTGCATCGCGCACACAAAGCTTAGAGGTAACCAATCGTGACGCCGAACTGCTGGTGTACATCGTCCATGATGTCCTTTGGACGCAATGACCTGCTAGCATCAAGAAATTTGCCTTTCAGTATCGCACCCAAAGTCCTTTTGGTGGCTAGTTTGTGGTTGGGATTCAGTTGCGTCCTCGAACAAGTGTTTACGTCGTGTAACTTTCTAATAAGTAACGTCCCTCCTTTATCTCCCGCGGGCCTCGCGTACATCCTTCAATTACAGTTTTCTCTCGCACATTCAACTACGTATCTGCCTTTGTCGTATCTCGGCGTGTAACTTTCGAAACCCTCTTCCATGAACTTAAGTCCGACCTAACTTGCCAAGTGATCCTTCGAATCAAATTTCTGACCTACTTCTAACCTTAAACTGCGATTATAAGGTGCAGGTTCGTAGGTTTGTGTATGGGTATTCTGGTCTGGAAGAATATGGGGCATATCAAAATAGTCATTTAACTGACTAAATGATTTATTACTAGGGGTATATTCTTCGTCCTCATCACTATCGGTATCTGATCTGTCTATATCAACATTACCCATTTTGAAAACATAGGTTTCGTCATCAGCAACTCCAGCACAGCGTCCTTCTTGTGGTTGTTGTTGTTGCGTCTCCGGAACATAATAGGTTTCATCATCCAAATGAACTATTGGGCCGTAGGACACCTGAAATTGAGAATCAGGCTGCTCCATTTGGAGGTCTTCGTCATCAGCGTCGTCATCACCTTCATCGTCACCGTCGTCATCACCGTTGTCGTCACCTTCGCCATCGTCTTCGTTGCATACCGAGGATTCAACATACACATAAAGTAATGGAGGTCTTTCTGATTCGGCTGCAAAGTGCATAAAACCAGAGATATCCCCATCGTTGGATAACTCCACAAATGACCCATCATCATTCTTGAACACTAACTTGCAAACAACCGAAGGGTCGATTTCACATTTTTGCATGGCGTATGCAGCAAACTTCTGATAAGAAAAGTTTGATGGCAATTTTACACCATGCTTAAATTTATAAGCAAAATTCCACTCATTGTTTTCTTCCACCCATTCACCATCGTAACAGAAATATAGCCTAGCTTTTGCAACAAATGAACTCATTTTTTCAGTGGTATCTCAAAAACAAAATACTGAAGAAAGAAAGCAAGAAAGAAGGATGGAATGGATGTGAGTTATGGATTGCATTCTACTGATATTTATGGATGAAATCTCATTAAGGAAGATGAATTGCAACCACAAATTGGTCTTCCAAGTACAATGATTCAACATTGATGAAACATGCCTGTTAATGCCAAAAATCGCACAAAAGTACAACTTGAGGTTGATTGTGGAGCTTAACTAAAGAAAGAAATCTCTCGACAAAGCGTGCGGCAAAGACGAAAATGTAAATGAGACAGAGAATTTTGGTGACGCGGGAAAAACCTCAACGAGGAAAAAACCTGCGGACGACTGTGGAAGTCGCCGCTGCACTATGGTCGCCAAACAGGGGCGATGTCCTTATGTTTCTGGTGTCGATCGTACAGAGATTACAATACAAGTGAAAGATAGACATTGAAATGTAAAGTAACAAGTGTTTTGAATGTAAAAACAGTGTGCGTCGTGTGTAAAAACTATGTGTCGAGCGTAGATGTCGTGCGTCGAGAGCGATTCCTTAAGAGAGAGTTCTTTGCTTTGAATATTCTTCTGAGTTTGGAAGGTTGTGTCTCTGATGAGTGATGCGATGATCCCCAAAATGAAGGTTGAGCCTCCGTTTTTATAGTCTTTGGGTGCTTTAATTGATTCATTGAATGTTTCATGTAATTGTCGTAACGGTTTGCTGACTTGAATGCTCATAACTAACCTCGTCGGTTATAGCCGTTGATCAGGAATGATATTGACTCCTGCATTAAAACACTGAATAAATGTAACAATCATAGTATACGTTAGTCGGTCGAGGTCGCATGGTTTTTTGTGACGGTCGTGTGAAATAGGCGACGTCGTGGTCGAGTGTCGTGAGGTAAATAACTTTTCGATCTCAACTCTAATCAAGGGATAAAGATGCTCATGATTTTATCTTATCAAAGAAAAGGAAAGTAGGCGTTTTCCTTACCTCGGTCGTGGTCGAGACTGGTGAAATTTTTCCCAAACAGTTTGCCCCCAAAATTTGAAAAAGTGGAGTCGCAAATTCAAATTTCAAAGAGTTTTTTAAATTTTGCTTGTCGGACGTCTGGGATCGTGACACGTATTGAATAATTTACCTTGGTTGCTCTAGAACTGAATCGGTTCAATTCCAATTAGAGTGGGAAGTCGAAGAGAGGATAAGGTCGTGACGTCATCAGGGGCGGAACACAAGCTTTTCAACCGCAGGGGCCGGACCTAGAGATAGCCAAAAATCGGTCTCGGTCTTAAATAGTAGTTTCGAAACCGATGGTCGGACCTAGAGATCGTCCAATGTGGTTATAGCTAAATTCCGGCGTTTCGAGGGATTTTTTAAGTTTTTTGCTTGATTTCGAAGGATTTTTAAGTTTTTTATCGATTTCAAGAGACCTTTTTGGTATTTTTGGTTGATTTTAGAAGATTTTTCCAAGATTTTTGGTTGATTTCAACATATTTTTTTGGTTGATATCAAATGTTTTTTTTTGTTGCCAGTGAGGTATGGTTGCACTTCTAAAACAAATTACCTAATAATAAACATTAAGTAAATAATGGGTTGTTGCTCTTATATCCATTTATCCATTATAAATGGGTTGTAGGCTTGACCCTATTATAAGATTATCCATTTATCCTAGTTGCTAAATTCGCAATTTCACAATTCCTAAATTCACAATTTCACAATCACAAATGCACTTATCACATTCTCACTTATGCACAATCAAACAATTTCAAACAAGTAGAATGAGGCAAATAAGCAATTGACAATGGCATTTTAAAATTTAAAAGTTAAATAAAATGAAAAACAAACCTGTTATTTAGGGGCTGATGTCTGTTGATGTTGGAGGATTATTTGAAGAAGATGAAGTTAAAATCAATGTTGTATTTGAAGGATTGTGTTGTTGCTCTCCCATTAAAAATTTAAAACTTTAAGAGTTTGAGATTGAAATTTGATACAAAAATTAAAACTTTAAAAAATGTGATTGAGTCTGCTTGTGATTTGTGAACCGTGAAGACTGAAGAGAACCAACAATAGACGCCGACAGCAGCAAGAAAAGTAGAAGACGCCGGCGACTGGCAGGCGGCAGCAGCAAGAGACGCCGACAGCCGCTGGCCGTTGTTTCCTTCTTCTAGACGATAGGTTATTGTTTTGAATTTTTTATTTTTACCTTTATTTGGTCAAACTTGATTTTATATTTTTTATTGGGCCATGTGGACTATAGAGAGCCGGCAGAATTGGTTTTGTTAATACTTTATATTTTAGTGGATTCTAATCTAGTAATCTGATTGGGCCATCATTAATGTTAGTGGAGGGGCTCAAAATTGGTTTTATTAATATTAACACATGAAAAAAATACTGTCCATATGAATTTGGTAATAGCGCAGGGGCCAGGGCCCCTCTAAGCCCCTTAAGGCCTCCGCCCCTAGACGTCATGCTGACGCACGGTTATGCTAAGCAGTTGTCACTGCCAGGTGTCGGCGATCTAGGTGGTCATATGAAAAGACAGGACACGTGTCCATCATCGAGGGACCCGACCTGACACGATCGTTTACATAAATAGAGACCACGGAGGATCCTTTCTTTTTATAACCTTGGAAAGTTTTTAGAGCGAGATTTTCCAAAATTGCCAGGATTTTCGACTTGCTTAAGATTTCGAGGTCTTTGAGCACCTATATAAGGTATGGTCTCTGGTTCTGAAGATTTCGGCCTTCATTGTTTTTAAGTTCGCTTTGTGATGCTCTTCTTTTGTATGTTCTTAGGAGGACCAATGGTTTTGAAGGATCATGAACGACAGTATCCTACACACGACATGGAAATTGCCGCAGTTGTTTTTGCTCTAAAGATCTGGAGACATTATTTATACGGCTCTAAATGTCAAATTTATACCGATCATAAGAGTCTCCAACATCTCTTCGATCAACGGGAATTGAATATGAGACAAAGAAGATGGTTAGAATTGGTGAATGACTATGACTGTGAAATTCTCTATCATCCGGGAAAGGCGAATGTAGTAGCTGATGCGCTGAGTCGTCAAGAAAGGAGTGGAACAATAAAAGCCATTGCAATACGAGCTGAACTTCTACCTAACATCTTTGACGAATTGAAGAAATGTCAAGTAGAAGCCTTTCAAGAGGAACACTTGAAACCAGAACGGTTAGTGGGTATATCAACATTACTCGTAAAAGATGATCGTGGGTTACTGTGTCTGGAAAGCAGAATATGGGTGCCTCGTTTGGGTAATTTACGTGATCGAGTACTACAAGAAGCTCATCAATCTCGTTTCTCTATTCATCCGTGTACAAATAAAATGTATAAAGATCTACGACAATTTAACTGGTGGCCGGGAATGAAAAGAAGTGTTGCTCAGTATGTGGAAGGTTGTTCCACTTGTAAGAAAGTAAAGATTGAACATCAAAAGCCTTTTGGGCAGTTGCAGCGTCTTGAAATACCTATGTGGAAATGGGATCAGATTACTACAGACTTCATCATGAAGCTACCAAAGACTCCGAAAGGGTTTGATGCCATTTGGGTGATCGTTGACAGATTGACAAAGTCTGCTCACTTCCTGCCAATAAAAGAAACCTATTCATTGAAAAGACTAGCCAAATTGTATATCGACGAAATAGTAACTCGACATGGAGTTCCAATCTCGATTATTTCTGATCGTGATAGTCGTTTTACTTCAAGGTTCTGGAGGAGTTTTCAAAAAGAAACGGGGACGCAAACTGTATTGTTACGACGGTCAGAGTGAACGAACGATTCAGACTTTAGAAGATATGTTACGAGCCTGTATTGTTGATTTTGGGGGATCTTGGGATAAGCATTTGCCGTTGATTGAATTTGCTTACAATAACAGTTATCATTCCAGCATACAAGCGACACCGTTCGAAGTTCTGTATGGTAGAAAATGCCGAACTCCTCTATGTTCGAACGAAGTGGGAGAGAAACAATTAGCGGAGCCAGATATAGTTCAGTTAACTGCGGATAAGATTACTCAAATTCGGGAACGATTGAAAGTAGCTCAAGACAGACAGAAAATCTACGCTGACCAACGCCGAAAACTATTAGAATTCCAAGTTGGAGATTTCGTAATGTTAAAAGTCTCACCTTGGAAAGGAGTCATCCGATTTGGGAAACAAGGTAAACTTAGTCCAAGGTACATCGGACTGTTTGCCATTACAGAAAGAATCGGTGAAGTAGCTTACAGGTTAAATCTTCCGCCAGAGTTAAGCAGTATCCACAACGCTTTTCACGTATCAAATTTTCGAAAGTGTTTGGTTACGCCAGATCAGGAAGTTTCTCTACCAGCTATACAGGTTGATGGAAGGCTGAATTATGTGGAGGAACCTGAAGCCATTGTTGACCGTAAAGTCAAAGTCTTGCGGAATAAAGAGATCAGACAAGTAAAAGTACAGTGGTGATATCATAAAGGGCAGGATGCTACTTGGGAATTAGAATCAGAAATGAGAACTAAGTATCCGTACCTCTTTGCCTAACCGAATTCCGGGACGGAATTCTTTTAAGGGGGAGATGATGTAATACCCGAGTAAGTTCGTTAGTTAAATTCATTTTCCGTTAAATTTAGTTAACTTTAAAATTGGGTGTTTAGGGTGAGTTTGGGTTAATTGATAAGTTTAAGGATATTTTGGTCCTCCTAATTGCAAAATTAGGTTTAATATACCTTAAGACTCGTGATATTTTCATTTGGACAGAAATATCAGTGTGTGTGTGTGTGTGTGTTTTGAGACAAAAAGAAGAAAATAAGAAGAAGTGAGGTTAAGGCTTCAATTGGATTCCTTGGAAGTGATTTGAGGTATGTTTCCTTTATGTTTTATGGTTGTAATTGTTAGTAGAAGGTTTCTATCGGAGTAGAATAATCAATTTCATGACTGGTGTTAATTTCAATCGATTCTGGGTAGAATTTTGGTGAACCGACAGAGGTTTCCGGACGCAATTTGAATGTGTCTGGTAATTTCTCCTTGCTAGTGTCCGGACGATAAAGTACCCGGAAAACCCTTGTGCTAAGGTATTCGGACGAGTCAATTATCCGGTAAGTTTCTCTTTTCTGTAGTTTCCGGTTGAAATTAGATATCGAATGGTGTCCGGATTGCTTTGGTTTCCGGATGTCATCCGGATAGAATATGTTGTCCGAAAAGAGTCATTCATCCGGTAAGATGTGTGTATCCGGAAAGTTTGTTGTCCGGATAATTCATGGTGTCCGGAAACTTGAGTTGTCCGGTCACTTTTGAGATTTCAGATACTTTTGAGTATCCGGTAACTTTGGGTTTTGTCGACTCTTGGATAGGGTATGAATGAGGACTGGAAATACTGTGGACTCGACTTAAGTTCGGGTTTGGGGGAAACATTTGAGGATAAGAGTTAGATAGATTTATCTAGAGTTCTTAGTCTTCTAGTAAGTAATATGGGTTCAGTTGGTAAAGAGATAATTGTATTTAAATTGTTTCAGATTCTGTGAATTCTGGGTGAAAGGTCGTATCGTTTTGAGAAAAGCTTGGAAGCGTTTTGATAAGCAATCAGGTGAGTTTTACTTTAAAACGTTTTCAAACTGGAATACATATATGTGGATTGAGAATGTGATAAATAGTGTAATAATGTGCATATGTATGAAGTATGATGTATTGAGGTGTATATTATATTTATACGAGCATTACACTACACGAGTGCACGTTGGCCGGGCTTAGGACGGGTGGAGTTGGCTGTACGGAGGGACATCGGAGTTGGCTGTATATTAGTGTAGTGGAGTAAAATGATTAGTTGGCTCACAACCAATTAATATGGCCATGAGACAGGAAAGTACACAATGCATATGAGTCATAATTGGTATTCAAATTGTGTTATGTATATGGGGTCTGTTTAAATGATTTTAAACTGACAGGGATTTTATCACTTAGACCACTAGGTCTAACCCTCATTTTGTTTTAAAAATATGTATTCCAGGTCGTGGATCAAGTAAGAGCAAGTGAGAAGGGTAATCTGTGACTAGCTTTTGGAAGACCTATGTTTTTGAAGATCATGACATGTTTTACCGTTATAACTTCGTTGTTAAGCAGCAAAAAGTTTGTAATGAAATACTTATTATGGTTGTAAAGACTAAGGGACCGTACATGTTATATGATGTATCTTTTGTAAATGAAACAATGTTATGCAATATATGTTATTTGATGTATGTTTGGGAACCGGGTCGTTACACGCGGGCACTAAACCCCTTGTCTTATCCATTTTGGAGTACAGAGCAAGGGAGGACTGGAACGCCTGAAACACAGAGAAACATGAGTTAGTAAACACTTGACAAAAACTACAAAAAGTACAAGTTATCGAAAACTTACCCCCTAGAAGCGCTCCATGAAAGAGGGGAGCTGGTATTTCCCCAGATGAGGAAAGAGCTTCGTCCCGTCCAGGACGTTATCCGCCATGAAGTCCGACGACAACGTAAAGTAAATCGTCGTGACTCCGGCCTCTCCCGTCGAGACGCCCTTGCCCTTGTCGGCCGACGAAGGGGTCGACATGGCAGATGGAGACATCGCTGTTTTCGTCGAAGGCGCCAAGCTGACCGGTGTCGCGTCGATCGCATCAGAAGACGTCTCCGTCTTCACAGGGGTTGCGACCGACACCTTCGCCTTCTCTGGAGTGACGACTCTCGACGAGTCACCCGCATTTGAAGACGATTCTTCGGGACCGTCATCTTGGTCCTCTTCAAAACCTCCGACCCCGTAGTCGAGGTCCCCTTCCTCTTCTCTCTGCCCTTGTGGGCCAATTCAGCTTGGGCTGCCCTCTTGGCAGCCACAGACGACGCCTTCGCTTGAGATTCCCCTGGAAAAACGAAAATAAAAGAGGAGCGTTACACAATTGAAAAAGTGGAAAGACTAAGTCGAGCAGAAAGGTCGAGGTACACTTACCGGTCATCTCTTCTTCCTCTTCTCTCGAAACTTCTTCTTTCTCTACTTCATCTTCCTCTTCTTCCTCTCGCCTCTCCTCTCGATTCTCTCCTAAGTATACCACGTCCTCGTCCTCGTCCACCAGATGTTGTGTGACGAACGACCGTTCGTCAGCGCTGTACTCCAAAAACCTGTCGATCTTGGCTTGAGAGTTGGCGTATGTAACACCCTAAAAATCAGGGCAAATTTAAACCTGAATTAAAAGGGTTTACATTACTAATATCCATAACATAAATATTCTATATGAGTGTAAATAGTAACAAGAGTCAATTTACATCAACTTGTCGCCACTATAAACTCTCCGTTCGTCCCATTACCTCCCTGAGCTCATACCTGATAAGAAAATGTTATTTGAAACGATTAGGCTAACGCCTAGTGAGAACATTCAGTTTCAAAATAATACTTTTAAATCAATGTAAACAAGGTTTATCAAACTTGACTTACACTCGTTCTTACCGTACTCGTACTCGAATTCATAATAACAGAATCATATTCAATCCCACGAGTATAACTACCATTCATAAAGTCATATCACCATATTCCATAGCCTACTACGAATCATCACAGAGTCTAATTTATCGATCAATCCTACAGACTTACATTCAAACATCATACCTTCTTCTTGAAATGGATATAGAAATAGCACTTATATATTGCCTATTTTTAATCCGTCAAAAACACATGAAAACAACACTTACTCTTCGTCTAATTCATATTTCCACATCTCAAATACGAATAACAACTCTACCTTGTCTATTCAATCAACCAACCTGAATAGAAATTATGCTTTTGCCTATTCAACCGTTCGTATATGAATAGTGTTGATCCAAACCCTCAGTGATTTGATAATGACCCTCTCTTTTATACTTAGTGAAAATTGTAAGTAAACAATATGTATCAGAGTTTCACTATCGCTGATAAGTACTAAGATCTTACAGTACCGCTGATAGGAACTCTCGCTCTTAAATTAAACATTCAGCGAACACTGTTCACCATAAATGCTCTGAGTCTGTTCAGTCATTATGATGATCGCTGATAAGTTAGCTGTTTACTTATGATCCCTGAAGACAAGTTTCACGTCAACAAAGGTTCTACGCTGAAGTCGAAGATCAAGCTCAAGAACCAGCGACAAGTCTCCTAATGAACTGATGCGGATTAGCGAAGACTCAGATTTGTCCAATCAACGTGAAGTATCAAGTACAAGACTTTAGCTATCGCTGAACTCTATCATTTGCTGATATGAAATGATAGATCGCTGAAACATCGAAAAGCTGATCATAAAGTCTTCCGTACAAAGTACTTTTATCTTAACCACCCTTGCACGACTCCGTACGAAATGTCAGAAAAGAACCTCCGACTATCTGAAATCGTACAACCACTCTGATACTATATTGTTCATCCATGCGGCTACTAAGGTTGTCAACAAAGGTCAATGACATGCAACCAACCAGCTGATGACACGTGTAAAGTGTATACTGACTTGCATTTAATGCATGCAGTATATAAAGAGATGAACCCACTTCATTTGAAGTAACTTGCTAACTCTGGACAAGTTCAATCTCTTATCTCAAGATAGGTTATTATTAGTAATTTCCTTATCTCTCTTAGTGCAAGAAACCTTAGTGTTCCAACTTGTTTAGATTTAGGTTTATCCTTAATCTTGTTTCCGCAACAAGCTGTAAATTGTTAATGATTTATCAATAAACAATTTAGAAAAGTAAAATCTGTGTGTTTGTATTCAACCCCCCCCCCCCCCCCCCCTTCTACAAACTTGTATAGGCCTTCGGGACCAACAAGTGGTATCAGAGCGGATTTGTTTAATCTCATAAACAAGATCTAATCTAAGATATTTATCTTCTTTGCTATTATCTGAAAATGGCCACCAACACAAACACAAATTATATAGACAATAGTTCTCTTGCTAAACCCCCTAGATTTTCCAAAGATAACTTCAACTTATGGAAAAATAGGATGACACTCTTCTTAGAAGGTGTAGACCCTACTATGCCTTACTATCTCGAGAATGGTCCATTCATCCCTGTAAGAATAGATGCTGCAGTTCCAGCCGCTGAGAATAGACCTGCTATTCCAGAAAGGCTGGACCCTAAGGAAATCTTTCAGTGTACCGACGAAGATAAGAAGAAAGTGGCTATAGATACAAAATCCAGATCCATACTATCCATGGCTCTTCCTGACGAAGTCTACCATTCCGTCATGAATCTGAAAACATCAAAAGCCATGTGGGACACAATATGTGTTCAGTATGAAGGAACGTCTGAAGTCCAGGACTCAAGAAAGATCAACCTGGTAAGACAATACGAAATCTTCATTTCTGGTAAGAATGAATCTCTCTCTGAAGTTCACCAACGTTTTAATTGTTTAATTATAGATCTGAAAACTGTTGGTAAGGAATATTCTAACTTTGAAGTACTGACAAAGTTTCTAGAATGTTTACCTGAAAGTTGGGACAATTATTCTATGTGTCTCAAGCTGTCAAAGGATCTAAAATCAATGACCCTTTCAACCTTATATGGCACATTGCTGAATCATGAGCAATCGAGCCATCTTAAGAAGAATCTTGTAAAAGATTCCAAAAGCATTCCTGTTGCTTTAATCTCAGAGGAACCTTCTACTCAGCGACCCTCGGTCACTATCACTGAGTTAGAAAGTAACTCTGAAAGGTCATCAGATTCTGATTCTTCAGATGATGATGAATCTTTGGCTCTCCTAACTAAAAAGTTCAGGAGATTTTCCAAAAAGAAAATGTTTAGAAAGAACAAACCTCTTTCCATAACTGACAAGCCTAGATCATCAGCTTTTGTTGATAAGGCTACTGCTACTTGTTTTAACTGCGAAAAGACAGGACATTTCGCTAACGAGTGCAGGTCTAAGAAAGTTTCTAGACCCTCAGCTTTTACAAAGAAATCCTTTGTTCCAAGGAATAAAGATGACAAATATTCAAAGCTGAAAGAAAAATATGCTAAGCTGAAAAGCTTTAAGAAGAAGAATAAAGGCCTGATGGCTGACTATGATTGGGCTGCTTCTGATGAAGAAGCATCATCATCTGACTTTGAAGATGATGAAGCAAATCTATGTCTCATGGCCAAGATTGAAGGAGAGGAAGAAAGTTCAGACATTCCCTCCACTTCAACCTCTGCTATTCAGGTATCACCTTCCTTCTTTACAAATATTGCAAATATTGATGAAGCTGATAGTCTCCGTAAGATCGATCTCTTGACTAGAAGTTTATACGAAGCCATGAACGGCAAAACTGTGGTTGAAAACCAAAACCTTGATCTCGCTGAAAAGCTTAAAAACTGCCACCTTCAAATAGAAAAGCTTTCTAAAATTTAAGAAGACTTTAAAGATCAAGTATATTTAAATCAGCTAGTCAAAATCGAACGAGCAGAAGCTATTGCTGCATTAACAACTGAAAAAGCTACTGTTGAAGGATGGTGTAATTCTTCAACAAAGATCACTGAGATAATAAAGTCTCAGATTCCCCTAAGTGATAAACGTGGTCTGGGTTACAAATATGATACTCCAAAACCAACCACTGAGCGTTCAATGCTTAAATTTGGAACGTTCGTATCCTCAGTCGCTGATACTTCATCTTCTCAGTGCTCCTCGTCCAATACACCAATCCCTGAGGAAACTCCTACCTCCTCAAAAGGCAAGGAGAAAATGGTTTATTCAAAACCTACCTCTGTCTCTAAAGACAAAGGTAAATGAATTGTTATTTACCAGAATCCTCAGAAGGGTACCTTTGTACCAAAGCTGAATGCTTTTAAAGCATCAGTGACTCATCCCTCTGGATCAAGGAAACAGATCTCTGGATCTATTCAGCGATCTACTCCTAGACTCAGAGTGGATGTCCTTGGTAAGAAATCTGAAGAACTGAATGTTCGTCCCATTTCTAAAGCCAATAGTTTACTTGGTGCTGGCATTTCTAATTCGAAATCAAAAGCTCAACATTCAAATGGTCCTAGAACTACTTTTAGTTATAGGAAATGTTATCACTGTGGACTTACCGATCATATTGCTAGTAAGTGCCCCACAGCCACCAAAGCTGAAAAGATAGCTAAGGTGAAGATTGCCCCCAAGGCAAAGAAGACCAACCCTGGTGCAAATCAGGTCAAGGTAAATCCTACCACTGAGGTTAAGAAATTAACCAAAGTAAAGAAAGACAAAGCTGAATCTTCAAATGCTGCGAAGACTGCTGAATCTTCCATTCCAACTACTTCCACTGACAAATGTGTATACATGGTTAAGTGGGTACCCAAGAAAATCTAATCTTCCATTGTATTGCAGGTTAAGAAAGGTATCTGGTATCTCGATAGCGGATGCTCTAGACACATGACTGGAAAGAAAAGCCTGCTCGCTGAATACAAGGAAGAGAAGGGTCCCTCTGTGACTTTCGGTGGAAATGGAAAAGGACATACCCGAGGGTATGGTGTACTTTCAAATGGTACAACCTCCTTCAGAAGAGTCGCATATGTTGAAGGGCTGAAGAATAATCTTCTAAGCATCAGTCAGCTTTGCGACATGGATAACAAAGTAATCTTTACTAAGGAATCCTGCTTTGTCGCTGACAAAAAGGAGAAGATAGCTCTCAGCGGTTATCGTTTGGAAATGTTTATGTAATAAACATGGACTCAACAACCACTAAGAACTCATGTTTCTTCTCAAAGGCCTCATCTCATGTCAACTGGCTATGGCATAAGAGGCTATCTCATCTAAATTTCAAGACACTGAACACTCTTTCTTCAAAAGAGTTAGTCACTGGTCTACCTCAGCATTCATACGCCAAAGAGTCTTTATGTTCAGCGTGTGAAAAGGGGAAGTAGACCAAAGCAAGCTTTAAATCTAAGCAAGTTTCATCAGTGTCATCTCCTCTACAACTACTCCATATGGATTTGTTTGGCCCTGTTAACAAACAATCCATCGCTGGAAAGAAATATACGCTGGTCATAGTTGATGAATTCTCTCGCTTCACTTGGGTAATGTTTCTCCGTTCTAAGAGTGACACCCCTGAAGAACTCATCACCTTTGTTCGGAAGATGGAAACCCTGAACAATCTGACCGTTCGCTCAATAAGGAGTGATCATGGGACTGAATTCAAAAACAGTTCTCTTGATTCCTTCCTTGAGAGTAAGGGTATTTCTCACAACTTCTCTTCAGTGAGAACACCGCAACAAAATGGAGTCGCTGAAAGAAGAAATAGAACAATTATTGAAGCTGCACGTTCAATGCTCAGCGATTCTCACCTGCCTACTCAGTTTTGGGCAGAAGCTGTCAACACTGCTTGTTTTACGTAAAACAGGTCGCTGATAGTTAAAAGATTCAAAAAGACAGCCTATGAACTCTTTCATGGGAGAAAGCCTTCAATCAGCTTTCTTCACATCTTTGGATGTCAGTGTTTCATACTGAACAACAGAGATGCTCTTGGAAAGTTTGATCCTAAGGCTGATGATGGAATCTTTCTTGGATACTCCTCAGTTTCCAAAGCCTTCAGAGTCTTCAATCGAAGAAGACAAACTGTAGAAGAAACTATTCACGTCACGTTTGACGAATCCCGTTCAGCGAACTCTAAACCGTCCGCTGATACTGAAGAACTGAATCAATGGATGTTTTCTCATCTTGGTGATTCAGAAGATATCCCCACTTCTCATGCTCACCCAGTAGAAGATGATAGTCCTCCTATCATTCCAAATATGCAGAATAGTGAAGCTGAAACATCATGGGTCTCAGCTGTTCCTATAAACACTATACCTACCGCTGAACCAAATGCCTCAGACATTCCATCTACTTCTCAGCAATCAGTGAATATAATGACAACTGCATCCATTCCTCTCTTGGCTGATACTCCCGACGTCGCTGAAGCTTCATCTTCAGCTCCTCCAATTCAAGTTGAGTCAGCGTCTCACGCTCCGGCTCAGCGATGGACTATAAATCACCCAATTGATCAAATTCTTGGTGATCCAAACGCTGGGATTCAGACTCGACGAAGTGCAGGTAATATTTGTTTATTTGTAAATTTTATTTCACTAACTGAACCAAAGAAAGTAGATGATGCCCTCAAAGATCCAAACTGGGTCAGCGCCATGCAAGAAGAGCTGACTGAATTCGAAAGAAACAAAGTTTGGAAACTTGTTCGGAGACCAACTGATAAAACAGTAATAGGCACTAAATGGGTCTATCGAAACAAGTTGGACGAACATGGTACTGTAACCCGCAACAAAGCTCGTCTTGTTGCTTAGGGATACAGACAAGAGGAAGGTATAGATTATGACAAAACATTTGCTCCAGTAGCAAGACTTGAATTTATTCGTCTATTCTTAGCATATGTTGTACACAAAAACTTGAAAGTACATCAGATGGATGTTAAGTCAGCGTTTCTGAACGGAAAGCTGAATGAAGAAGTTTATGTGGAACAACCTCCAGGATTCTCAGATTCTAAGCGTCCAGGTTATGTTTATAAACTGGATAAGGCACTTTATGACTTGAAACAAGCTCCTCGTGCATGGTATGACACTCTTTCTACTTATCTCCATATTGAAAAATTTGAGCGAGGTAAGATTGACAAAACTCTATTTTTTAGAAAAGTGAAAGGTCATATCATTCTAGTTCAAATATATGTTGATGACATTATATTTGGTTCTACTAACCCTGAGCTTTGTACTCGTTTCGCTGATAGAATGAAAGATGAGTATAAAATGAGCATGATGGGTGAACTAACATATTTCCTTGGTCTTCAGATTAAGCAAACTGAAAAAGGAACTTTTATTAATCAGGGAAAGTATGTTAAAGATATGCTGAAGAAATTCGACTTAACTGAAAGTTCAGCTATGAAAACCCCTATGGCACCACCGCTGACACTTGATAAGGACACTAAGGGTGTTCCTGTCAATGTCACGCTGTACCGTGGGATGATCGGCTCACTATTGTATCTTACAGCTAGCCGACCCGATATTATGTTTGCAACATGCTTGTGTGCACGATATCAAGCTGAACCTAAGATATCTCATATGAAAGCTGTAAAGCGAATTTTTCGATACCTTAAGGGTACAGCGAACCTAGGTCTTTGGTATCCCAAAGATTCAGGATTCGATCTAACCGCCTATTCAGATAGTGATTTTGCAGGTTGCAAATTGGATAGGAAAAGCACCACAGGAGGATGTCAGCTCCTGGGTGGAAAGCTGGTAAGTTGGACAAGTAAAAAGCAAAACTCAGTATCCACTTCCACAGCTGAAGCTGAATATGTAGCTGCTGGAAGCTGTTGTTCTCAAGTCTTGTGGATGAGAAATCTGCTACTAGACTATGATCTTCAGCTCTCCAAAATTCCAATCTATTGCGACAGCACAAGTGCCATCGCTATAGCAAACAATCCAGTACTACATTCAAAGACCAAACACATAGAAATCATATATCATTTTATCAGAGATCATGTGATGAATGGTGATATAGAACTTCATTTTATCCCAACTGATTATCAGTTAGCCGATTTATTTACCAAACCTCTTGATGAGACAAGATTCAACTTTCTCATCAGCGAGCTTGGAATGCTGAACTTTGAAGGATAAAATCTTCAGCGGTCCACATTGATCAGCGATAGGATAAAATCAACTTGTATAACCCATTCTATCATCTTCTCTCTGAATAAACTTGATTCACTGATATCAAGGTATGTTTTCTCTCTCTGACAAACGCATGAAAATGCAAGATTTCAAAACAGAATGCATCGCTGAATATCTCTTCCTTAACAGCGATATTTTGAAAATTCTTAAAACCTTCACTGATATTTCTATTCAGTGCTTCATGTTTTCAAAAGTATCCCTGAGTTTTTCAAAACCTCAGAGACAACCAAGAATATGAAAGGACAGTTGTGACGTCATTACAACGGATAAGCCCTGGCACGTTCTTCTTTCTGACACACGTTTGCACGTTTCGTTTACTCGCCAATCAAATGCAAACACGTGTCCGTGTCATGATGAAAATCTTTTCCCGCTCAAGATTTTCTCTTTCTAAAATCTCTATATAAACAAATTCTTTGTTTATATTTTTCTTTTACGCGCACATCATCTTCCTCCGCAAGAAAGAATTCACTGTTGCATTTGTGCTTTCAAAAACTTCAAGAACTGTTCATCATCTTCTTCATCAAACATCAAGGTTAATATGTTCTTATTATTTACCGAATGCAAATAACTTGTTTCTGATCTACTCTTTGTTTAACAAGATCAAACAAAAGAACTTCTTAAAAATGAAATCATTTTCTTTCATGGTTTTATGAACACAACCATTTCATGGTTGTTCTTCAAGTTTAAATGCGAAAATCTTAAACTTGTACTTCTTTCGTTTCCAGAATCTAATTCTTCAAAGAAAACTAGATAACAAGAATAAATGGGTTTTACAGTTCGTTTCTTAAAATCAAGAAAAAACCCTAATCTTCATTAAGACATTTGTGTCTGAATGAAATGGATAAAATTTGAACCATCTTAATGGAAAATCTTTCCACATTAAGATAATTCTTATTTGTTAACATCTTTGGTTGAACTGATAATACAGAGAAATGGCATCGTCTGACATTCCTGCTACCGCTGAGAACATCTCCGCTGATTCTGAGGAAGTGGACATCCTCAAGGCTCCTCAAGTCAAGTTTGCCCTTGGCAAACTGGATTGGACTAAGGTGAACAACCTCTATGCACTTCTCGAGTTTCCTCCTCGAAAGCAAGTCACACATCTAGATGATGCTGTGAAATTCCTAAAGAATTGCTGCATCTCCATAACCCTGACCATAACACCTCCTGCCCATCAGCTTTTGCTCTCACAATTCTGGTACTCAGCCAGACACTCTCAACTACCTTCAGCCAAAGACCCCTCCAAAACAATCGATTGCATCCTCTGCGACATCGAATATGGCACCATGAAGATCACCCCTGCCATTATTCGCAAAGCTCTCAGCCTTCCCATCGCTACCAAGGAAAAACCTTTCGTTCCCCTCCCCGACCCCAAGAAAAACTCAGACAGGGAAGCCATCATTGCATTTTTCGATGCAATGGGCTATGTATGGGAAATCGGCAGAGACATGAAGGCCGAGAAGAAGCTGACAATTATCAAGAAATCGAAAATGCCCAGCGAGATGAATTTCATCTTCGCTCATCTAATCAGCTGCATGACTGCAAAGAGCGGCTCCTCTGACCAAGCCGCTAAACCTCAGCAAGCAATGGGATATGCACTGCTGAAAGGTCTCAACATAGACTGGACATCGATTATCTATGATGACCTAGTTCTAAGAGTGGACACCGTCGCTGACAGACCTCCATGGGTTCCCTACCCCCGATTCATCAGCGCCATCTTCCAATATGGCCTGAAGGAGAGCTACCCAACTGATGGTGACCTGAAACTCTCTCAGGTCGGCCCAAAGATACTCGACTTCAAACCAATGGTGAATGAGGTACGTCTTTCTACACTCTTGACTCTTCTTAACCCTACTCCTTCTTCTACTTCTGCAGCTCCTTCAGCGGACAAACCCACCGCTGATACCCCAACTGCTACCTCTATTCCTCTTAAAAGGAAACAATCATCTACCCCACTTGGTTCTAAAAGGATCAAGAAAACAAAGGAGCAACCCCAGCAACTTCATGCTGAAGACTCCTCAGCTCTTTCTGCAGAGCTGAAGGAACGTTCAGTGGTACGCTCTGCCACACCTGAACAACCCATCCATTCCATCCCAACTTCAGCGTCTCTAAACGCTGAGGTTACAAACTTGGAACCTACCCAACCTCCTTCAGTCTCTCAAAAGACTGATGAAGTGATTTTCAGCGAATCCAACGCTGAACTCAGAACCCAACCTCCATTCTTATCCTTCGCTCCTCCCTCCACTCATTTTGACTCTACTCCAATTATCACCGAAGCACCTGTCATTCCTCCAGAAGTTAGAGAAAATACTCTTCAAGGAGTGATGGGCACAGGACCTGCAGAGATGACCATACATCACCGCACTTTAGCTGACGATATGGAACTTTACTCAGGAACCCGTGATTTTGATGAATTCACCAATCCTCCTGCAGGTACACACCAACCCATAAACACTGTCACTAAACCCCAAACTTCTGAGCTTTCCTCTGTTCACAAGTTCTTATATGTTACAGGTCCTAATTTGGGAGACATCAACGCCTCTCTGAAGTCCGTGGAGACAAAGCTGACAGGTCTCACCACTACTCTTTCAAATAACTCTACAGCTGTAACAAACGCTGGAGAGAATCTTACAAAGCTGATAACGGTGGTGGAGAAGAAGGCTTCCACAGATGACATGAAGCAGGTTGATAAAACTCTCAGTGACTTCGCCAAGGTGCTCGCTGACATCTACACAGACTACACCTCTCTCAAAAACTCAGTTTCATCCATGTCCAGCGAGGTCACAATGCTGAAGACATCGGTTGGACAACTAGAGGGAAATATGTCTACTGTGAAGACTGACTTAGGCTCTGTAAAGACCGATGTTGGTTCGATGAAAACGATGATCGAGCAGCTGCTACACAAAGCGAATACTCCTGCTCCTGCCCCTGCCCCTGCATCTGACAACTTCACAGCGGCGGATCGCACTGAGCTGGAGAAGATCAATCCTGCTATTTCTGGCCTTCAAGACAGAATAGCAAAGATTGAAGGTTGTATAGGTCTCTCTGGCCAAGAAGACAGAGAACCTACCAAAGCTGCTGAGTCTACCCATTCCTCCCCCAGTCATCATGAAAAAGAGGGGGAGAAGAGCGCTGAAGACCTTTCCCATGATGAATCTATCAGGGGAGAGAAGACGAATGCTGAAGAAACCACCGCTGGACCTCAGGGAGATGAAAACCCTGAGGAAACCGAGAAGCTCGCCTCTGTATCTGAGGGGGAGCAACTCGAAGAAGAAGCTGATAAAACCGAATCTGAAGCAGAAGATGATGAAGCCGTCGACATCCCTGATGATGAACCATCTTCTTCTCCAAAGAATGATGATGATGATGACGAAGATGACGATGACTTTTTTATCGTCAAACCTGCTCCAAGAATCAAAGCTCTTAAGGAAATCTCGATAGATGAACCTTCAGGGGAGCGGACAAAGACAAAGCCCTCAGCCTCTGGATCTGAGAAAGGCAAAGGCAAAAGCGTCGCTGAAGATGATAATCTGACGATCTTGCTTGAAAAGCCGTTTTGTCAGGTACACTAAACATATCTCACTCCATCCCTCCTCTATCATACACTATCAGTTCTTACACCCAAGCCTATACACTTGAACCAATTCTCTCTATCTGATTCTACCCAAGTTCTTACTTGTAAGATCGCTGTGTTTCAGCTAGTCCTCTCCCCTGTTTGAGGATATCGCTGAAGGCTCCACAACTGCGACTTCACCAATAATACCAGCTGCTGCTGAAGAAATAATCCCAGTCTTAGATTTAATCTCTGAGACTGATGAACCTGAAGAACAGCTACTCTCGCACAGACACAGACCTTCCTTAGCTCCTCAAAAGCTAAGTGAAGAAGATCAGAAAAGAAGAGAAGAGATAATAAAGCGATTCGAGGATCAGCGAATCATTCTGAGGCGTGATCAACTTCCTTCAGTTCCTCCAAAGTTCAGAATTTCCCAAAAGGAATACAATGAACACCTCAGAGCTGAACGCCTAATCGCTGAAAGAAAGGAAGCTGAAGAAAAAGACAGAGAATACGCCATCAAGCTTACTCAACGATCAATAAAAGACCCCAAGCTAAAAAAAGTTCCCATTGATGTTCAACGTCAGCTATGGGATGATGCTCAAGAGATCGTTAGAGAAAAGACTAAGGTCTCTGATACGACTTTGGAATGGGCTAAACAAATGCTGACCTATCGATCTAGACCATCCAAAATCATCAAGGCAAACATCAGAGGAAGACTGTACGCTGAAGTTCCTGTTGTTGAAGTGGATGTCTACAGAGATGACAAAACCAAGCAAACCTTCTATGCTGCTACCTTAGAAAAGTTTGGTCTCTCTGAATGGTTAGAAACAAAATTAGCCATTCAGGGATCGCGCTCAAAGTTCAAAAGTCATGTCGAGAAGATTTTAAACAAACAAATCGACCTGCTTTCATCTGCTGTGGATATTCCTCCTACTCTTCCTCAACCAAGAAAAGTCTCTGATAAGAAAAAGAAAGTCTCTGGTTCAGGTCCTCCTATTCGGAATGAAACGGGCATTGGTTTCTCTCGTGCTGAAGTTCTTGGCCCTGACGCCGATCTCTCAATGCTTGACACCTCCCTACCACCTGGAGAAACTTTCATTCCTGGCACAGTTGTAAGTGATCCCTATGGTATATTCTTTTTAGACTACTATGGAAATCATCACTTTCAATGTATCTCTGAGCTCGACATCGCTCCCATCGAACAACTCAGAGATCTCGTATACTGGTGTGAAGTCAGACGCGACATCAAAGCTAGACACCTGAAGCCCTTGATTTTTGAAGCAGCTCTGAAGAAAAAGAATCAAGGAGTAGATGTCCCTGACTGGATGATTCCCACATCAAACACCCTTGATGAACTTCTCATCAAGGAAGAACCCTTTACAAGCTGATATGATCGCCCTTTTCTCTATTGTATCAGTTATTCTTTTGTACTTGTAATTTATTTCGCTTGTACTTGTAATCTTTCCATTTCTCTTTGTAACCTGATTCAAAGTTTTAAAGAAAGATTTCAGCGAATGTACTTTACTCCATCAGTACTGAAAAGATCCCAGAAAACAGTAAAAGGGACAAATAATTTATGAGTTCTTTTTATCCTTATGTTTTCATTAAATAGCAATTTTCTTTGTTGCTATGTCATAATCAAATAGGGGGAGATTGTTGATCCAAACCCTCAGTGATTTGATAATGACCCTCTCTTTTATACTTAGTGAAAATTGTAAGTAAACAATATGTATCAGAGTTTCACTATCGCTGACAAGTACTAAGATCTTACAGTACCGTTGATAGGAACTCTCGCTATTAAATTAAACATTCAGCGAACACTGTTCACCATAAATTCTCTGAGTCTGTTCAGTCATTATGATGATCGCTGATAAGTTAGATGTTTACTTAATGATCCCTGAAGACAAGTTTCACGTCAACAAAGGTTCTACGCTGAAGTCGAAGATCAAGCTCAAGAACCAGCGACAAGTCTCCTAATGAACTGATGCGGATTAGCGAAGACTCAGATTTGTCCAATCAACGTGAAGTATCAAGTACAAGACTTTAGCTATCGCTGAACTCTATCATTTGCTGATATGAAATGATAGATCGCTGAAACATCGAAAAGCTGATCATAAAGTCTTCCGTACAAAGTACTTTTATCTTAACCACCCTTGCACGACTCCGTACGAAATGTCAGAAAAGAACCTCCGACTATCTGAAATCGTACAACCACTCTGATACTATACTGTTCATCCATGCGGCTACTAAGGTTGTCAACAAAGGTCAATGACATGCAACCAACCAGCTGATGACACGTGTAAAGTGTATACTGACTTGCATTTAATGCATGCAGTATATAAAGAGATGAACCCACTTCATTTGAAGTAACTTGCTAACTCTGGACAAGTTCAATCTCTTATCTCAAGATAGGTTATTATTAGTAATTTCCTTATCTCTCTTAGTGCAAGAAACCTTAGTGTTCCAACTTGTTTAGATTTAGGTTTATCCTTAATCTTGTTTCCGCAAAAAGCTGTAAATTGTTAATGATTTATCAATAAACCATTTAGAAAAGTAAAATTTGTGTGTTTGTATTCAACCCCCCCTTCTACAAACTTGTATAGGCCTTCGGGACCAACAAATAGTAATTCTATATTACCTATTCAATCATTCCATATGAATAGTAATTCTACTTTGCCTAGCCAATCATTCAACATGAATAGCAATTCTACTTTTCCTATTCATTTCATTCCTAGTTAACGGAAATATGACTAACACTAAGTCAGTCATGATATCATGTTCTAGAGCCGCACTACGAATCTCCACGGATTCTAGATTAATGCTCATATCATATTCCAGAGACCCACTACGAATCTCCACGGATTCTAGATTAATGCTCATATCATATTCCAGAGCCGCACTACGAATCTCCACGGATTCTAGATTAATGCTCGTATCCAAGAAATTGCAATTACACATGCCCATTTCTTGGAAAGGAAGTAGAGATTACAATTACACATGCCAATCTCTCCTCTTCCTTAGAAATCATGAATTACAATTAATCCACACGCCCATTCCACGATTTCTCACACACATTGGAATTACGATTAATCCACACGCCAATTCCATGTGTTCATAACAACTAGTGCATATGAATCCATTACACTTAACCGTACTCATACAGGTTATTACTTAATATAAATTCCTCATAGCATTCAGTATGAGCAAATCATGTTTATACCACATAGATTCCTCATATCATTTAGTATGTGCAAACCTCCTTTATAAATCTCTCATATCATTCAGTATAAGCAAATCACATTTAATATGTCAATTTCTTATAACATAAGTCTAACCATCAATATCATCATTCACGGTCCTTGATATAAATATTATTGTAACCCACTTGCCCATTAAATCCAATAGTTAAAACTCGTATAATCGCCCATCCAAAATTCATTCAAAACATTTCATTATTAAAATGAATCTTACCATAATTTAAAACATTATAAAAAGGTAAGGTAAGAATGAACTCACTTGATAGTAGTAGCGTCCCTCTTACTTTACTTTCTCAAAGTCGTACGGATTTCTGTCACCAACTTCACAGAGATCTGAAATACCCAAATACATATTGTACTGGTATTAATCTACCGTACATGACCCTTTAGACTAAGAATCCTAAATATCCAAAATTCACCACTCTTATCGCAACCCACTAACTGCGATAACCCTTGTCGCAACCTTCTACTTGCGACACAATACTTATCGCAACCCACTGTTGCGATAACCCCTTCTTGTCGCAACCAACTGTTGTGACATGCATCTTATCGCAACTAACTGTTGCGATACAACCAACCTTGTCGCAACCCAAGGTTGCGACATTCATAACTATCGCAACTATTAATAAGTATCGCAACCAACTGTTGCGATGTTCATAACTGTCTCAACTTACTGAAATCATAATTAACCCAGAAATCTATACTTTTAAGCCATAATAATTTCTACAAAAGTTCAGATATGCTTAACTTCATTAATAGAGACTATCCATAAACTCAGATTTCTCAAAACATCAAAAAATCATCAAAACCCAATTTCTAAACCATTAGAAAACTTTATAAACATAAAATGAAGAATTCCAAGTAAGATGAATACCTTTGTTTTCAACAATTGGTATACTTAATTCCTTGCTAAAAATCCAGCTTTCTTCCTCTTCTTCTTTCTTGGCCTCTCTCTCTCTCTCTTTTGAGCACCGAACACACACACACACACACACACACACACACACACACACACACACCCACACTTAGCACAAAGATGAGAATGAAAATATCTTTTACCCATTTTGATATACATGAGGCGGTGGTGTTGGTGAACTTTAATCACCTTAACCAAATAGCCCCTCATACTATTTACACTTGGCAAGATTTACCCTCAAACCTCTAAATTAAAATTAAAGCTTACCCCTTAACTTATAACTTCGTAAAACAAATAACGTAACTCATTCGGGGTTAAACTCTAAAATTAATCTATCACATAATAAATCATATTTTATCAATAAAACCCATCTTAACACTTTATACAAAAATCGAGGTGTTACAGCGTAGGGCTTCACGTCTTCAAACTTGATATCTGTCGACAGATAAAAGAGAAAAGATAAGTAGAAAAAGAACAAATCAACATAAAATAATACACGACATACGACAAAAAACTAAAGAATCTCACCCTCCATATTCCACCCGACCCTAATCCAGTCGCTCTCAGGGTCGAGCGTCGCTACGCGCACGAACGTGTACCTGGCCTTCCACTTACGGTCGTTGACCGCAGTTTTCAGGACCAAGGTGTGGTCGCCCTTGAACCTCGAGAAGAGACTGTAGCGACGGTATCTGTCCATCTTGACCTGATAGGCCGTCAGGAGATCGCGCACGTTCATGGGAGAATCCCAGTCTTTGGTAAGTCGCTCGACGATTTGGATGACGCGCCAGAATTGGGGTATTAATTGCCCCGGTGAGAGGTCGAACTCACACATGAATGCTTTGGCTAAAGGGGAATATGGCCACTGGTGTAACAACCCGGTTTCCAAATAAATAACAAATAACATACATTGTCTAACATCGTTACATAACAAAGATACATCATATATCAAATAAGGTCCTTTAGTCTTTACAACCAAAATATGGTATTTCGTTACAAACTTTTCGCTAATTATATACACGATATTTAGTAATGAAACTATAACTACAAAACACATCTTAGTCTTCAAATCACAAGTCTTCACAAAAGTATCCACTAATTATTTCTCTTACTTGCTCTTATCCGATCCACGCCCTGGAATACATATTTAAAACAAAATGAGGGTTAGACCTAATGGCCTAAGTGAGAAAATCCCTGTTTCTTTGAAAACTCTTTTGCACACCACCATTCACATAATAAAAATGCAATTACCAGTTATGACTCAATCATCATGTATTTTCCCATCTCATTCTCTTGGCCATATTAGTTGGTTGCAAGCCAACTAATAAATTAACTTCGTTGTACGACAATTACAGCCAACAACGATGTACGAATATTACAGCCAACACACCGGTTCTAAGCCCGGCCAACGTATTCTCGTATAGTAGAATACTCATGTAAATACAATATCTCAATATATTATATTTCAGACATAAACACATAATCACACCATCTATTAGATTCCCAATCCACACATAAATGTATTCCAGTTTAAAAACGTTTTAAAGTAAAAGTCACCTGTTTTGCTTATCACCAAAATCCTTTCCAAGCCTTTTCAACAGATTTAGTCTTTCACTTCAAATTCACAATAACTGAAACAATTCAAATACAATACGTCTTTACCATATAGAACATAGAAGACTCTCTAGCAGGCTGAGAATCCTATTTAACCTATCACACTCTTATCCTTAATTGTTTCCCTACGGCGACTTAACACGGGGGTTCCGCTAAACTATCCGGACAACTCAAAGTTTTCGGACAACCCAAACTATACGGACAACAAATCTTTCCGGACAGCTCATACAATCCGGTTAGCATAACTTTCCGGACAACATGAATAATCCGGATAACACCCGGACACCAAAGCAATCCGGACATCATCCGGTATCTTAATTTAATCGGAAACTTAAGGAAAAGTAACTTACCCGGATACTTCGACTACCGGATACCTGCAAGGAAAACTACCGGACACCACTAAAAATCTACCGGACACCATCAAACAAACTACCCGGACACATTCATATTGTGTCCGGAAACTGCCGTCGGTTTGTTCCATTTTACCCAGAAATCGACAGAATTCAAGCCTAGACATGAAGTCAACAATTCTACTCCGATAGAAACCATCTACTAGCAATTACACACATAAATTGTAAAGGAACATACCTGAAATCACTTCCAAATATACCAAGTTTGAATCCCTAGCTTTCTTTTCTTCTTTTGCTTCCTTTCTTCTCAAACACACACACACACACTTACTGATTTTTAGTTTGTGAAATATCTGAATAGTCCTAAGGGTAATATCTAACCATAATTACCATTTAGACCTTGAACTAATCAAAATGACTAAAACACCTTTAAACCTCTAAATTAACCAAACTTACCCTAAACCTTAAACTTTAAAGTTAGCTAAATTAACGGAAAAGAGGATTTTAACTAACGAACTTACCCGGGGTATTACAACTGGAAACCTATATTGAACTGATACTCGTATATCACGAAGTACCCGTCTAGACACATATCCGGTCGAATCTGACCGGCCCTACTCAGTGTAATCCCCGCATGGTTTTGTGCTAGTTTCCTAAGGGAATCGAGATCATCTTAATCTCAAATAGAACTCGCAGGTTCGTTGATATTGCTAATCATGTGAGCCAAATTTTTAGGTCTGAAAAGGCAAAGAGATCCCAATTTTTCCTAGGCTTTCTAGCAATCGATTTGCGACGCATATAAGGGAGAAAGAGTCGTACCTTATATAAACGCTCTAAATCCTCAAAAACTCTAAGTCGACTCAAGATTTTGCAGGTTTTGGAATGGATTTGCTGAAAGATAGCAAAGATCGAAGAAGAAAATGCGCTCTAAAAGGTTTCTGAAAGTGTAAAATGGAAAAGATCCGCTAAGGGTCTCTATTTATGCAACAGATCGTGTCAGATCGAGTCGTTCGATGATCGCCACGTGTCCTTGTCTTTTCGAAAACTCGACGGATCGTCGACACCTGGCATTCACAACTGTTTAGCTTGATCGCACGCCAGCATGACGTCACGATCTTATCCTCTTTTCAACTTCCCATTCAGTTGGAATTGGACCGATTCAGTTCCTAGGCAACTGGAACGACTTTCGACACGTGTCACGACCCTAGACGTCATTCTGACAAAAATTTAAAAATTCGAAATTTGAATTTGCCACTCTATTTTTAAATTTTGGGGGCAATCTGTTTGGATAAAATTTTATTAACCTCGACCACGACAGAAAAAGGAAAAGACATTCCTTACACAACGCATTTCATGACAAAATCATACACGCTCGACAACTTTACCATCCGACCTAAGTTCAGGTCGAAGGTTATTCACGACACTCGACCGTCGTAAGATACCTTACGACCTCGACCAACTAACATACGACACAACAGTTATCTTTTCTCTGTTTAAATGCAGGATCAAAGCTATTAATGCCCAACGACTATAACCGACAGGATCATTATGAGCATTAAACCTCAGAATCCGTTACGACCGTTACTCAAACTTTTATGAGGATCATTTAAAGCTGCGAAGGCTATATAAACAAGGATCCCAGCCTCATTGGCGGACATCTGAATTGGAGAACACTCACTGCATAGCAAAAAGAATTCGAAGGAAAGAGCTCTCTCTCGAAAGATCGCTCACTACGCACGACACGTTGTTTTTACGCACGACGCATTTACTTACTTTGCAATTAAGTTGTTTCTAATACTTGTATTGTAATCACTTGTACTCTCGACATTTGAAACACAAGGATGTCGCCTCTGTTTGGCGACCATAGTGCAGCGACGACCTCTACTGTCGTCCGCGGGTTTTTTCCTCGTTGAGGTTTTTCCCGCGTCACCAAAATTCTCTCGTCTCCTTTTTATTTTTTGTCTTTGTCGCATAGTTTGTCGAGTGATTTCTATTCTTTAGTTGTTAAGCTCCACAATCAACCTTAAGTTATCCTTTTGGACGATTTTCGGCATTAACAATTCATATATGAATCAATTAATTAGTTCATATGAGAATTAGTTAAAAAAGAGTTCATATATGAATCACAAAGGTTCATATGTGAATCAGTTAATTGGTTCAACTTTTGGAACAACCGCAACTTTTGATCAGTCAAAGCCGCCACTTTTGACCAATTAAAGTCGATCTTGACCGAGTGAATGACCAAGATTACTTCTTTATTTTTTATATATTTAACACTTTTCAAATAAACCAAAGTACATATATATATATATATATAGTAAATCTAAGAGAAATTAATTAAAATGCCACAAGTTTGACCCAAACTTACCAAAATGCCACAAATCTCGCCCATCTTACCGAAATGCCACAAAAATCCGCGGTGGGGCCCGCGATCGCGGGCCCCAGGCCCACGTGTCACCCAAGTTTGCCCACTTTGCCCGCGTTGGTCCCTGAAGAATGCCCGCGGTCCAGCTTTTCCCCCTCAAGAATTCCCGTGTTTACAGTTTTGGTCCTTGCCCGCGTTGGGATCCCGCGATCGCGGGCTAACCCGCTACTTTTCGAATTTACTGTTTGGTCCCTGAAGTTTGTTGCAAATTTTAAAAAACATTAATGGTCCCTATAGTTTTTAGGTTATCATTTTATGTGGTTTTTAATGTATTGTTTCCTTTCCATTTTAATGTTTTTAATATAGAAATTCACTTAAGTTATTTAACAAGGAAATTAATTAACAACATCATATAAATATTATTGCAAATCATCTTCCCAACCGAAACGGATACAGTGCATGTAAACAAAGAAATCTATTACTGGAAGGCGTCCTAGAGTCCTGTGATCAAGTTAACCTTTTCCTTGATCACGTCCTCCATTCCCATGTAGTCCGATTCGAGTTCTTCTAGTTCCTCTTCAGCTTCCTTAATCTCTCGTTGCAACTGCCGAACGTGAGCCCTAGCCATGGCCAGTTCTCGTTTCTTCCCCGCTAGATATTCCATTTTCCCCTGCTGAATCCCCATGTTATGGTTCGACATACCCTTTACCTTTTCGATATCGGCGTTCGCCCCATGAATGGCTTTTTGCACTGCGGGAGTAATTTGTTGACTTTGTCGAAGACCCGTCAGCATAAAATCATACATTGGTGGGGTTCTCATGCCATTATCGAAGTAGTAATTGTCGGATGCCATATCCCAGTCTGCTTCCTCCTCAGGCGTGAATGGAAAATCGGCCGCAGTTCGCCCACAGTTTCTCCACTCCTCGTCTGTTTCCGGTACCTTCCAGGTACTCCGGCGAGCTCCATCGTTCAGTGGTTGGTAGGCTCCCGAACGTGAAGTTCCAGCCACATTCGCTGACCTGTTCCCCTTGTTCTTGAACCTCCAGCCATGGTGTTAAGAAAAGCGAGAGTGTGTTTGTAAACGGTGAGGAGAATGTCTAAAAGATAGATAGGAAGTTGTGAATTACTACTTCATCATGCCATCTACTTATAGCCGTGAAAATGTATGTTCTCCATCAGATATGGTCAAAGATTTCGTCTGAAAAAGTTGCCTGCATGATTCGTCTGAATAGTTCACTGCAAGATTCGTTTGAAAAGAGCCTGTAAGATTCGACTGAAAAAGTAACTGCAATATTCGTCTACTCTTGAATAAAGGTCTTTCATTAGGCATTAATTTTTGCATCCAATAATCTCTGTATTAGGATTATCGCAAGTTTCATAAACCTACTTACTAGGTGTTGGAAAATTTTGGTAAAAATATGGGTTTTACTAAACTTTGGACGCTTTTAAATATATATATATATATATATATATATATATATATATATATATATATATATATATATATATATATATATATATATATACGTGTTATATATAACTGACTTTTAGTAGGTTTATGTTCTCCTATATGAGAGCTTCGAAACGATACATAATGCGTCCAAATTGGAGTATGTGTGAAAGAGATATCGATACTCAAAGTTGATTAATTGGATGAAATTAGCATAAACCAAATGAAGTAAACAGTAAGTCAATCACAATACTTTAACAAAATAAGTTAATAGTAAAAATAACAATTATTTAATGTTACATAAACAACCTAACTAATTAGACAATGCGCATAAATTGACTCTGCCATATGTCGGCGGAAATTCATTGCCTCATCGTCGGTTTCGTTAGGGGGTACCCATATCTCCTCGTTATTTATCAACTTTTGGACATTACGGCATACCCATACACCGCAATCCGCATATAACCCGGTCTGCTGGGGTACTTGGCCGGCCATCTTTGTGCGAAAGATACTTGACACTTCGCGACGTCTATGATCCCCTATCAATGAAAAGAATGTATATAGTTTTGTTTTAAACGATTGTGTTGGGTCATCACAGATTTGAAATTGACTCAATTAAATCCACTTAGATACTTAGAATATTTATTGGATCCTTTTGTGTAACTTGTACTCTTATATCAATTGTTCGGTGATGTCGAAGATCAACCGAAACCAAGTGCGAAGACTATCTCATTGTGGAAGTGAGAAAATCGGCAGCAACTTTCTACAAGTTACATCACCACCGATATGCTTATGCTATCAGTGGACAAACATCACCGAATTGAAGAAATTCGATGAGAAGCTCAAGAAGACTTCCACCGATATGTGTTCAGAAATCGGTGGGAGTTCAAGAAGACTGCACCGAAATTTTATACACTTCGGTGAAACTCTCTCTTCTCTAAAAGAAGTGAGATTTCGAATTGGTGCAGTTGTAACGACCCGGTTTCCCAAACATACAACAATTAACATACATTGCATAACTTCATTACATTCATAATAAAAGATACATCACAAACCAAGTACGGTCTCAATAGTCTTGACATTACAAAATATATAAAAGCTTCCTAATTAACATCCATCAAAAGCTTCCTACACTTCATCCTCTCCTGCCGATCCTTAACTTGGAAAACATATTTTTGAAAACAAAACGAGGGTTAGACCAAACGGGTCTAGTAAGTTAATCCCGGTCTTTACCAAAATCAATATAAAACTCTTTTCACATAATACTTTGTATCACAATAGTTTACATAAAACCTTTCGTATAAGCACACATATACCACACGTATATAAATACCACATTAGGACTCGTGCACCGTGTATCTCTCCTCATCTCATCTTCTTTCCCTTGGCCACATTAGTCGGTAGCAAGCCAACTAATCATCGTCACTGTACAATACAGTCGACTCCACTGTAATTACATACAGCCCCGCTGCAATTACCTACAGCTCCACTGCAATTTCATGCAGCCCCGCTGTATTTCCATACAGCCCCGCCGAACAATAATTCGGCTCACCTATACTCGTTTCGTGCAATATAAACACAACATATATCTCAATATATTATCAATCACGTACACCATACATATAAGCACATTAATCACTAATTATCACATTCCCAAACCATACGTATGTATTCCAGTTGAAAATACTTTTAAAGTAAAACTCACCTGAATGCTTATTACAACTCTTCCAATCCTTTTCCAAAGATTCAGTCTATCAATCCCAATCCACAGAGTCTGCAAATAGATTAAATACAAATATCCCCTTACTAATTGATCACATAAAACATACTAGAAGACCAAGGACTCTAGATAACGCAAATCCTCAAAAGTGACCAAAACAGCTAAAGTATCCGGACAACCCAAACAACCCGGACAACACCACCTTTTCCGGACAACATAACTTTTCCGGACAACCTCAGTAATCCGGACAGCAAGACAAATCCGGACAACACGATTTATCCGGACAACACAAGGAATCCGGACACCACAGACTAATCCGGACAACAAAGGAATCCGGATGCCATCCGGACTCTAAATCATCCGGAAACCATCAATCAAATCATCCGGACACTATCAATAAACTTACCCGGACACCACCCAAGAATCTACCCGGACACATTCAACATATCCGGACACTACTGTCGGTTTACCTAAAAATCACCCAGATTCGACAGAAAACTTTACCAGATGTGATTTCGATTATTCTACTCCGATAGATACTTCCTACTAACCATTATAAACATAATTTGTACTAGAAACATACCTTAATCAGCTTCAATAACTTCAATTTGGTCCTTTACCCTTCTTTCTCTTTTCTTCTTCTTTTTGCTCCCAACACACACACACACCTTTAATCTGAGTTTTGCTATAATGAATACATCTGTACAATTCAGATATTATCCACTCTAATTACCATTTTAGACCCTAAACTATTCCATAATAACCAAAGCACCCTTAACTTACTAAATCATCTCAACTTACCCAAAATAGTAACTTTAAATTTAAATAAACTTAACGAAATTAGATTTTTAACTAACGGATTTACCCGGGGTATTACATTATCTCCCCTTAAAAGAATTCCGTCCCGGAATTCGGTTAAGCAAATAGGTAACGAATACTTATCACTACTGCTTCAAACTGCATCAAAACCATAGGAACTAATTGAATAGACGCTCCGCCTCTACCTATATCTCTAGCACCGCTAAGCAACAAAAGCACGAAAGTACCAATAATCATTTTACACCGAAGTCATATAATACACTTTAGCACGTATAGTGTATAGAAATATACCTGTCTTCGCCTCTATCCATACATCGAGTCCGACTTGCCACTCTGTTGATTTCAACAAGGTTAATATACACGTAAGCACATACCCAATATAACAAGATATTCCGGTTCAACATGTACTTGTAAGTTCACGCTTACACTGGCCAGGTGTAATTTGAACATACCTTACATGATGTTCCTTCTACCTTTTTATATTTAACATCCCAAGGTTCTAAAATAATAAGGACATCCTACTTCACATGCAGTTTAAGTCTAGGTATAAATCCAAATACCTAAATCTCTTAAACTAGGGCTTTGATACCATTTTGTAACGACCCGGTTTCCCAAACATACAACAATTAACATACATTGTATAACTTCATTACATTCATAATAAAAGATACATCACAAACCAAGTACGGTCTCAATAGTCTTGACATTACAAAATATATAAAAGCTTCCTAATCAACATCCATCAAAAGCTTCCTACGCTTCATCCTCTCCTGCCGATCCTTAACCTGGAAAACATATTTTTGAAAACAAAATGAGGGTTAGACCAAACGGGTCTAGTGAGTTAATCCCGGTCTTTTCCAAAATCAATATAAAACTCTTTTCACTTAATACTTTGTATCACAATAGTTTACATAAAACCTTTCGTATAAGCACACATATACCACACGTATATAAATACCACATTAGGACTCGTGCACCGTGTATCTCTCCTCATCTCATCTTCTTTCCCTTGGCCACATTAGTCGGTAGCAAGCCAACTAATCACCGTCACTGTACAATACAGTCGACTCCACTGTAATTACATACAGCCCCGCTGCAATTACCTACAGCTCCACTGCAATTTCATGCAGCCCCGCTGTATTTCCATACAGCCCCGCCGAACAATAATTCGGCTCACCTATACTCGTTTCGTGCAATATAAACACAACATATATCTCAATATATTATCAATCACGTACACCATACATATAAGCACATTAATCACTAATTATCACATTCCCAAACCATACGTATGTATTCCAGTTGAAAATACTTTTAAAGTAAAACTCACCTGAATGCTTATTACAACTCTTCCAATCCTTTTCCAAAGATTCAGTCTATCAATCCCAATCCACAGAGTCTGCAAATAGATTAAATACAAATATCCCCTTACTAATTGATCACATAAAACATACTAGAAGACCAAGGACTCTAGATAACGCAAATCCTCAAAAGTGACCAAAACAGCTAAAGTATCCGGACAACCCAAACAACCCGGACAACACCACCTTTTCCGGACAACATAACTTTTCCGGACAACCTCAGTAATCCGGACAGCAAGACAAATCCGGACAACACGATTTATCCGGACAACACAAGGAATCCGGACACCACAGACTAATCCGGACAACAAAGGAATCCGGATGCCATCCGGACTCTAAATCATCCGGAAACCATCAATCAAATCATCCGGACACTATCAATAAACTTACCCGGACACCACCCAAGAATCTACCCGGACACATTCAACATATCCGGACACTACTGTCGGTTTACCTAAAAATCACCCAGATTCGACAGAAAACTTTACCAGATGTGATTTCGATTATTCTACTCCGATAGATACTTCCTACTAACCATTATAAACATAATTTGTACTAGAAACATACCTTAATCAGCTTCAATAACTTCAATTTGGTCCTTTACCCTTCTTTCTCTTTTCTTCTTCTTTTTGCTCCCAACACACACACACACCTTTAATCTGAGTTTTGCTATAATGAATACATCTGTACAATTCAGATATTATCCACTCTAATTACCATTTTAGACCCTAAACTATTCCATAATAACCAAAGCACCCTTAACTTACTAAATCATCTCAACTTACCCAAAATAGTAACTTTAAATTTAAATAAACTTAACGAAATTAGATTTTTAACTAACGGATTTACCCGGGGTATTACATTATCTCCCCTTAAAAGAATTCCGTCCCGGAATTCGGTTAAGCAAATAGGTAACGAATACTTATCACTACTGCTTCAAACTGCATCAAAACCATAGGAACTAATTGAATAGACGCTCCGCCTCTACCTATATCTCTAGCACCGCTAAGCAACAAAAGCACGAAAGTACCAATAATCATTTTACACCGAAGTCATATAATACACTTTAGCACGTATAGTGTATAGAAATATACCTGTCTTCGCCTCTATCCATACATCGAGTCCGACTTGCCACTCTGTTGATTTCAACAAGGTTAATATACACGTAAGCACATACCCAATATAACAAGATATTCCGGTTCAACATGTACTTGTAAGTTCACGCTTACACTGGCCAGGTGTAATTTGAACATACCTTACATGATGTTCCTTCTACCTTTTTATATTTAACATCCCAAGGTTCTAAAATAATAAGGACATCCTACTTCACATGCAGTTTAAGTCTAGGTATAAATCCAAATACCTAAATCTCTTAAACTAGGGCTTTGATACCATTTTGTAACGACCCGGTTTCCCAAACATACAACAATTAACATACATTGTATAACTTCATTACATTCATAATAAAAGATACATCACAAACCAAGTACGGTCTCAATAGTCTTGACATTACAAAATATATAAAAGCTTCCTAATCAACATCCATCAAAAGCTTCCTACGCTTCATCCTCTCCTGCCGATCCTTAACCTGGAAAACATATTTTTGAAAACAAAATGAGGGTTAGACCAAACGGGTCTAGTGAGTTAATCCCGGTCTTTTCCAAAATCAATATAAAACTCTTTTCACTTAATACTTTGTATCACAATAGTTTACATAAAACCTTTCGTATAAGCACACATATACCACACGTATATAAATACCACATTAGGACTCGTGCACCGTGTATCTCTCCTCATCTCATCTTCTTTCCCTTGGCCACATTAGTCGGTAGCAAGCCAACTAATCACCGTCACTGTACAATACAGTCGACTCCACTGTAATTACATACAGCCCCGCTGCAATTACCTACAGCTCCACTGCAATTTCATGCAGCCCCGCTGTATTTCCATACAGCCCCGCCGAACAATAATTCGGCTCACCTATACTCGTTTCGTGCAATATAAACACAACATATATCTCAATATATTATCAATCACGTACACCATACATATAAGCACATTAATCACTAATTATCACATTCCCAAACCATACGTATGTATTCCAGTTGAAAATACTTTTAAAGTAAAACTCACCTGAATGCTTATTACAACTCTTCCAATCCTTTTCCAAAGATTCAGTCTATCAATCCCAATCCACAGAGTCTGCAAATAGATTAAATACAAATATCCCCTTACTAATTGATCACATAAAACATACTAGAAGACCAAGGACTCTAGATAACGCAAATCCTCAAAAGTGACCAAAACAGCTAAAGTATCCGGACAACCCAAACAACCCGGACAACACCACCTTTTCCGGACAACATAACTTTTCCGGACAACCTCAGTAATCCGGACAGCAAGACAAATCCGGACAACACGATTTATCCGGACAACACAAGGAATCCGGACACCACAGACTAATCCGGACAACAAAGGAATCCGGATGCCATCCGGACTCTAAATCATCCGGAAACCATCAATCAAATCATCCGGACACTATCAATAAACTTACCCGGACACCACCCAAGAATCTACCCGGACACATTCAACATATCCGGACACTACTGTCGGTTTACCTAAAAATCACCCAGATTCGACAGAAAACTTTACCAGATGTGATTTCGATTATTCTACTCCGATAGATACTTCCTACTAACCATTATAAACATAATTTGTACTAGAAACATACCTTAATCAGCTTCAATAACTTCAATTTGGTCCTTTACCCTTCTTTCTCTTTTCTTCTTCTTTTTGCTCCCAACACACACACACACCTTTAATCTGAGTTTTGCTATAATGAATACATCTGTACAATTCAGATATTATCCACTCTAATTACCATTTTAGACCCTAAACTATTCCATAATAACCAAAGCACCCTTAACTTACTAAATCATCTCAACTTACCCAAAATAGTAACTTTAAATTTAAATAAACTTAACGAAATTAGATTTTTAACTAACGGATTTACCCGGGGTATTACATTATCTCCCCTTAAAAGAATTCCGTCCCGGAATTCGGTTAAGCAAATAGGTAACGAATACTTATCACTACTGCTTCAAACTGCATCAAAACCATAGGAACTAATTGAATAGACGCTCCGCCTCTACCTATATCTCTAGCACCGCTAAGCAACAAAAGCACGAAAGTACCAATAATCATTTTACACCGAAGTCATATAATACACTTTAGCACGTATAGTGTATAGAAATATACCTGTCTTCGCCTCTATCCATACATCGAGTCCGACTTGCCACTCTGTTGATTTCAACAAGGTTAATATACACGTAAGCACATACCCAATATAACAAGATATTCCGGTTCAACATGTACTTGTAAGTTCACGCTTACACTGGCCAGGTGTAATTTGAACATACCTTACATGATGTTCCTTCTACCTTTTTATACTTAACATCCCAAGGTTCTAAAATAATAAGGACATCCTACTTCACATGCAGTTTAAGTCTAGGTATAAATCCAAATACCTAAATCTCTTAAACTAGGGCTCTGATACCATTTTGTAACGACCCGGTTTCCCAAACATACAACAATTAACATACATTGTATAACTTCATTACATTCATAATAAAAGATACATCACAAACCAAGTACGGTCTCAATAGTCTTGACATTACAAAATATATAAAAGCTTCCTAATCAACATCCATCAAAAGCTTCCTACGCTTCATCCTCTCCTGCCGATCCTTAACCTGGAAAACATATTTTTGAAAACAAAATGAGGGTTAGACCAAACGGGTCTAGTGAGTTAATCCCGGTCTTTTCCAAAATCAATATAAAACTCTTTTCACTTAATACTTTGTATCACAATAGTTTACATAAAACCTTTCGTATAAGCACACATATACCACACGTATATAAATACCACATTAGGACTCGTGCACCGTGTATCTCTCCTCATCTCATCTTCTTTCCCTTGGCCACATTAGTCGGTAGCAAGCCAACTAATCATCGTCACTGTACAATACAGTCGACTCCACTGTAATTACATACAGCCCCGCTGCAATTACCTACAGCTCCACTGCAATTTCATGCAGCCCCGCTGTATTTCCATACAGCCCCGCCGAACAATAATTCGGCTCACCTATACTCGTTTCGTGCAATATAAACACAACATATATCTCAATATATTATCAATCACGTACACCATACATATAAGCACATTAATCACTAATTATCACATTCCCAAACCATACGTATGTATTCCAGTTGAAAATACTTTTAAAGTAAAACTCACCTGAATGCTTATTACAACTCTTCCAATCCTTTTCCAAAGATTCAGTCTATCAATCCCAATCCACAAAGTCTGCAAATAGATTAAATACAAATATCCCCTTACTAATTGATCACATAAAACATACTAGAAGACCAAGGACTCTAGATAACGCAAATCCTCAAAAGTGACCAAAACAGCTAAAGTATCCGGACAACCCAAACAACCTGGACAACACCACCTTTTCCGGACAACATGACTTTTCCGGACAACCTCAGTAATCCGGACAGCAAGACAAATCCGGACAACACGATTTATCCGGACAACACAAGGAATCCGGACACCACAGACTAATCCGGACAACAAAGGAATCCGGATGCCATCCGGACTCTAAATCATCCGGAAACCATCAATCAAATCATCCGGACACTATCAATAAACTTACCCGGACACCACCCAAGAATCTACCCGGACACATTCAACATATCCGGACACTACTGTCGGTTTACCTAAAAATCACCCAGATTCGACAGAAAACTTTACCAGATGTGATTTCGATTATTCTACTCCGATAGATACTTCCTACTAACCATTATAAACATAATTTGTACTAGAAAAATACCTTAATCAGCTTCAATAACTTCAATTTGGTCCTTTACCCTTCTTTCTCTTTTCTTCTTCTTTTTGCTCCCAACACACACACACCTTTAATCTGAGTTTTGCTATAATGAATACATCTGTACTCTCAATTCAGATATTATCCACTCTAATTACCATTTTAGACCCTAAACTATTCCATAATAACCAAAGCATCCTTAACTTACTAAATCATCTCAACTTACCCAAAATAGTAACTTTAAATTTAAATAAACTTAACGAAATTAGATTTTTAACTAACGGATTTACCCGGGGTATTACAGCAGTTTTCAATACAGGAGGTCGGTAGCCTTATTCTCTAAAGACAAAAGAGAAGATCATTTATTATGAGACAATATCCTATTGTCAGATAAAAGTGGCATTTTGTCATTTTATCTATTCTCAGATAAAGTCCTTTTCTGGTACGACTGTCCTCATGGTTCCTTGGATAAGTTAAAAAGGAGATATCAGCTTTTCAGAAGTCATCCTCTACAATGAATGGAAGAGTGACAAGTGTCCCAAGCATTAAATGATGCATGGACTATAAATAGAGGTGAAGACTCTCCATGCAAATTACAGCTTTTGAAGATAACTAAGTGCAAGCTCCTTTCTTACTGAAATTGCATCTTGTGTCTAAGTGTCCAATTTGTTCTAAGTGTGTTTCAGTTTACTTTGTGTTAGATTGTTAGAATAGTTTAACTGTTCTTTTCCGCAACAATCTTTTGTTTTCTATGTGTAATTCTTATTGAAAGATTTTCAATATATTGAATTAAAACTTGTGAAAAATCTGAGTATTGTATTCAACCCCCCCTTCTACAATACTCGTTGAGCCATTTTGGGACCAACAAGTGGTATCAGAGCGGAAAGTTTAATTCATAAACTTGATCCGCAATGGCTGCCTCATCTTCATCCCCAACTGTTGAAAACACTGGTCAAAACAATTTTGCTGAAAATGGTTCCATTTCAAAACCTCCCAAGTTTAATCCTAACAACTTTTCTCAATGGAAAAGCCGTATGATGCTATTTATGGAAGGAGTGGATACTAGATATCCAACCATTCTCAAGGAGGGACCTATCATCCCGAGAGTTTGGGCTCGCTATGAAAAGTAGAGGCCTGGTAAGGAACCAGTTGATAAGTCAAGTGACTCTGATGATTCTGAACCTTCCGACATAGAGAAAGCAAAGACTACTGGTCGTTACATTCTAAAAAACCCAAAGGAATATACTGATGAGGAAAAACGATTGGTGTCTCTGGATTCTCGGCTTAGAGCAATCATTGTTCTCTCACTTCCTGATGAAGTCTATCGCTCTCTTGTTAATTTCGGTACTGCTAAAGAGATGTGGACTACTTTGTTTGTACTTTATGAGGGTACAGAGGAAGTGAAGAAAAGCAAAAAGATTGGCCTCATTCGAAAATATGAGCTCTTTGCCTATGAAAAGGGAGAATCTCTTCCAAGCTTTTATAACCGGTTCAACTCTCTTTTAAATGATTTAAAGTTACTAGGTAGAGTTTATGATAATGAGGAAGTTCTATGCAAGTTTATGGATTGTCTTCCTGACTTTTGGGAAAACATTTGCACTTGCATTAAAACTACCAAGGATTTAGAATACATGCCCTTAACTGTTTTGTATGGAACTCTGTTCAACTTTGAACAAACCAAGCTACATAGGAAAACCATCTTCAAAGAGATAAAAAGCTCTTCAATAGCTCTTATCTGTGAAAGTTCCAAGAAAAGTCAAAATGTTCCTTGTATCACATATCCCTCATCAGACTCTGACACCGAAAATCAGAACAACCTTTCTCACCAAACGGAGGCATATCTGAGTGATGCCGATGATGAAGGTGATGAAATTTCGGTAGACCGAATGTCTGATGAAATGGCTATGATGGCTGATTTTAAGAATAAATCTCGAAATTTCAACAAACCCAGAAGTTTCAGAAAACCATCCTTTACAAAAATGTCTTCTTCTGACAAGACAAATGATGAATGTTTCAACTGTGGTAAGAAAGGACACTTTGCAGCTGAGTGCAGAAGCAAGCGTGTGTCAAAAGTCAATTCTACGTCCTCTGACAAATATCCTTCCAAATTTGAGAAATCCAAAGATAAATCCTTCAAGTCCTATGTCAAGAAAGATTCTCAATCCTCCTCACTCTCACATCAGGAACGTGCTGAAAAGTACAAAGCTAAGTACAAGAAGGAGAAAGAAAGAAATGAAGGATCTCAAAGAAAAGGAAAAGGATTGATGGCAGAGGCTCATGATTGGGAAGAAGAAGAAACCTCTGACAGTGATTCTCCAAATATGTGCTTTATGGTCATATCAGAAGAGGTGGAAGAAGAAAAGGCCAAGTCTCCAATGGCACTAGTTTCAACTGAATGCTCATCATCATACTCTAAGGTACATCCCTTTAATGACATGACTGATATTGAAAAGATAAATGCTTATGAATCTTTAACTCAAGACTTTTACACTGTCAAAGATAGCAAGAAAAGAAAATCTGCTCAAGTTAAAATTCTCACATCTCAACTTGAATCTTGCATGTCTAAACTTGAAAAGTTTGAGGAAATCAAAGTTGAGCTTGAAAATCTAAAAGTCATAAATCATGTAATTGAAAAGGAGAAAATTAAACTGTTCAAGAAGTTAAAGAAAGAACAGGAAGTTGTCAGAAAATGGACAAACTCTTCAAGGAATCTTGAACAAATCTTTAAAGATCAAATCGGTGGTAATAACAAGTTTGGATTAGGATATGAAAAATCCATGCCTGAAAAATCTTCCCATGCACTCGTTCCCATCACCAATACATGGGATGATGACTCTGAGTCAAACTCTTGTGATTCCATTTCTTTAAATTCTGTTGATCTTGGTGAAGCCTTAAAATATGGAATGTTTATAAAAGCCAAAGAATCTTCATCAGATCAAACCCATAAAGTGCAAGAATTGAAGGATGTTGTTAAACCCATTCATGATGTGTTCAAAGATTTAACCATTGATAACAACTCTTCAAATCTCTCAAAATCACAAGTTTTCAAAGAAAAACACACCACCGAAAAATCCATCACCGATTTTTTCCAAAAGGGAAAGACCATAGTTTTCCCAAGAAAGACCCCTGACCATGCTTCAACCTCAAGAACCGAACTTTTTAGAGGTCCTCGCAATCCCCTTTTCGGTCCAAAGATTAAGATTGATATAATTGGAAAGGGAAAAGGAAAGGAACAAAAACCCAAAAGAACTTTCATCTACCGAAAATGTTATAATTGTGGTGATACCTTTCATCTTGCTAAGGACTGTCCAAAGGAAAGAATTGACAGATCTAAACCCAAGGTCTCTCACATTTCTAATCCAAAAGGACCCATTACCAAATGGGTACCTAAGAACTGACTTGATGTTGTCTGCAGGTTTTTGAGCACCAACAAGTTTGGTATTTAGATAGTGGGTGCTCACGTCACATGACTGGAAACAAACATCTTCTTGTAAACTATGTGTCAGAAAAGGGTCCTTCTGTAACCTTTGGTGACAACTCCAGAGGTCACACTAAAGGGTATGGAACTCTCACAAATGGAACCCTTACCTTCAATAAAGTGGCATTTGTTGAAGGTCTCATGCATAATCTCCTATGTATTAGCCAACTGTGTGATCTTGGATACAAAGTTATCTTTGAACTGCGTATCTGTACTGTTGTTGACAAGAATATGAAGGCTGTTCTCTCTGGAAGAAGGTTAGATAATGTGTATATCATTGATATGAGTCAAAACAACTCTTCAAATGTCTGCTTTGTGTCTGACGATACCGTCAAAAGAAACTGGCTGTGGCATAAACGTTTGTCTCATCTTAACTTCAAAACCCTTCATAAAATATCAAACAAAGAGCTGGTGACTGGCATGCCTAAGTTGAACTTTGTCAAAGAAAAGCTGTGTGATGCATGTGAAAAAGGGAAGCTCACCAAATCCTCTTTCAAAACCAAGCAATGCTCTTCCATCAATCTTCCACTTCAGATGCTGCATATGGATCTATGTGGACCAGTCAGCACTCCCAGTCTAGGAGAAAGAAGGTACATTCTTGTTATTGTTGATGAATTCTCTAGATATACTTGGGTGTCTTTTCTCAGGTACAAAAGTGATGCAACTGAAGAAATCATTTAACTTTGTCAAAAAGAATGAAATTCTGAATGGTCAGCTTGTCAGATCAGTAAGAAGTGACAATGGCACCGAATTCAGAAACAGTGGTTTAGAAGACTTCTTCAATGAGAAAGGAATCTCTCAAAACTTCTCTGCTGTCAGAACTCCACAACAAAATGGTGTTGTGGAAAGAAGAATCCGGACTCTATGTGAAGCAGCAAGGTCCATGCTGAGTGAAGCAAATCTGCCAACCTATTTTTGGGCCGAAGCTGTCAACACTGCCTGTTTCACTCAAAACAGGTCGGTGATAACAAAAAGACATGAGAAAACCCCGTATGAAGTCTTTCATGGAAGAAAGCCAAATATTGGTTTCCTTCATGTCTTTGGCTGTGTGTGCTTTATCCTAAATGACAGGGAAAATCTTGAGAAATTTGATCCTAAGGCAGATGAAGGAATCTTTGTGGGATATTCCTTGACCTCCAAAGCCTACCGAGTTTACAATCTTCGGAGAAAATGTATTGATGAATCTATCCATGTAAAGTGTGATGATTCAAGATCATCTTCTATGACAAATGATGATGAAGAACTACATAGATGGATATCATCATGCATTGGGGAATCTCCCATTTCAACCTCCACCGATCCACCTTATATTCCAAATATTCCCTCTGTTCCAAACAATCAAGTTGGGTCATCATCTTTATCACCTGAAATCCCCTCTGCCGAAATTGCCTCCACCGAACCCTATCCATCATCCACCGAAATTAACCCCATCACCGAATCTCTTCCTGCCGATAATCCCTCTGACGACCCACCTTCATCACATCTTGCCAACACTCTAGCCTCGAACTTTCCTTCCACTTCAATTATTCCTCCACCGATGCCCCCTGCTCTTAAATGGACCAAATGTAATACCCCGGGTAAGTCCGTTAGATAATTTAACCTTAAGAATTAATGTTTAGGGTAAGTTGGAGGTAAGTTATAAGTTCAAGGGTGTTTTGGTACTTATGGATTAATTTAAGCCAAAAGTGTAAATTGTTATATATATACCTTATAGGTATCAGAGCAACCCTCAGTTCCCTAATATAGAAAAGTGTTTGTGTGTGCGGAGGTGAAAAGGAGCAGAAGACGAAAGTACGGTTGCTACATCAATCGAGTGAGTTAGAATCGATTTGGAGGTAAGTCCTTTACAATTTGTGTCTATAATCAGTAGTATTAGACTTCTATCGGTTTAGAATTTCTAAATTCGTGACTTGAATGGATTTCAATCGATTTCTGGGCAATTGGAAACCGACTGTGTTCTTGAGAGAGTCCCGGTGAAATCCTGGTAGTGTGAGCCCCGGTATAAAAGACTCCCGGTAGTGTGAGTCCCGGTATAGAAGACTCCCGGTAGTATAAATCCTGGTATAGCAGATTTCCGGTAGTGAGAGTTCCGGTAATGGGAACTCCCGGTATAGGAACTCCCGGTACTAAAAGTCCCGGTACTGTATAAGTCCCGGTACCCTGTGTAGTCCCGGTAGTGAGTTAAGTACAGTGTGTAATGGGATAGTTGAGGATGGGAAATTGTTAGGCTTTATGTGTTTGGTTAGTAAAGCGATGTGTGTATCTTAACTTGTTTCAGATTCTGTGGAGTTGTGGTAAGAGATAGAATCGTTTTGAAAGAAGCTTGCGAACGTGGGTAATAACCAAAACAGGTGAGTTTTTCTTTAAAAACGTTTTTAACTGGAATACGTATATGTGTGGATTGGGATTGAAATAGTTGATGACTATGTGTTTGTATGTGAATTATAATATAGTGAGGTATTATATTTACATGAGTATTATAATGTGTTATAATACGTTGGCCGGGTTTAGGACCGGTGTGTTTGGCTATAGAATCTGTATAGCGTTGTTTGGCTGTAGATGTTGTGCAGCGTTGTATTTTATTAGTTGGCTTGCTACCACTAATATGGCCAGGAGGAATGAAAAGGGAAAATATAAGATATGTGAGCTTAATTGGATGTATATGACTGTGTTGCGTGAATTATATGAATGAAGTTTATATAGATGGTTTTTAAACTAACAGAGATTTATCACTTAGACCATCAGGTCTAACCCTCATTTTGTTTTAAAAATATGTATTCCAGGTGGTGGATCAAGTAAGAGCAAGTAATTAGAGTAACTGATGGATGGCTTGTGTGAAGAATTATAAGATGAAGATTTTGGCTTGTTTAGCAGTTGTATTATAATATTAAATGTTATGTATGTAAATAGTACAAAGATTGTAGTAGAATGGTTTTCTTTCGATTGTAAAAGACTACGGGACCGTACTTGTAATGTGAAGTTCGTTTGTTATATCTATGTTGTGTTACATTATGTGATATGTTGTGTATATGGGATTTGGGATGTTACACCAAAGATCATCCCATTGATCAAATCATCGGTGATCAGCAAGCTGGTGTTCAAACATGGAGAGGTACCAGTAACATCTGTCTCTATGTGAATTTCCTATCTCTTGTTGAACCTAAAAGGATTGAAGAAGCCCTAAGTGACCCATGTTGGGTTTCGGCCATGCAAGAAGAACTCTCCCAATTTCAAAGAAACAAAGTCTGGAGACTTGTGCCTAGACCTTCAAGGAAAACAATCATCGGCACAAAATGGGTCTTCAGAAACAAAATGGATGAAGATGGTACTGTCATCAGAAACAAAGCCAGACTCGTAGCTCAAGGCTACCGACAGGAAGAGGGTATTGACTATGATGAAACATTTGCTCCAGTTGCCAGACTTGAAGCTATCAGGATCTTTCTTGCTCATGCTGCTCACAAGAACTTCAGGGTATTTCAAATGGATGTGAAAAGTGCTTTTCTGAATGGAGAACTAGCTGAGGAAGTCTGTGTGAAGCAACCTCCAGGCTTTGAAGATTCCACACACCCAGACTATGTGTACCGACTTGACAAAGCTCTGTATGGGCTCAAGCAAGCTCCTCGAGCCTGGTATGACACTCTTGCCATCTTTCTACTCAAGCATGGCTATACTAGAGGTACAATTGATAACACTCTCTTCCACAAGCAAACTTCAGGTAATCTCATTCTTGTTCAAATCTATGTGGATGACATTATTTTCGGTGCCACCAATGAGTCTCTGTGTGATGACTTTGCCTCTCTCATGAAAAGTGAATATGAGATGAGCATGATGGGGGAGCTAACATTTTTCTTAGGTCTTCAAGTGAAACAAATTTCAGAAGGAATTTTCATAAACCAAAGCAAGTACATTAAAGACCTTCTGAAGAAATTTGGCTTTGAAAACTCCTCCCCCATGAAAACTCCCATGGCACCACCTTTGAAACTTGATGCCGATTTAAATGGTGAATCTGTGGATGTTACCCATTATAGGGGTATGATTGGTTCTTTGCTTTATTTAACTGCTAGCAGACCAGATATCATGTTTGCTACTTGTCTTTGTGCACGTTATCAAGCAAACCCAAAGAAATATCATTTGGATGTTGTGAAACGGATTTTCAGGTATCTAAAGGGTACCATGCATCTGGGTCTTTGGTATCCCAAAGACTCAGGTTTTGAACTCATGGGGTATTCAGATTCTGACTTTGCAGGTTCTAAAATTGATAGAAAAGGCACAACAGGCAGTTGTCAACTTCTTGGTGGGAAATTGGTGAGCTGGTCCAGCAAAAAGCAAAATTCAGTCTCGACATCCACTGCCGAGGATGAATATGTTGCTGCTGGAAGTTGCTGCGCACAGATTCTATGGATGAAAAACCAGTTGAGAGACTACAATCAGTTCTACTCCAAGATACCCATCCTATGTGACAATTCAAGTGCAATTGCAATTGCAAACAATCCTGTTCTTCACTCAAGGTCCAAACACATCGATATCCGATACCATTTCATCAGGGACCATATCTCCAAAGGTGACATTGAGCTGCATTTTATTCCAACTGATCTTCAGCTTGCCGATTTGTTTACTAAACCTCTGGATGAGGCCAGATTCACCTTTCTCATCGGTGAACTTGGCATGTTGTATTTAGAATAGGTTCAAAAAAAAACAAAAAAAATCGGTCTGATAATTTTCGGTGACAACAAGATCCTTTTTCGGCATGAGTATCTTCAGTGATCTTTTCGGTGATCTGATAATTCTCGGTGGAAACAAGATCCTCTTTCGGCATGAATACCCTAAGTGATCTTTTCGGTGACTCATCTCTCAGTGGATCTCCTCGGTGCACATATCTGCCCTCTTCGGTGTCTTAACGCCTCGGTGGATCTCTTCGGTAAGCAAATCCTCACCGATTCCATCTCGGCATATCTTTCACCACCGATAATCTCTTCATATTCCTCACCGATGTCCACCGAAATTCAATCCTATCCACACGTCACCCCTATAACCCTAGCCTGTCAGACCCTTTCACCTCCCCGTTTCGTGAAACGGATTCCTGACCACAATTCCTAAAGTGGTCATGATTACCCTTTTATTTTATTTTATTTTATTTTATTTTTTTTAAACCGTTCCCCCCATGTTTCGAAAACCCTATATATACTCAACCCTCCTCTTTCTTTTTTCCTTTACGTTTCCTTCTTCTTCTTCTTCGTGCTTCCTCTATAACCTGCAACTACACCTTCTTCGTGCTCTCTCTCGATCATCAATGGCGTCCTCCAAGAACAACCCCCCTACGTGTTTTGCCGATCTGAAATTCAACCCATGCAATCACGTTGCAAGATTTAAACCCGACCCCTCTCATCCAGAGTTTAACCACGTAATCAAGTTCTTCACTCGCTCTCCCCTTCTTCATGCCTTCACCTGTAATCCCAAAATGAGCAAAATGCTCATTGGGAAATTCTGGCTTACCTGTGTGTATGACCCCTCCAATGATGCGATCCATGCATCCATTCTTTCTGAAGACGAGGGTGATCACGACCTCACCTTTGGGGTCGATGACGTTCGCACTGCCCTTAAAATCGATGCTTTCAATCCCTATGACGAATGGCATTCAGATACCGTTCTCGAAGATGTCCTTAATGCAATAGGTTACGTGGTCGATGACAACTCCAAAAGCTCCAAAGGTCCTGGAACTCTTCTTCGGAGTCACATGGGTGGTGTATGGAACTTCTTCTTTGCCCATGTGATCCACTGCCTCTCCCGAAAGACGAGCGGCCATGATCAATCCCCTTCATACATCACCAAACTTGCCCATGCCCTAATCTTTCAACGCCGAGTTGATTTCGCCCAGTACTTCTTCACCGAATTGGTGGAAGTGATCACACATCCAAAGAAGTTCCACGTTTCCTACCCCCGATTCATCTCTATGATCATCCATCACAAACTTGGAAAAGCTCTGGACGAAGACCGCAAGTCCCGAACTCCCCGATTCACTTATGACTGGTCTCCACCGATCGTCGGCAGCAAAACTCTCAATGTCGGTGTCCTCGACACCGATCGTCCTTTACGCCGAGGTATGATCACTTTAGCCATCTCTCCAGAGCTTCAATGGGGTGATTCTGAAATTCCAGGGTTTCAACACCCCGATATCCCCGAGGTCCTTCCTGTTGTTGTGACCTCTTCCCCCCGTCCCAGAGTAAAGTCTGTCGGCGCGAAGAAGAAATCGGCCGCCGACACCTCTGCCGCTGCTTCCAGGACCATGACACCGATTAAACCATCGGTGGCTTCCCCGGTCCAAAAACCTTCTAAGCGGAGGCACTCTTCGTCCCCCCCCCCCCCCGAAAAGTCGTCTAAAAAGATCTCGGGGAACTGTCCATGAGCCATCCCCTTCCAAATCTTTTTTGTTCACCACCGACCATTTGGTTATCCCTAAGGCATCCCTAAATTTACCTCCTCCAACTCATTCTTTGAGTGAACACGCAGACTCTCCCACTGAAAGTCTAGACTCTCCCTCCGAAAGTCTGGACCCTGCACTGCACGACCTTTCACCCGGTCATTTCTTGATCAATGATGATGCACAACCCGATCAGGGTTCCCCCCCATGACTTCTTTGCAGGTCTCTTTGACGACACTGGTTCTCCCCGAACCTCCCCATCGGACGGAGCGATCCTCATTGAGTCCTCGTCCCCCTCACCGAAAAAGTCACCCTTGAACCAAACTTCTCCCCGAAGTTCTCCCCTGGTTCAAGCTCCCCAAAGATCACCTACGCCACACCGATCACCCTCCCCGGTTCAAAAATCACCCCGACGATCTCCCACTCCGCCACCGAGAACACTATTCCCCGATGAAATGTTATATCCCAGCAACATTCCCATTTCGGCGGAGGATCCCCATCGCATCCGCTACATAGTTCCTAGGGATGTCGGGGGTGACACCACTGTTCAAGCACCCTCTTTGATTGAAGACTTACAGGAAAGTGCTCGACAATGTCGGCTTGTCGGCACCCAATTTGAATCTTTCAAACAGACCACTCTTGCAATGATCGTCATGACGAGTTCCCGAATGTCCACTATCGAGTCTCGCCTGCCGCAGATTCTTTCAGATGCTACTGCCGATGCTCTACGGCCCCTTACCACCGACATCTCCTCTTTAGTTTCCAAGGTGGAATCTTTGTCAAAATCTCATGGGGATCTTGCCTTCTCCTTTGGTGCTTTCAAGGCAGCCTCCACCGTCAAAGATTCTGAACTTCAGAGGATGCTTCAAGAAGCTAAGTCTCATCAAGACTTCAGCAAGGCCACTGCCGACTCTCTTCGTGACATAAATGCCAAACTTCAAGAATTCGGCCAACTGGAGATGGATCTCGGTGACTTCACCATGGTTTCTGAAGAGGTACCGAAACAACTTTCTTTTCTTCATCAGATATTTGACTACATCTTCAGACAGATGGGTATGAAGATTCTGGCTGGTGTTGAGGGGGAGAAAAAGACAACCCAACCCAAGTTGCCATCTCTTAAACAGTCGGTCATCCCCAAGCCTCCATCTTCCACCGATGACATTCCTAAAACCACCGAAACTCACGCTAAAACAGCCGACGCTGAGGGGGAGCAACTCTCTAAAGAAAAAGAGTTGGAGTTGGAAGACAAAGCAACAACTGAGGGGGAGCAACCTTCTACGGCCGAAACAGACAAGGGAAAGAAAATTCTTACTGCCGAACAATTGGCCGAACAAGAAAGAATAGAGAAAGAAAAGATGAAGTATGGGACTCGTCCCACCGATGCAGACAAACTCAAACTTAAACCTCCTTCATCACATCTGCAGGAACCCAATCTCGGTCTGACTACTCAAGAAATTGAGGAAGCCAGATTAGCCCAAAAAGCCCTTGATGATACCAAGGCCCTTTCTTTAAAAGTTGCAGAGGAAGAAGCCAAGAAAGCCAAGTCCACCGATGTCGTGTCGGCACAGAAATCGGTGCTAAGTGAATTTGAACAAGAAAGAAATGAAGAAGTTAGATGGTACAAGAAGAAGATGCACCACCGATCCGACAGAACCCCGATCTCAGGTGTCAAGATCGCAACCTCCAGAGCCAACCCAAAAGACATCTGTCTTATCATTGATCGGGAAGATGGCTCCTTGAAAAGTGTGAGAGACTACCAACTCAAAACCTACGGTCTCCCCAAATGGTACGAGATCTCTCGACACTTGGCCAAAAATCCAAACCCAAAGAAGGACATCTTTGTCAAATACATTGATGGTCTAATGGCAAAGATGAAGGAGATCAAAAAGAAGTATAGCATCGTGCTGACCACCGATGAAAGATCGAAACTGCAATCCTTGAAGGAAGAAGTGCGCCTTCCCAAAGTTCAGAATCCCCCCGACACCGTCTTCAAGGATATGGCAAAGGAAGGAAAGATACCGAATGTAAGTAACTTAAGTCTTTCCCTTCCCACTTCGGCATCATATCCCACGACAACTCTGGGCCTGTCACCGATTCCAGGACTGTATTTCAACGATGGTTTCGGCAAACGAGCCTTCTTCAGATTCTCTCAAATCCCCGTTGCCGACACCATGTTTCTTGAAGGCCTCCACAACTTGTTCCCTCACATCCCTGATGCTCAACCCTACTACCGAATCCTAATGGATGAGATCAAGCGCCGACAATCGTCAAAGAAGTAGGTTCTCATTTTACCTTTCGGTAGTTTTGATAATCTTTTGCTTCCTTTCCTTACCGATGTACGAGAATGACTTATGAAATTCAAGTGCTTCTCTTGTTTATATTTAGTTGTACATACCTTTTATTTCCCTGCTTTATATATACTGTATAGATATACACAAAGAAACATAGATAAAAAAAGGTCTATGTGAAAAGAACCCAAAAGAGTAAAAAAGGTCAAAATGCACGTATTTTCATTTGCTCTTTAATATTCTAAGGATAGAGATCAAATTCAAATAGGGGGAGATTGTTGGGTCATCACAGATTTGAAATTGACTCAATTAAATCCACTTAGATACTTAGAATATTTTTTGGATCCTTTTGTGTAACTTGTACTCTTATATCAATTGTTCGGTGAAGTCGAAGATCAACCGAAACCAAGTGCGAAGACTATCTCATTGTGGAAGTGAGAAAATCGGCACCAACTTTCTACAAGTTACATCACCACCGATATGCTTATGCTATCAGTGGACAAGCATCACCGAATTGAAGAAATTCGATGAGAAGCTCAAGAAGACTTCCACCGATATGTGTTCAGAAATCGGTGGGAGTTCAAGAAGACTGCACCGAAATTTTATACACTTCGGTGAAACTCTCTCTTCTCTAAAAGAAGTGAGATTTCGAATTGGTGCAGTTTTCAATACAGGAGGTCGGTAGCCTTATTCTCTAAAGACAAAAGAGAAGATCATTTATTATGAGACAATATCCTATTGTCAGATAAAAGTGGCATTTTTGTCATTTTATCTATTCTCAGATAAAGTCCTTTTCTGGTACGACTGTCCTCCTGGTTCCTTGGATAAGTTAAAAAGGAGATATCAGCTTTTCAGAAGTCATCCTCTACAATGAATGGAAGAGTGACAAGTGTCCCAAGCATTAAATGATGCATGGACTATAAATAGAGGTGAAGACTCTCCATGCAAATTACAGCTTCTAAAGATAACTAAGTGCAAGCTCCTTTCTTACTGAAATTGCATCTTGTGTCTAAGTGTCCAATTTGTTCTAAGTGTGTTTCAGTTTACTTTGTGTTAGATTGTTAGAATAGTTTAACTGTTCTTTTCCGCAACAATCTTTTGTTTTCTATGTGTAATTATTATTGAAAGATTTTCAATATATTGAATTAAAACTTGTGAAAAATCTGAGTATTGTATTCAACCCCCCCTTCTACAATACTTGTTGAGCCATTTTGGGACCAACAGATTGCATCTGCTCTGTCAATTGTTGTTTGCAGAGACCGTCCTTTTCGCTGTCATATAGGGTCATGACCATAGTGTCTAGTTCAAACACTCCAAGCAGCCAATGTCTGGGATGCAAGCATATGGGGATGTACACCTGAAATATTACAATATATGTCATATATGTTAATTCACGTCTGGTTATGGCTCGGTGCAAGATTGAGTAGCAATGTGTCCAGATATGGCTACCCCACGGGTAGCTGTTAAACAGCTCAAGGTCCTCGACGGCCCTAAGGACCGTCGAGGAAGCATACTGGCTATACTCACGGCCCATGAAGCCCATATCCACGATTACCACCAAGCATACACGGACAACATCGGCGTCGTTTAGGGCACTAAGGCCCTCTTTCATCATGTCCCGGGCTGCCTTCAGCTTCAAACGAGATGCTGAAATGCCGAAAACCCTAGGAACGAAGCCGCAGTCTGCTAAGGGAGGAAGGGGGTGAGCCTCTCCAAAACGTAGTCCTGTAATTAGACAGAACTCACGACGCCCAAAATGCAATCGCTCGCCGAAGAAATCAAAATGCATCTCCTCCGGCTCAGCGTTGGCGTCCTCGACCTCCAAGTGTAGAAACATGTGTACTAGCGTAGGGTCGCCAGCAGAGTAAGACACATCCATCCATGGCCCGAACGATGTCCCTCTAAAGATGGCCTCAAGGGTATCCGCGCGACCACCTAATCCCCTAAAGCACGCTCCTAACCCCTCGATGTAGGAAACTTTGCACTTTAGCGTCAAGTCGATGTAAAAGAAATCCCTCTACATAGTCATTCACAGATGTTATAGTTAGTGTTATATATAGATGCTTTTGCTTGTTTGGTTTATTGTGTTGATAATTATTCGTTTGTTTTAGTTTTAGAAAAGAAACCACTCAATCTATTGGACTTCCAGGTAGCAGGGGAATCACAAGGATTGCTTAAATCCCGACATACCTTAGGGCTATTTACACCCGTTTGACAAAATCCAAATAGATATGTTGCGGTTTATTTTATTTCAACATATAATATTGTTATAAATAGATAAAGTGCGGTTTATTTTATTTCAACGTATAATATTGTTATATATAGATGTTGCGATTCTTAAAATGAATTTAAGTGTGGCATGTGAAGTTTAGGGACCTAATTGGCATTCTTAAAAGTTTAGGGACCCTAGTTGTCATTCTTAAAAGTTTAGGGACCTAATTGGCATTCTTAAAAGTTTAGGGACCTAAATTGTCATTCTTAAAAGTTTAGGGACCTAATTGGCATTCTTAAAAGAATAGGGACCTAAATTGTCATTCTTAAAAGTATAGGGACCTAAGTTGTCATTCTTAAAACCGTAGGGACCTAATTGGCATTCTTAAAAGTTTAGGGACCTAAGTTGTCATTCTTAAAACCGTAGGGACCTAAGTTGTCATTCTTAACAATTTTTTTTATAAAAACAAATTGTTAACAATTTTTTTATAAAAACACACTCTTAACAATTTTTTTATAAAAAAACACATTGTTAACATTTTTTTATAAAAGCACACTTTTAACAATTTTTTATAAAAACACATTCTTAACAATTTTTTTTATAAAAAAACATATTGTTAACATTTTTTTAATAAAAACACACTTTTAAGAATTATTTTTATAAAAAAACACATTTTTAACATTTTTTTATAAAAACACATTCTTAACAATTTTTTTATAAAAACACTCTCTTAACAATTTTTTTTATAAAAACACACTCTTAACAATTTTTTTTATAAAAAAACAAATTGTTAACATTTTTTATAAAAGCACACTTTTAAGAATTATTTTTATAAAAAACACATTTTTAACAATTTTTTATAAAAACACACTTTTAAGAATTATTTTTATAAAAAACACATTTTTAACAATTTTTTATAAAAACACATTCTTAACAATTTTTTTATAAAAACGCACTCTTAACAATTTTTTTATAAAAAAATACATTGTTAACATTTTTTTATAAAAGCACACTTTTAAGAATTATTTTTATAAAAAACACATTTTTAACAATTTTTTATAAAAAACACATTCTTAACAATTTTTTTATAAAAACACTCTTAACAATTTTTTTTATAAAAAAATACATTGTTAACATTTTTTTTTATAAAAGCACACTTTTAAGAATTATTTTTATAAAAAAACACATTTTTAACAATTTTTTATAAAAACACATTTTTAACAATTTTTTTATAAAAACACACTCTTAACAATTTTTTATAAAAAACACATTGTTAACATTTTTTTATAAAAGCACACTTTTAAGAAATTATTTTTATAAAAAAACACATTTTTAACATTTTTTTTATAAAAACACACTCTTAACAATTTTTTTTTATAAAAACACATTGTTAACATTTTTTTTATAAAAGCACACTTTTAAGAATTATTTTTATAAAAAACACATTTTTAACATTTTTTTATAAAAACACATTCTTAACAATTTTTTTTATAAAAACACACTCTTAACAATTTTTTATAAAAATACTCCTATAACAACATACACATTATAACATACAAATATCACATTCAAACATAAAACCATACATATCATATATCTTAAAAATGTTAAACATAGAACATATTCAAACATAACAAAAGTTATAAACACTCTAACAACATACAAATCATATATCTTAACTTAAAATAACATACAAAAAATAACAAAAAACATAAGGAAAACATATCACAGAGGTAATACGAGACATCTTCACAAAACTCGAACACGTGTTCCACACGACAAAATTGAGAGAGTGAGAAAAAATTGAGAGAGAGTTGATTAAAAAATTTGAGAGTGTATAAAATATTGAGAGTGGCGGTTTTTGGTCCCCCCCACCCTTTATATAGTGCGGCCGAAGAGATAAAAATAGGGTTTTGGTCTTCAAATTTTTTTAGGGTTAACCCTGGGCCGACGCGTGGCGGGTTAGCCTGCGATCGCGGGATCCCAACGCGGGCAGGGACCAAAACTGCCAACACGGGCATTCTTGAGGGGGGAAAGGTGGGCCGCGAGCATTCTTGAGGGACCAACGCGGGCAAGGGCCCGCGATCGCGGGGTCCATCGTGGATTTTTGTGGCATTTCGGTAAGATGTGCGAGATTTGTGGCATTTTGATAAGTTTGGGTCAAACTTGTGGCATTTTAATTAATTTCCCTAAATCTAATATATTTTTTTAATAAAAACGATAAAAATAATACTTTTGTCTCGAGTCGCGACTAATACAAATCTCATTTGTCTAGCTCATGCATTTATTTTATTTTTATACTTTAAATCAAAAAAGAATAAAAACAATTAAAAGTTAATAATTATCAAAAATAAAAATATTTTAAATAAATGGTATAAGAATAAAAAATAAGAGTAAATTACATTTTTAGTCCGTGTGGTTTGTTGAAAATTTCTATTTTCGTCCTTATGCTTTTAAAATTGCAATTTTAATCCCTATGTTTTATAACTCATCATCTTTTTTGTTCTTATGGTTTAAATTATATTGCTATTTTCATCCTTATAGTTTGCAACACTTTTCAATTTTAATCCTTCATACTTAAAAGTAGTAGAGTAAACTGTAATTTTGGTCCTTGTGGTTTGCTGTTTTTCTCACTTTTGGTTCCTATAAAAATTTTATTGCAAGAAACACCATATGGTATGCAAAATTGCTTGGATTTGGTCCCTGAGGAGTAACACACCATTAGGCTGCTTCGTTAAAACCCCTCAAGGACCAAAATTGCAATTAGTCTTTTATTATTTTACCATTATTTAAAACATAATAATTATATTATATAATTAATAAATAATAATTATTTGATTTTAAAATAACTTATTTAATAAAAAGGCAAAATTTTAAATAATTAATCATTTTTATTTACGGTTCGTCGATCAAAATTATTATAAAACAGTTCGTATTTTCATTTTTCTTTTTATTTATATATATTGTATATTTTATATAAAGAATCAAAACTTCATGTCTTTAATTTGTTTGTATTGGATAATTTATTTTCTATTAAAATTGAAATTTATATAAACAATTAAAAAACTTCATGTCTTTAATTTGTTTTTTAAAGATTTTGGATTTTGATTCTTCACTTTAAATTTTTGAATAATCTGTTATTTTTTTTGGTCTTTTATGCTATCTCAGACATGTTACATCATTTTAAAAATGCTAAGGTAAATTATTTAAAAAAAATCTAAAAGAATGTCGAGTTCAATAAGATGCAAATTTAGTTATAATTACTCTTTTTAAAGGTTATTTCATATATTGTGTTAATATGCGCTAGATTTTTTATATTATAGATAATTAGATATTATGTTTTATATAAATAATCAAAAGCCGCATGTCTTTAATTTTTTTCTGAATAATTTATTTTTTTATTAAAATTTAAACTTAGTATAAACGAAAATATAAATTATTTTTTATAATTTTAATCGACGAGACATAAATATAAATTATTAATTAATTAAAATTTTGTCATTTTATTAAATAAGTGGTTTTAAATCAAGTGATAAACTATTATAATTATATAATATAATTATTATGTTTAAATAAATGGTATAATAATAAAATAATAAATTGCAATTTTGGTCCTTGGGAGGTTTTAACGGAGCAACCTAACGGTGTTACTCTTTAGGGACCAAATCCAAGCACTTTTGCATACCACGGGGTTTTTCTTGCAATAAAAATTTTATAGGGACCAAAAGTGAGATAAACAACAAACCATAGGGATCAAAATTGCAATTTACTCAAAGTAGTATTTTCGACTTAGGGACAAAAAAGAAATGAATTGCAAACCATAGGAATGAAAAGCGAAATTTTGAAATCATAGGTAAGAAATCCGCAGTTTTTAGCAAACCACAGGGACGAAAAACGTAATTTACTCAAGATTAAATGAATGGACCCAAGCACCAAATATTGCACATGGCCTGGCCATGCCCATTTCCTCGTTTCTAAGAAAAGAAAGACAACATCTCTCCACCAACGTCTTTTTCGTTTTAAGTATAGCTTCCAAACAAGTAACATTTATAATAGCCAAAAAATTTAATTAAAAAAATAGTTGTTGGTACAAATTTGTGTATACAAAGTAAATAATAATAATAAAAATGTCAATTTTTTGGGTAACCGCGAGTTTTCAGACCGACTTACACGTATCGACTAATCTCCTAGACGACCACAAATACTCTGAAGTCACCGTGGATGAATCTTTATAGCCACAAGGGCTTTGACAACGCCTGAATTCAAACCCGCGGAAAATGAATGTTAGTTATATCTTTTGCAACAAGTTTTTTGTTTGTCTTCTCTCGACCTCTTCCACAAAAACATATTATGCAAGCCGGGGTTTTTAGAAAACGACCATTCTACTCATTCGGGTAGAAGTAATATCTGTGTACATTTTACCATTTACAAACCCTCCTGCATGTAAGATTTACCAAGCTAGTTGGGTTTGGTTTACTCTTTTAGTTCAATTTGGTGCTTAAAAATACACATACAAGAAAAGTTTTCATTTGTTCGGTTTGATATTTATCGACCAAAAAAGAAAAAACAAATAAAACTCATATTTTAGGCGTGAGTACGTGTAGAAATAAATAAAAAGCATGTTATTTGAATTCAAATATACTTGAGATCCTAACATATAAGGCATGGCCGTCTAAGTATTGAACACACAGGTTCGGACCAATTGCTCGAGTTTAAAATGGCTCCTATTTTTTTAGCATTGTTTAAAGATTGGTCAAGGATTAGACACTCGTATCTTCAAATAATGTCAATGCCCCTTACAATGGCCAAAGTATGTCAATGCCCTTTGTTGGGGGATTTCGGTACAATATCGAGAGAGAGAGAAACAGAGTGACGATTATAACTTGGATAAAAGACAGAGATCGCGTGAGAGCTCGCTTTCCGTAAGAGATATTTCGACCCTATACTGCTCGGGTATCACGAAATTCTCTCTAGGATAATCTCTATTTTTCAGTGTTTCGATTAAGGCAGAGATCGACTCATACTTATTCACCTTAGAGAATCGTAACCTACACCATATTGAGACTGATAATAATATCTCATTAAATGAGATTGATTGTGGGTTTAAAGACGGCAGTTACAAAACAAGAAGAAAACTTCCAAACGCTGGCGCCAGTTGACTGACTGGCGCCACAATCGGCACGGGTAACATTCCAGAGCTTGGCGCCAGCACTGGCCCCGACGCCCAGCTCATGAAACCAATTTGTAACTTGTCGATTTTAACCGTCCAACAATCCCGGGTTCTAGTTAGCTTACACGAGTGTGCACTCCACACCTCCTAACTCATGTTATAGCTTAGCTAACAACCCCATTATTATCTTTGTGAATCCAACTACACAAAATGAACCGATGATTTCACTAAAATCACCAACACCCTTTATAATGGCTTGGTTTTGATGTTGGGAAGTGATTGTTGCTTATCGGGAAGTATCATAATTTTTCTTTAGTAAACTACAATTGAGTTACTCAAAACTATAAAAATGTCTATGTGCTTAAGTAAGTACAAAAATGGTCACTATAGTTTGCATTCTATTTTAAAAGTAGTCCTTTGTACTAACACAGTTAGTCAAAGTGCCGTTAGTTGAGGGGCTTTTTTTGTCCTTTTACCCATTTTTTATTTTTCCTTAAAAAAATTAAAAGATATCTTATAGAGTAAATTACGAATTTGGTCCCTCGGGTATGTCAAAAATTACAGAATTGGTCCTTTAACTTCATTTATTACATGATAACCCTTCAGGTATGGTTACGGAATTGGTCCCTCGAGCTAATGGTCGTGTAATTAATATCTCCGTTAAGCACGAGGGTAAATTGGTCTTTTTATATTTTTTATTTCTTTTACAATTTTCTTAAACAACAGGGACCAAAATTGTAAAGTCAAACTCATGTGACTTCAAACTAAACCCAGATGTTGTTGAAGACCAAATCCATGAAGAACCAAACTTAGAGAGAAAGTGACACGTCTGGGTTTAGAGACCTCTGCAATCTCCGACCTAAACCAAATCTCTAGCGAAATCGAAAAAACAGGCGTATCCCCTTCGGCGTCTCCCCCTCCGGTGTGTTCCCCCGTCGGTGTCTTCCCTTCCGGCGTCTTCCCGATCGCTTCTCACAGATCTCCTATCGATCTCGAGCTCAGTCTCTGTCACTTCTCTCAGATCTCCTCTCGATCTCGATCTCTGTCTCTCTTCTCTCTCTCTCTCTCTCTCTCTCTCATTTGGTTCTCTTGAATATTAGATTGTTTAGGTTTTTAGGGTCTGGTATTGATTTAAGTTTTCCATGTTTATGTTTGATTTAGGTTTTTTAAATATGGGTTTAATTTAGGTTATTAAATATGGGTTTGATTTAGGTCTTTACAATTTTAATATGGGTTTGATTTAGGTGGTTAAATCTGAGTTGTTCTTGGTGTTCTTGTTCTTGGTATGGCGTTCTTTAGAAATATGAAGATTCAAGAAAAGAAAATAAAAAAGAAAAGAAAAGGGTATAATGGTCATTTTGCCTTAGTACTTAACAGATTTGTAGACGGTTGTTAGCTCGAGGGACCAATTCCGTAACAAAATGCATACCTGGAGGGTTATCATGTAATAAATGAAGTTAAAGGACCAAATATGTAATTTTTAACTTACCTGAGGGACCAAATCCGTAATTTACTCTCTATTATATTATATTATATTATTACCCCACCTCGATTTAACAGTGAACCCTCGCCTCTCAACGGTCTCTCCCTCCTCCAGTGAATCCTTACCCTCTGCTGTTGATTTCATGATGAACCTCACATTCAATCTCCCCCTTACTACCCACCACCAGTACCAACCCATCTCGAGCAAGAAGAACACACACCAATGTGTGTTTTGTTTTCCTTGCCTCCACTGAACACACACCCTATGATCAGGACCACAATGGCTTATGACATTTTATTCGAGCAAAAAGAACACACACCAATGTGTGTTTTGTTTTTCCTTGCCTTCACATGGTAGAAATTGATTGGCACACAGGGGTTTGAGTTCAAGAGGTTTGGGTTCATCGATGTGGGCATAGATAATGGGACATAAGGTTGTGAGGTATTGTTTGTGTATAATTGGTTGATATATTAAGAATCATGAACTTTGCTAGTTGTTACTAGAAAGTAAAATTACTATATTTATTTGAATTTAGGAATATAGATGTGATATTTCTATTGATTATAGTGGTAAAATATTATCATCTTTATCTAGAAGAGATGCAATGGCTTTGGACTTTTCGTCAACAAACAACATAATAACAAGACTAGAAACTACATTTTTACATGCTTTAGAACAAATTTATGGGTACATAGTATTGTATGCCAATATTCTTTATGATTTGTTGTGCATGTATGTGGTTTTGGGCTTGAGGATGCATTGTGCATACATTAGGTCATCTACTTGAACATAGAACACATTACACAAAATGTTTTATCTCAACTTTACCAAATGAAACTTTTCAAAGGACTAAAGCTTTGTGATTCAATTGATGGTTTATCTATTTTGCTATATAAATTTAGATAGATTTTGCTTGAAAGAAAAATAGGCAAGGAACATGAGAGAAGGATGCAACACAAATCAAATAAGTAGAATATTAAGATTGGTGGATGTTGGTAAATGACAATGGACATTAAACTACTGGTTTGTTCTTATTCATTATCATCGACTAGACGAATAGATCCTGGTTTGTAGCATTATGTTGGATAATTAAGGTGTTGTTGTTGATGTCACTTTTATACAAGAAAGTCATTCACGAACCCATGAAATCCTCACAGTCGGGGTGGCGTGGGGGTGCATCAATGGGTAAGACAAAACAGGAAAAGATAAAATTGCCCCTTACTTAATGGGCGGTTTTTAACAAAGTTAATTAGAAAGATTCTTTTGGGTGCGTTTGGCAGGCGGAACAAAACAGAACAGACAGGAACAAGGACTCTTGTCCCATGTTTGGCATGGCTTAAGGTGGAACAGAACAGAACTAAATGGAACAAATGTGGAACACGCGTGTTCCACCAAAAACCCTGGAACTAACTGGAACAAGGTCTGATAGACTATTTTACCCTCACCCTCGCTCCTCACCCCCTGAGTTCGATTTCTTTCTAACAATCGATTTCTAAAACCTAAATCCCAATCGATTTCTTCCAGTCCTAATCGATTTCTTCTAGTCCATCACACGAGTTCACATTCTAACAAGGGTTCGATTTCTTCCAATTGATTTCTTCCAGTCCATTTCTTCTAGTCCATCACACGAGTTCACGATTTCTTCCCAAGGGTTCGATTTCTTTCTAACAAGGGTTCAATTTCTTCTAACAAGGGTTCGATTTCTTCCAGGTAACATTCTTTCTAACAAGGGTTCAATTTCTTCTGTATTTCAAGGCTTCGATTTTCTGGATTCGATTATCTGGCTTCGATAACTTGTATGTCTAATTTATGAAATCGATTTGTTGTGAAATCGATTATGAAATCGATTTGCTGTGAAATCGATTTTCTTGCTTCGATAACTTGTATGTCTGGCTGAAATCAATTTGCTGTGAAATCGATTATGAAATCGACTTGCTGTGATCGATTTGTTGTGCTTCAATTCTTCAATTCTTCTGATGCTTGCAATTCTTCTGATTTGTGAAATCGATTTGCTATGATTTTTTTTGCTGTTTGGATGCTTAAATCTGATTTTTTTGCTGTTTGTATGCTTCATTTATATTGATTATTTCGTAAAAAACACTAAACAGCTCAGGGGTAAACCGGTCATTTTGTCAGTCTTATTCTGTTATGTCCAGTTTAGTTATGTTCTACCAAACGCTGGACAACTGTTCTGTTCTGTCCTGTTCTGTTATGTCCTGTTCTGTCCTGCAACCAAACGCACCCTTTCAGAACAAGACTATGATTATCATTTCTGTAGTTATTAAAGCACGTGGATATATTTCGTAGTTTTGTGTAAAACACAAGGACCAACATTGTAGTTTACGTTCTTTTTTTCATTTATAAAAACCCATGCGTAATTATGAGTGTCTATTTTTAAGAGAAAACCAAATTTATTTAAACCATTGTGGCTGGATTCATAGGAGGAATGAACCAAAGAACATAGATTAATCGCTTTACTGGGTTACAAAATAACAGTGACATACATATATAGAGGTGGGTTCAAACGAGAACGCTAACTATTTAAGAAAACATGAGAACGGTCGTTAACGTACAAAATCATACATGATTCACGTACTAAATCATATATAATTACGCTACTTTGCCCCGCGGCCAAAGTCGCGTGTGTCCATTTTTTGCCGTTAATGTAAAATCACATGTGATTTTGCACATTATTTGTTGGTCCGGTACATCACATCCTAATATTCCTCCATTTCTCATCCAACGATTGTTAACCACTTCTCACGTTTCTCACCAGATTTGGCACTTACAATCGGGAACCCAGCCCTTATGAAGTATATATACAACTATCACTTAACAATATTTTATGGCTAGTAACAAGGTACAACTAAAAATGAATTTTGCACCGATAACCTCTTAAATAACAATATTAATATTAATAGGATCGGTTTAAATACAATAAATAAAGTCTATCTAAAATAAATCAAAACAACCATAAATATACTCTTAGAGAAATTAATTAAAATACCCCAAGTTTGAAATTGACTTACCAAAATACCCTAAAAAATGAAAAGTTTACCAAAATGCCATTTTTTTCCGCGGAGGGAGCCCTCTATAGCGGGCAGGGACCAATTGTGAAAATTTTTGCAAGATTATTTACACTTTCAGTCCCCATCGCGGGCCATTGCGGGCCTCGTTCGCGGGCCAGGGACTGAAAGTGTAAATATATCTTGCAAAAAAATTCACAATTGGTTCCTGCCCGCGATAGCGGGCTCCCTTCGCGGAAAAAAATGGCATTTTGGTAAATTTTTCATTTTTTGAAGTATTTTGATAAGTCAATGTCAAACTTGAGATATTTTAATGAAAGACCCTATACTTTATATGTCAAAAGTGGTTGCAAACAACCATAAATATTTGATTTGGAAATAGAAGAATATTAAATTACATTATCTACTTTTATTTTTTCTAAATTTATAGCCGTTGGAGAAATTAGATTGAAAGAGAACCAAAATAGATTCATTTCAAAAACTACTTAATATATTAAATTGTGCCTTTAGAGTGGACCAAGCCTTTCTATGCATATTTATTTACCTCATAAATCCGTTCTGAAATAGCAACATCAACAATAATAATAGGGGGTGTTTGGGATTGCTTATATTTTTAACTTATTTGCTTATTGTTTTTCCTCACCGTAAATAAGCTATTTTTAGTGTTTGGATTGGAAAAAAAAATGTTTGTGACTTTTCTCCACCACAAATAAATTGTTTTTGATAAGTTAATCAATTTTAACTTATTTGAAACTGCTGATAACTTATTTGCCCAAATTATATTTTTACCCCCAACTTCTTTTTATCACAACATAAATTAATAAACACTTTTGAAAATAGTCATAAATTATTTTAAATAAGCAATCCCAAACACCCCTAAGGCCGATCAATAATAAATGCTTGTTTGTTGGGTCTCAATATAAAAGCCCCTACCCCTCATTAGATTGTAATTAAATGTAACATTTCACATGTTTTCATTTACTAGAATTATAAGGGTAATGTATAAAACAAACTCGAACGAGATGAGTTGAACATTAGTGTCATAATGTTTTACTCGCCAAGTTAAACGAGTTTTAATGTCTATTCAAGATCAACTCGAACTCTAAAATTATTAAGCTTGAACTTGAGTAACTTGTTAAATGGTTGAGTTGTTAACACCTACTTGGAACTAAACGAAAACTTATATTGATAAGTTTTCGTTGTTGTTGTTATTATTATTATTATAATCATTCTTATAATCTAAGTGTTCGAATCAACTTATGTGCATCTCAATTAATTATATAATATTCAAAAAAAAGGTGAACATTACAAACAAATATTTGATATCCAAAACCGTAAACCCTAAATATCAAAAGAATAAAATATCAAAAAGTATTTTTTTTTCTTGAAAAAATACATAATTTGGAATAAATCGGAGGAATAAAATATAGTTGTCGCCCTCAAGAAGGTTCCTAATCCGATTTGAGGCCCCGCGGCGCTTGTCTTGTCCGGGTGGTGGGAGTCGCCGTCGCGATGGTAGTTTCCAAATGTATATGTCCCATAAAATTTGTATTTTTTTAAGAGTAAATTATATTTTTAGTCCTTGTGGTTTGTAAAGAGTTGCGGTTTTCATTCATGTAGTTTTAAAATTACAGTTTTTTGTCCCTGTAGTTTACAAGTCATTGTTATTTTTGTTCTTCTGCCTAACTCGTATCTTTAAGCATGAGGGACGAAAATAACAATGAATTGTATGTCATATGAACGAAAGCAGGAATAAATTATAGATCGTAAGGACAAAAATAACAATAGATTGTAAACTATAGGAATATAATTTATGATTTTAAAAGCACGAGTAAGGGTGTAAATGAAACGAGTCGAACTCGAGTATTGGTATACTAGGCTCAAACTCGAAAGCCATTTCCAAACTTGAACTCGACTCGACAACTTGCAAATAGTATAAATCCAAACTCGGCTTGAACTCGATAGCAATTTTCTAAACTCGAACTCAAACTCAAACTCGTTTGAAGCTTGAATCAAGCTCGAACTCAAACTTGGATTGAGTTCGAATCAAACTCGAACTTGAACTCGAATCGAAATTGAAACAAGCGTACCAGTTCAAAGTTAGGAAATTTAAGGTATACTCTTATAAATTATGAAATCTAAATGATATTCTCTTGAAATTTATAAAACTCAAGGGATGTCCCTCAAATTTAATCATCAAGTAGACAAAGTAACCAACTTCAATCACCCCTCCCTCACTTTTTACAACACATTTTCATCTTATTTTACCGCTCTCTTTCAATACAGGACAACTTTACCTACAACACTTATATAATTGTTTTTTTTTCTTTTAATTATGATTTTAATAAAAAAAAATGGTTAATTGTTGTGGTTAAAAACTGTACATATTTGTTCAAATATCTAAAAATATACGACATTTTTTATTCATAAGTTTATTACAAAATGTTTATTGAGTCGATATTGAGTAACTCGCAAGTTGTCTCATCTCATTTACACCGTTAAACACAAACACGAAAATAGAAAATTTCAAAGATCACAGTCAAAAGAAGATAGGTAAAAAGACTAAAATGCCTCTCACGTGAGGGTCACATGATTGACTTAACGGAGCCAACTCTAATGGTGTTAGTGAGAGGGACCAATATGGGCTCTGAAACACGATTTTTGGACCATCGGTGTACTTTTATCTTTCGAGGAACGAAAACCAAAAAACAGCTATTTACGAGGGACCAAAAGTGTAATTCACTCTTTTTATATTAACAAAGTTGTTTTGTTCAATTAACGGGATACAAATTCAATTGTCCAAAATTTAGGGGGTGTTTGGGATTGCTTATTTAAAACAACTTATGCTTATTTTTAAAAGTGTTTATCAACTTATGTCATGATAAAAAGAAGTTGGGGGTAAAAATGTAATTTGAACAAATAAGTTATAAACACTTTCAAATAAGTTAAAACGGATTAACTTATCAAAAACAACTTATTTGTGGTGGGAAAGAATCATAAGCATTTTTCTTTTTTTCAATCCAAACACTCAAAATTGCTTATCGTAATCTAATTCGTCTATTAATTCCTTAATATTTCTTTTACCACTCAATCTTGCAATCAATAAAACTACCTAATATCTTGTCATCATGCCTTCTAAACCTTCCATGAAAACAACATTCCAATTAAAATATGTCGAAGTAGGTAAGATATCTTCCTTATTTGGATTTTTCATACCTTCAATTTCATTTTTCAATTTGATTGTTTTGATATAAGAAACCTGAAAGATATCATGTATCAAAGCTGATTTATTCGAACAAACCTGGTAGGGCAAGCCTCAATGATGGACGTACTTGGGTGATGCTTATCAAACCAACTGATAAACTAGATATTGACTGGTAAGCTAGTTTTTATCTGAAAAACTAATTGTTAGCTGATAAACAAGTCACATTTGGTAAAAAGTAGTGGATAAGCTAGATGAAGAAGTTAAATAATCTAAAATGATAAGATTTTTTGTTTATAATTGGAAATGAGTGGGAAAAAATATATGTAGTGGAAATCTCATATTCTTCTGGTTCAAAGGTGTTGTCAAAAACTTAGTGGTCATAGAGGTTCACTTGCGATTTCTCCAAGCCATACATGGTCTTCTGTGTAATTAGTCGATGTGCGTAAAGCCAGGAACTAGCCCATATACTATTTTTAGAAAACCAAAATAGATTTCAAAATTCTACTTATAAGCTTATTTTAAACTTACTAAATGTTGTTTTTTAGTACGCTTAAAAAATAAGTCAATTTATAAGAGCTTATAGTTATCAAACCCTAGACTTGTAGGATCTATGTTGCTCCACATCAACCTATGAGTCGCCTATGACATGATGAATACAAAATGGGGAGATACACATATGTTTAGGTGTTGATTTTATGTTTTAAGTTCTATTGTTTTCACTTGTACCGGTAAACTTTCCAATTTCTTTTGTAACCTGATTACGAATTAATTAAAGTTTTCAGTGAAGTACTATACTCCATCAGTACTAGAAAAGATCCCTAAAAACAGTAAACGGGACACACACTTTATGAGTCCCATTGTTTTAAAAAACGATTGAGGCGTGCGCCTCGAGGCGCGCCTCAGGGCGAACCGGTGAAAAATAGAACCAAAACGCACACCTCACAGTCCCTAGTCTGAACGTACACCTTATATGGTGAGACGGGACGTGAGGCGTAAGGGCGTTCTTGAGACGTCCGTCCCTGATTTTTTGAAAAAAGATTTTTTTTTAATTATAGATTTGATAGACATCCCTTTTCATATGGAAACTGAGTTAAAAGATATCTTCTTATTATTTTTTTAATTATAGACTTGATAGACATCCCTTTTCATATGGAAACTGAATTAAAAGATATATTCTTAGACTTATCAACGGTTATTTGACTTATTTCCTAATCCATATTCCCTAATCGATATCTTCTCCTTTTAAAATTCTAACTGATATCTTCTCCTTCTAATTGATATCTTCTCCTTCTAATTGATATCTTCTCCTAATTGATATCCTCTTCTGCCTATAAATTGGACGATCTATCATAATTCATACGCCACAATCGTTTCTCTTCTTTTGCTAATTGATTCCTGTTGATCGTTTACTTCCATTCCATCTATTGGTTTTGCCGTTTTGCTTTTTTGCTTCATCTACAACTATACAAGAGGTAAGTTCTCTAATCTAGTAATCTGCATTCCATCACTGCATCATGTTATGTTTTTTTATATACGTGTAACTAAGATTAAGCATCACTGCTCGTTTAAACAACATGTTTAATCTGTTATGTTACTGACTAAACAACATGCTTAATCTGTTATGTCACTGCATGTCTGCATTCACTACTCGTTTAAAAAGCATGCTTAATCTGTTACTGTTATGTTATCTTACTGCAAACAACATGCTTACTCTGTTAAGATCTTACTGTATTTGGTTTAAACATCATGCTTAATCTGTTAAGATCTTACTGTATTTGGTTTAAACAACATGCTTAATCTGTTAAGATCTTACTGTATTTGGTTTAAACAACATGCTTAATCTGTTAAGATCTGTTAAGACAAATTATAGAATTAATGAACTTGGGGAGAAAATATTTATAATGATTTTTATATGTTCTGATTACAAGAAAAGCCTATTATTTATAGGTAAAGAAAAACAACTAGCTAGCCTATATTAGAGGAAAAAAACAAATCTAATAAGCAATAGTGTTACGGAACAATAAGGAAGCTGATAAAAAAATCTTCTTGATGCTTATCTGATTATCAGACTTATCCAATTTGATACTTATCCGATTATCGAACTTATCGGTGTTTTATCAGGACTTTCCACACTCCCCCTCAAGCTGGATGGTACAGATCGTACAGTCCAAGCTTGTGAACAAACTTTTCGAATGCTGGTTTGAATAGGGCTTTTGTGAGAATGTCTGCTGTTTGTTGAGAAATAGAAATGTATTCTACTGAAATGACCTCTGCATTAATCTTCTCTTTGATATAATGTCTATCCATCCTTATATGCTTAGTACGGTCATGATGAACAAGATTTAGACACATTTCTATGGCAGACTTGTTGTCACAAAGAGTACCGATAGGTCTTTTGAATCGGATACCCAGTTCTTCAAGAAGAAGTTCCAGCCATAATGCCTCGTCTACTCCTCGGGATAACGATCTAAGTTCATCTTCTGCACTACTCTTATCTACTAGAGGTTGTTTTTTTGCTTCTCCAAGTGACTAAATTTCCCATTACAAAACTACAATAGCCCGAGGTGGATCTACTATCTTCCGGTGAACTGTTCCAATAAGCATCCGTGAAAACATCAATTGTATTGTTCCCCTCATTTTTTCTGAAGAAGAGTCCTTTACCTGGAGTTCCTTTTAGATACCGTAGGATCCTATATACTGCCCCCATATGCGTTGTAGTAGGTGAGTGCATAAACTGGCTTACATAGCTGACCGGGAAAGCAATATCCGGTCTGGTGTGTGATAGGTAAACTAGCTTCCCGACCAGTCATTGGTAGCTTCCTTTGTCAACCAGTTCACCATCTACCACTTGATGTTTTCCTTGTGGATCCATAAGAGTTGGGGATGGTTTGCATCCCAACATCCCGGTTTCCTTTAAGAGTTCTATGGTATACTTCCTTTGCGTCACGCAGATGCCTTTGTGTGATCTTGCAACTTCCATTCCAAGGAAATATTTGAGCTTTCCTAAGTCTTTAACCTCGAATTCCTTTGCGAGCACACCCTTTAGGCGTTGGAGCTCTTCCACGTGATCACCTGTTATAATTATGTCATCTACATATACAATCATGATATCTTTCCTCCCTGTAGATGAACTTTTAATGAACATAGTGTGATCAGTTTGGCAATGAACAAACCCATGTTGTTTCATCACCTAAGTTAGTCTTTCGAACCACGCTCTTGGCAATTGTTTGATCCCATACAGTGACTTCTTCAACTTACATAACTTTCCAACGGCTTCTTTTATGTCTAGTCCTGGTGGTACATCCATATACACTTCTTCTTCTAACTCGTCGTTGAGGAATGCGTTCTTTATATCCAATTGGTGCAATGGCCAATCTAGATTCGCTGCAAGTGACGGTAATACTCTTATAGAGTTGAGCTTTGCGACTGGTGCAAATGTTTCTCCATAATCAAATCCATATGATTGTGTGAACCCTTTTGCCACAAGCCTTGCCTTGTATCGATTTAGGGTCCCATCTACATTATACTTAACCGTAAACACCCATTTACAACCAACGGTTTGTTTGTCAACAGGCAAGTTTGTGTATTCCCATGTGTTGTTCTTTTTAAGAGCGTTCAATTCTTCTTCAACTGCAGCCTTCCATTCAGGATGTTGGACAACCTCTTGAATGTTTCTCGGAATTTGTATCGAGTCTAGGGAAGCTGCAAAGGCTCTGTACTTAGAAGATAAGCCTTTGTGTGTCATAAACTTCTCGATCAGGTGAGCTGTGCATGACTGTTTCCCTTTCCTTAAGGCTATAGGAACATTGAGTTCATCCAATTCATTCATGGAAACATTATTGATCTCAACTTCAACTGTTGGACCAGCAGTAGGGCTGTCCGTTTCCATGTTGTTACCTGCACATGGATTAGAATTCGTACCTTTATGTACCTCAAGGTTGGGACCCGGATTGATCTCATGGCAATGCAGCGTATTTCTCTCCGCTTCTTTTGGTCGTCTAGTGTACACCACCGTCTCTTTTGGTGCTTCTCGGTTGGTAGGCGGGTTGTTTTTAGGAGGCTCGGTATTGGGCTGAGTGGGTTCGGTATTGGGCTGATTGGGTTCGGTATTGGGCTGATTGGTTGGTGCTGGAGTATGCATGGTGTTGGACCAAATCTGAAGTTTATTTGAAGGTTTATCCCCCTAAATACCGGATTTAGGCTATAAGGGTTCGTCTTCGAAAAACGTTACATCCATGGAGTTGTAGGTCTTCTTTGTGACAGGAGAGTAGCATTTGTATCCACTCTGGTTACTCGAGTAGCCTAGGAAGATACATTTGAGAGACTTAGGGTCAAGTTTGCTACGACTATGTGATGGAATATGAATAAAGGCAGTACATCCGAAGACTTTGAGGAACCTGGTGTGAGGGTTTGTGGTCATGAGTTTCTGGAGAGGTGTTTGGAAATTAAGAATCCTAGATGGCATTCGATTGATGAGGTAGGCTGCCGATAATATGGCGTCTCCCCAGAAAATAGATGGAACGTTTGTAGTGAAAAGGAGAGAGTGTGCAACTTCTAGGATATGTCCATTTTTCCTCTCGGCGACTCCATTTTGTTGTGGAGTGCCGACACACGAACTGATGTGGATAATTCCATTTTCATTAAGATATGATCTAAGGTTTGACTCGAAGAATTCGGACCCGTTGTCTGTTTTCAAGACTTGGATTTTTGTATGAAATTGGTTTTCAATCATTTTGTGGAAGGTTTGAAAGATATGTCGCACTTCAGACTTTTCTTTCATAAGGAAGATCCAAGTGATTCGGGTATAGTCATCAATAAAAGAGATGAACCACCTACCCCCAGATATGTTTTTTTATTCTAGATGGTCCCCACACATCACTGTGGATCAAGTGAAATGGATGAGAAGCTTTGTAGGGAATGGAAGAGTATGAATTTCGGGTGTGCTTTGAAAACTGACAAACTTCGCATTGAAACGGAACTGAATTCAAACCTGGAAATAACTTTTGCAAATACATGAAATTTGGATGCCCTAATCTAAGATGCCAAAGATGGAGATTGTCTTTAGTTGGGTTGTATTTGGAGATAGCACTTATTGAATTTCTTGGTGGCACACACTTTGTTGTCAAGAAGAAGAGGTTCTCACGCACTTTAACACTGCCAATCGTCCTCCCCGAGTCCAAATCCTGAAATTCACATAAAGCAAGAGACAACTTAGGAATGCAATTAAGGCCTTTCATCAGTTTAATGATAGACACTAAGTTATATGTAAGATTGGGAACATACAGAACATATTTGAGAGTAATCTCTTTTGAGATAATAACCGAACCTATACCCCTCACGTCTGATAACATCCCATCAGCGGTACGAATCGTGGCTCCAGTATGGTTAGATTGGAGTTTGTCGAAGATATTAATATCCCCTGTCATATGATCTGTAGCTCCCGAGTCGACAATCCATTCTCATGTATTCAAATTTGCATTAAGTGCGGTAGGTGAGTGACCACTTTGAGCCACAACAGCTGTGTGATTCCTCCTATCGCAGATTGAATTGTGGATTGTAGCATCCTTTGTGAGGCTTCCATTTGCTCTTGATTAAAAAGATTTTTTTTGGCTGCTGCCACATAACCAGATAGTCTAGTCGACTACCTTGTTTGAGGTTTTCCATGTAGTTTCCAACATATCTCCTTAGTGTGACCTGGTATCTTGTAGTGATCACACCAGGGACACGGTTACCTGATCGTTGGCTATTATTTGGCTATTATTGGTCGATGAGTCTGTGTTGCGGAAGCTTCCTTGTGGTTGTCTGGGACCATAGTTGTTTTGTTGGTTACCTCGATATGCACCAGGGGGCTGTATTCTTGGGTTCGTCATTGTTGATGACGATGTAGTGTCAGAGGCGCCATTCTCTGATTCACTAACCAAGGTTGTTCTGATGAATTTTTTCATATGTTTTTGGATGACGTTTAGGGAAGGAAGAATGGATCAGGATTGCTCTGATACCATATAGAATTTATGAACTTGGGGAGAAAATCTCTTTATTGATTTTTGTATGTTCTGATTACAAGAAAAACCTATTATTTATAGGTAAAGAAAAACAACTAGCTAGCCTATATTAGAGAAAAAATAAACAAATCTAATAAGCAATAGTGTTACGAAACAATAAGGAAGCTGATAAAAAAAATCTTCTTGATGCTTATCCGATTATCAGACTTATCCGGTTTGATACTTATCCGATTATCGGACTTATCGGTGTTTTATTAGGACTTTCCACACAAATTTTCACAAATTACAATTTACAAATTTTTTCACAAAGTTTTCAGCAATTACAAATTTTTAGAATTCAGCATGGTAAATCACATATTCACCCATATCATGATTACAATAGTGCTTTTTTTTACCCTCAATTAGTTTAATACTTTAATTTTCAGCAACTAGTTTTGTTCTAGATGATATACTTTATTTTGAAACCCCATGGTTAATTTTAAACACTTCCCCAGTATTTTGCAATGCATTCAAGGTCAATTGTTTTAGTTTCGATTGGATGTGGGAGTATTGTTATTTGATTTCTTTCTGATTTTGTTTATACCTTTTGTCGACACTAAAAAGGTAGAAACCCTTGTGACTGTTTGTATTTATAAATGTAAATAATCTACTTAATCTACTGTTTTTAGGCCACAAACATGTTGTTTTATGCAGATTTTAACATTAAAACAACATACTTGTTAAAATATGCTTTTATATTAAAAGCTGTTTTTATATTAAGATTTGTTTTATATTAAAATCTATTTTTATGTACAAGCATGTTGTTTTTACTTTTTATATTGTTTATCAGTTTATATACTGTTTTTTACTTTTTATACTTTTTATACTATTTATGTTGTTTTTATATTGTGTATATAAGCCGTGAGACGGTGACGACTTGTAGACAACTGTTTTTATAGTTTATACTATTTATGTTGTTTTTATGTATTATCTATTTTGTGTATAAATAATGTATATGCTAATTTTATGTATACATTTAGTCATTTAGGTATAAATTATGTTTTTATGGCTTTATATTATAGTTTATTATAATGGCATCATGAAAGGATCCTAGATGAAAGTATAGTGTTGAAATTGAAGTACCAGTACCCGGAGAGGGTAAAAAAAAGAGTTACAAGTACTTGAAATGTAACTTTTGTAACAAAGAGATCAAAGGAGGAGTAAAGAGAATAAAATATCATCTCGCTTGTAAGCATAATAACGCCATACCGTGCCCGAAAGTTCCTCAAGAAGTCAAGGACGAGATGCTCTTATATTTGAAATCCTTTCGAGATACAAAGTTCGTTGCTCAACGGAACTTTGAGGAAATCGTCGATCATAGCGCCTACTTTGGTGGTAACAAAAGTGGGCCTGCAAGTGGAAGTGGAGTTCCCCCGCGACAAATAATAGGGGGGGTAGAGGTCCCATGGATTGATTCGTGGGGCACGTCGGAGACGACGAAGATGTGACTCCAAACCCAACAAATGCGAAGGAGCTCCGAGCTCAAGTGTGCATGGACATAGGGAGGGTTTTTTCGAGAATGGGATTCCATTCAATGTTGCAACAAGCCCTTCTTACTTTAGTATGTTGCGCTCCGTTGGTGCTTACGGTGGTGCTTACGGTGGTGGATTGAAACCTCCTACTATGCATGAGCTGAGGACATGGATACTGAAAGAGGAAGTAAGACCACCACCGAGATAGTGAATGACAGCAGAGCCACTTGGAAAAAACCCGGGGTTTCTTTGTTATCAGATGGTTGGTCAGACATGCGAAATAGAAGTCTGATCAATTTCCTCGTCAACAATCAACATGGTACGGTTTTCTTAAAGACTGTTGATGAATCAGACTGTGTGAAAGACGCAAAGAAACTATTTGAATTGCTCGATGGAGTCATCAAAGAGATCGGGGGAGATATCGCCGTTCAAGTAGTCATTGATAATGCCAGTGCATACAAAGTTGCGGGAAGTATGTTAATGAACAAAAGAAAGCATTTGTATTGGACCCCATGTGCTGCTCATTGCATCGACTTGATGCTTGAGAAAATTGGGGAATTGCCTCAACAGAAAAATGCTCTGCTCAAAGCTAAACGAGTTAGCAATTTTATTCACAATTATCAGTGGGTTTTAAGCTTAACAAGAAAGTTTGCAAAAAAGGATCTTGTTCGCCTTGCAGCCACCCGATTTGCAACGGCCTTCTTGACATTGCAGAGCATGTTTGATTTAAGGCAACCACTACAAGCCATGTTTACTTCAAGTGAGTGGGCAAATTGTGTTTGGGGAAAGAAAACCGAAGGAAAGGCAATCAAAAAGATTGTTATGGATGATCAAACTTTTTGGCCCAATGTACTTTATTCTATTAGAACTACAAAGCCCCTTGTGCATGTCCTTTCGATAGTCGACGGCGAGACTCCTGCGATGGGATTCATTTATGGGGCAATGGATGAAGCAAAAAGAACATTGCACGTGATTTAATCACGAATTTTCTTCTTATAAGGAGATTTGGGACATCATTGATTCAAAGTGGGATCATCAGTTGCATCGTGACTTGCATGCGGATGGATACTTCTTGAATCCTCGATATAGATGGGATCTTGAGGCTTCTAACCATCCAGAGATTACGAGGGGGTTATTCAATTGTATGGAGAGGCTCGTTAAGGATGATGAAAATATACGAAGATTGAAAAACAACTTGATGAGTACAAGCACATACGCAGACTATTTGATTTTAGAGGAGCTAAGAATAGTTATATGACACGTCCACCGGGTAAATACTCAAACTTTATAAACTTTTACTTTATAGAATTATAATTTTGCACATATTATTGACTTTTTTTTAATTGAAACATATAGTTCAATGGTGGGATACTTATGGAGTTGAGGTGCCAGAGCTAAGATTGTTTGCAATGAAAGTGTTTGGCCTTACTTGTTTGGCTTCTGAATGTGAACGTAACCCGAGTATGTTCAATCAAGTCCACACTAAAAAAGAAAGCGCCTAACCACGGGAAGAATGAACAGCTTGGTGTACATTATGTACAACAAGAAACTGAAACATCGATTTCTCAAAAAGAAGGCACGAAAAGAGGAAGAAGATCCATTAATTGTTGAAAACCCCTCCTCAGATGATGAATGGACGACCAATCCAGCAGATGACGAGCCTATTAGGGATGAAGCGGATGGTTCAAACTCGAGAAAGAGAAAAAGTGTTCAAATCGACTTAGAAGACGACGATGATGAAGATGGTGATGATTATCGATATGATGGTGGTTCTTTTAAAATGGATCACCATTCGTGATTTTGGGACTAACACTAATTACTTTCATAACTTTGCTACTTTGGTTGATGTTTTGTTGAATTATGGGGTTTATAGTTTGATTATTTGATATTGAAATATTAAATTATGTTTTTTTGGTCAAGTGTTATGGATTTATTAATTTTATTGATTTATTTTTTTAGGCTTACACCTCACTGCCTCGGAGCTTACGCCTCACATACCTAACTGAAAAACGCCTCGAGGCTCGATTCCACCTTTTAAAACCTTGATGAGTCATATTTTATCCTTATGTTTTGTAAGAAAACAAAACCCATACAGAAAAAGTTGTGTGGTGATATTCACTTGATCGGAAGCTTGAGCCTATTTAACGAAAAATATAAGTATAAATTATATAAGAATTGAATTTTATATTTCTAGTATTCATTTATTTGATATTAATGAGATCAAAATTTCAAAAGTATATATTTATTTATTTATAAAAATATACGAAAAAGAAACAACATAAATGTTAGGAAATAGGATGGTGGATAACGTTAATATTTTGGTGAGGTCTTTCATAAATGAAGCATCACTGTTCGTATGAATTATGGTGGAAGCTCCACGCACAGGTAAGGCACCTATCAAACCTTGGCTCCACTCCGGGCCCACTGTTAACAATAATGTAAGGATATTTTATTACAAAATATGGACAAGAAAAGTATATATTTAAATGGTTTACAATTTTATTTTATTTATATTATTTTATCTAACTTTCAAACTATAATTTTTTAGATAGAAATACAGACCAAATAGAACTACATTATGGTTTTAAAATTAGGAATGGCAAAAAAAATATAGGGACCGATGGTGAAGATCGAAAAGCGAAATTTTCGTGTCGGATTTGGAGACTATTTTTTGGGGATGGGGCGGGATCAGGGACGGATTCAGTGATTTTATCGGTTTTGGGGTCGGAGATCCAGTGGCGGATCCAAGATTTTTGCCTAATGGTCAAATGGTGGTACCTTTAAGCTAGATTACAGGTCCGCAAAGTCGCCCGATGAGTTTTTAGCATAATTCCACGGTTTCCAAAAAATTTTAAGTTTTTTTTGTTGATTTCGAGGGGCTATTTTGGATTTTTTGTTGGTGGGGGCACATGCAAAAAAAACACTGGAGGGAACTATTAAAAAACGTTAAAGAAAGTTGTTTTTAAGCTAAGAAAAAATGGTTTTTTTACTTTTTAGTGGGGGCCATCCCCCCTCCTTTACTATTGTGCATCCGCCCCGGCGGAGATGGTCATTACCGGTTGACCCGACCAAATATATAATTAAAAAATCATCCCTATTATTACTGTTTTTAAGCAATGGAAAGCTTGTAATTCTCGTTTTTTTATCATAGTGTTCCTACCTTCACCATCTTATCTTCAAATTCCTTTCCAATTTTTTGGGTCAATTTTCATTTCAAGTTCGGGGTAACTAACGGTGAACAGACAAACCAAAAGAGAGTGAGGATTTTTTTACCATTAATGGGTTCCCCCACCTGGGATTGAGAAACTGTGGTGACCCGATGGGGATCCTCGTTAACTCGTTAAGATCCCTTATGGAGATCAGGATGGTTATGGGGACGATTTTAGTTATCGGATTTGGAGACGGGGGATATCAATAACTGACCCGAACATGGTCCGCTACCATTCCTATTTAAGGTTGAACATTTACAGAAAAACGAACATAAACTTATCCAAATAAACTATTTTAAATCCAACCGTTGCAAGTAAAGTTACATTTTACCAAGACTTAATATATAATGGCTATTCTTGTTATATTCAATTTTACTTCACAAACAATTCCTAAAAATAGTTTGGTTATTTAATAAATAATTGAAATACATTTACGTTGTGTTCTCTAATCTGGAGAGAAAAGAAAAGAAAGGAAATGGATGGAAAAGAAAGGAAGAGAAAAGAAAGGAAAGGAAAGTAATTTTTTCATTTGTGTTCTCGAAAGAGGAAGAAAAAGAAGAAAAAGAAAGGAAAGAAAATATTTTTTCGTGTTCTTGAACAAGAGAGAAAGGAAAGGAAATATGTCGTTTTTACTAATATACCCTTAAAAATATATCTTTTATAAGAAAATATTGGGTAGTTTTGTAATTTTAATAATTTCAGTAATTTTTTAAAATGTTTTTAATTTCTTTCCTTCCCTTTCCTCCCACATTTGGGAGGAAAGTTTTGGAAGGAAACTTATCATTATTTTCCTTCCGTTTCCTTTCCTTTCTCTCCTAAAAAAGTTTCGAGAACGCGAGTTTTTTTTACTTTCCATCCGTTTCCCTCTCTTTCCTTTCCTTTCCTTCCCAAAATGAGTTTCGAGAACACAACGTTAAACTAAGAAAAAAATGGCGTTTTATCTTCTAAAATAGAGTGAATTATATCTATGGTCCCTATGGTTTACTCAAATTTTGGTTTGGTCCCTAAAGTATACTATTTACGGTGATGGTTTCTAACTTTTTAATTTACTTTCACTCATGGTCCTTCTATGTTTAATTTACTTTCACTCCTGGTCCTTCTATGTTTAATTTACTTTCACTCATGGTTATTCTATGTTTAATTTACTTGCACTCTTGGGCATTGTTTGGCAAAAAAAAGCTAGCTTATAAGCTAGGTACATGTTTGGAAAAAAAAAAGCTAGGTACATGTTTGGATGACCATAAGTTAGCTTTTCAAAACGTTAGTATGGGTAGCGTTTCAAGAGCTTTTGAGCTTTTGATTTTTTTTCTTCCAAAACTACCCTCATTAATATTAAGTATTATTTATTTACTATTTTTTTAATATGTCTTTTTTGGTAATTTAAATGCTTATAAGCTACTTTTTGCCAAACGTGACTTTTTCATCAGCTAGCTTATCAGCTACTAGCTAGCTTATAAGTCAACAACTAGCTTATCAGCTACCAGCTAGCTTATAAGTCATAAGCTAGCTTATCAACTAGTTAGCCAAACATAGTGTTGGACAACCTAAGGGGGGGGGGGGGTAAGGTTGTATTTAAAATCTTTTTCTTTCAAAAATTCTTTGAACAAATAAATACAGTACAAACAATACAGTAAAAATAAAGCAGAGTATAAACAAGTAAATATACAACAATTATATAAACAGATATAATTTAAATGCACAGCGGAAATGTAAATAGATAAGGGAAAGAGAATACTTGACAACGGTATTTTTAAAGTGGTTCACCAAACACAAAGTTGGCTAGTCCACCTCGAGAAAATAACACTTCTCGGAGATCCAATACGAAACGTGTTCTTTACGGTAGAAACACAAACCTTAATACAACAAACGCGAAACACTCTTCTTTGAGAGATTAATGTGGATCACTCACTCTAATTCAAACACTTACAAGAGGGTATAGATTTTAATATGAATAATCACTCTTGAATAAGGTTTATCACTTGGATATTTTTAGAGAGTTTGATCACTTGAGTTGTGTTGCTGATTCAACTAATCGAGAGATTTTAATCTGCTATCAACTCAAGATTTCTTGCTCAAAAAATTAATTTTATCAGTTTAAGTGATTTAGTGTGAGTAAGAAAGCAGCAGAATAATAATCAAATGCTGAGGGAGAATTTATTGCTGAAGTTGGTGTAAGCATTGAAGGCAGCTGGATGCTTGTATTTATACTGGAAGATCAACAGGCTTGAGGCATTCGCGGTATACCGCCAAACCATCGCGGTATACCTGCGTCAGAAAAAGGTGCAGCAGAGGAGAAGGTCAACCCTGCAAAAACCAACGGCTTTGTGTACCCGCGGTATACCGCGTTGCACATGGCGGTATACCGCCTGACATATTTCCTGACAAACGAAGCTTCATATGCAGATGATGCTGATGGAGAACAGTACCCGCGGTATACCGCGTGAACCTTGGCGGTATACCGCCAAAAGATTTGTCCAATGAGAGCATGGCAACGCAGGGTACTTCGGCTGATCACAATCTTTTTGCAGTTTGATGAACAGTAGCAGACAGCATATTAATATATATATATCAGTGATTTATATATATATAAAAACATATATATATTATATATATTTGATTCAAATATATTTATATAGATAAAATATATATCCAAGTGATAAAATATTTTAGGGTGTTTATCATTTTAAAATAAAATGACGAAACTCTTCAGACTTGGATTCTTCAGATAAAAAATTTATCGAGATCATTTAAATATCTGCACACTCAGATAAAATATTAGATAACAAAATAATGCGGTGTGTTTTGTAATCATCAAAATAAATATGGAGATGTGATTTTATGTGTACCAAAAATATATCACAATATTTAAAGCTGGGTACACTTGCACCAACAATCTCCCCCTTTTTGATGATGACAAACACAACGCTAAACACGAGAGCATACTCGGTTTCTCTCCCCCTTTTGTCGAAGCAAAAAGGGTTTAAGAAAACCGCTTATGCTCCCCCTCGAAAGATGCTCCCCCTCAAAATATGAAATATTTGAGAGTTAGTATTTATCAAGGGTTATACTCAAGCATGCCTAAACCAAGTCTTAAATTAAAGAAGGCCTTTTTGTTAAGAGCTTTTGTGAAAATATCGGCCAAATTATCTTCCGAATCAACCTTTTCAAGCACGATTTTGCCTTTTTGAACATTATCTCGTAAAAAATGATGTCTCAATTCAATATGTTTGGTACGAGAATGCAAAACGGGATTTTTACTTAAGTTTATGGCACTTGAGTTATCACACATAATTGGAATTTTGGTTAGGTGTACCTCAAAATCGGTAAGTGTGTGTTTCATCCATAGGACTTGAGCACATGCTCTTGCGGCGGCTACATATTCCGCTTCGGTGGTAGACAAAGCTACGGATTGTTGTTTCTTAGAGAACCAAGATACAAGTGAGAGACCTATAAAGGCACATACCCCACTAGTACTTTTTCGGTCAACAATAGATCCACCAAGATCGGAATCAGCGAAACACGTTACTTCTAACTCGGGTTTCTTTGCGTACCATAAGCCAAGATTAGTAGTACCTCGTAAATATCGAAAAATACGCTTGACAGCTTCATAGTGAGATTGTTTAGGTGAAGATTGAAAACGAGCACATAAACATACACTAAACATAATATCAGGTCTACTAGCAGTTAAATATAATAAACTACCAATCATACCACGATAAATCTTTTCATTAAAATCGTTTCCCTCCTCGTCACGAGATAATTGCAAATTTGTGGTCATTGGAGTTTCAACGGGTTTGACATTTTCAAAGTTAAACTTTTTCAACATATCTTTACAATATTTAGATTGACTAATAAAGATACCAGTTTCACATTGTTTTATTTGCAATCCTAAGAAGTATTTTAACTCTCCCATCATGCTCATTTCAAACTCGCTTGTCATTTTCGCAGAAAATTCATTACACAGTTTTTCATTAGTGGAACCAAAAATAATATCATCAACATATACTTGCACAACCACAATATCATTTTGAACATATTTCACAAATAAAGTATTATCTATTTTACCCATAATATAACCACTAACAATTAAAAAGGTTTTTAATCTATCATACCACGCACGCGGAGCCTGCTTTAAACCATAAAGCGCCTTTTTTAATTTATAAACATGTGTCGGGTTTTCAAAACTTTCAAAACCGGGAGGTTGAGAAACGTATACCTCCTCATTTATAATACCATTTAAGAAAGCACTTTTAACATCCATTTGAAATAACTTAAAATCTTTAGCATTTGCAAAAGCGAGAAGCATTCGAATAGACTCCAACCTAGCAACCGGTGCAAAGGTTTCGTCATAATCTATACCTTCTTGTTGACTGTACCCCTTGGCAACTAAACGTGCCTTGTTTCGTGTGACTCCACCGTTCTCGTCTACCTTGTTACGGAAGACCCATCTTGTGCCAATAATGGTTTGACTACTAGGGCTAGGCACTAAGTCCCACACATCATTCCTAGTAAATTGGTTTAACTCATCTTGCATGGCCAATATCCAATCCTCATCACCTAAAGCTTCATCTATGGTTTTAGGTTCTATGGTTGAGATAAAGGCATGGAAAGCACAATGGGTAAGGATTTGTGATCTAGTTGTCCTTTGGTTTAGGTCACCTATAATTTGATCTACGGGATGGCCTCGAGCGGTTCTAAGGTTAGGATCATCTATACCTTGTGGAATAAAGCATGGAGGGGCATCACTAGATTCAATATTATTTGTGGAAGGTTGAGTACCTAAATCCAAGGTACTAAGTTGTTGGGCTAAGACGTCTCCTTCACGAATATTATCATTTGCTAAGGGTGCACTCGGTTTGGGAGGACTTTCGTCAAAGCTAACATTAAGGGATTCTTCTACTACCATGGTCTCCTTATTTAGGATTCTATAGGCTTTGCTATTCCAAGAGTAACCTAGGAAAACTCCCTCATAGGCTTTGGGGTCAAATTTGGTTAGGTAGGATTTGGTGTTTAAAATGAAACATTTACAACCAAAAACTTTTAGGTGAGCTAGGGAAGGTTTTCTACCTCGGTAAAGTTCATAGGGTGTCTTATTTAGGATACCTCTAATTAGGACACGGTTAAGCACATAGGTCGCGGTAGCAACGGCATCACACCAAAACTTTTGGGGAACTTGATGTTCGTTTAGCATAGTTCTACTCATTTCTTGCAACGTTCGATTTTTCCTTTCAACAACCCCGTTTGACTGAGGAGTTCGAGGAGCCGAAAAGTTATGAGTTATACCATGTTTATCACAAAAGGCACTAAATTGTACATCATTATCGAATTCTCGTCCATGGTCCGTACGTATGGAAACAATCGTACAACCTTGTTGGTTTTGAATTCTTTTTCCCAAAATTTTAAACTTTTCAAAAGCCTCATTTTTATGTCTCAAAAATAAAGTCCAAGTATAACGGGAATAATCATCCACAATAACCAAAGTATAAAAATTTCCTCCAAAACTTTGAATAGCCATCGGGCCAAAAAGATCCATATGTAAAAGTTCTAAAACTCTTTGAGTAGAAATAACATTTTTTGATTTATGAGAAACGTGATGTTGTTTGCCGACACGACAAGCATCACAAAAATGATTATCAAACTTTAATTTTGGCAGGTCACTCACAAGCTCCTTATTTTTTAAGTTTTGCATTAATCTTAGATTAGCGTGACCTAAACGCCTATGCCATAAAGTAGAAACATCATTAATAGAAGATAAGCATACATTATCAGATACAACAGTTTTACAAATATATAAATTTCCTTTTACAAAGCCATTTAAAAGAACTTTGCCATTTTTTATGATTTTACAAGAATCTTCTTCGAAGACAACAGTTGTATTATTTTTACACAATTGGCGAACACTTAACAAATTAAAATGTAAATTATCAACATGATTCACATTAAGAAATTGAACATTATTGCAAGAGACTGTACCTCTACCAATTATATTTCCTTTGGAGTTTCCTCCAAAAATTACCTGTCCACCATCACATGACTTATATGATGAAAAGAGATTATTGTTTCCGGTCATGTGACGTGTGCAACCACTATCGAGTATCCAGTCCATATCAAGGTCAATCTACAATAATGAAGATGTAACTTTTATGGTCCCCATTTCTCGTGGGTCCTTGACAATTAGTTTCAAAAGTCAACCAACATACATATATATAAAGTAAAACAGAATATATATATATATAATATATTACACAATATTAATATATATATATAATACATCAAACCATATTAATATATATATATATATAACACATTAAACAAACATAATATATATATAAGAATTAAAAGAATTAAATAAAATGTATATATATATGTGCAGTACGTAAGTGAATAGTATAAAAAATACAATTAATATTTTACTTATATATAATATATAACACATATACATAACACATTTAAAACCATAAACGCATACCACCGGGATTATCATTACTAAACATTCCTTTTGGAATCCATTTATTTACCATTTTAATTTTGCGATTATATTTATCATACACATAAAAACAGGCATTTACATTCGCATTATTATTAGGTTTAGAATATTTATCATGGTACATGCGAGCATACGGTTTTCTCGTATTATAATTTACATTATTTATTTTACGCACATACGGAGGTTTTTGCACATATTGATTTCTTGTATTTACTTTAGGTGATTCATAAAATCTTTTGATGGGTATACAAGAACATTTATCAACACAAGTATTGGAACCAATGCCTTTTCTACATTTTATACGGTTAGGCATATTAAGCATGTTAAGAACTTTCTCATTGCTACTTTCAAAGGCTTTAGCTAGCATGTTATCTTTTTCATATGAAGCACATTTAGCCTTTAAACATGTAATCTCATTATCAAGAATATCACATTTTGTACAAATAATATTTTCATGTGATTTTTTATTCAAGCATGCAATTTCTTTATTTAAAACATCACAAGATTTACAAAAATCTTTTTCTCCTAATTTAGTTTCTAATTTAGCAATTATATCTATATCATTTTCAGATTTTTGTTTAACATTTTTTATTTCCTTTTTACATGCATTTACAGTTTCTTTTAACATAGCATTCTCATCTTGGTAACGATTTGCAAGAGCGGCCATTTTATGAAAAGATTCATATAATTCTTCAAGATTATTTTCACTATCACTTTCATAATCACTATCGTAATCCGAGTAAGAAGATTTTACCTCGTCGTCGCTATCGGCCATAAGACAAATGGCTTGATAGTCATCTTCTTCTTCACTCTCGCTCCACGCGCCTCCAATGAAGGCTTTCTCCTTCTTCTTTTGGAATTTGTTCTTTTTCGGACATTCATTGGCGTAGTGGTCTTTGTCACCACATGAGTAGCAAAAGCCTCTCTTTGGCTTAGCTTTATCGTCTTCACTCGAGTCGCCATTTTTCTTAACTTTTTCGTCTCGTTTATGGAACTTACGACTTCGATTATCACCACCACGACGGTAGTTACCGTTTCTTTGAAATCTGCCATTGTTAGAAAATTTATTATTATTATTAAGAAATTTGGAAAAGTTTCTTACCAACATGGCGACTTCATCGAGAGTTTCGGATGGATCTTTCGAGGAGCTAGCTTTCTCCTTTTTCTTCTCATCTTTTGGTGTTGAGACATTGAGAGCGATTGATTTCTTTTTAACTTGCTCCCGGTCTTTGTTTCTTTTAAGTGCAATTTCATGCACTTTAAGATTACCGATCAAGTCATCTATCTTCATTATGGAAAGGTCACGGGAGTCTTCTAAGGATGTTATCTTTTGCATCCACTCCGAAGGAAGAGCTCGTAGGATTTTCCTTATATAGTCCTCGTTAGGATAAGTGCGATCCAAACCTTTCAAAGTAGTCACAATAAGGTTAAATCTTTTAAACATTGAGTCAATTGACTCATCTTGTTTCATTTCGAATAGTTCATAATCGTGAACTAAAATATTTACTTTACTAGATTTAACCTCCGTGTTTCCACGATGAGTATTATTTAAACTTTCCCATATTTGATTTGCAGTTTTATAAGTATATACTCTTTCAATTTCGTCAGATGTTAAAGCAGCATATAATATATTCTTAGCTTCAAAGTTTAAACAAAAATGAGCTTCATCAGAAGTAGTCCAGTCATCTATAGGTTTATCAATATAAACGTCATCTTTCACAATGGTGGGTTTAAAATTCCCTTTTTCTATGATGTTCCAAATCTTTTGATTTTTGCCACGCACGTGACATTCAAATAGCTCGGCCCAAATGCCAAACTTTTCAGTATCTATCAAAGGAGGTTTTGAAAACACGATATTAGTTTGTTGAGCCATTTAGAAGAATAAGAGAAAAATATGCAGAATATTTTGAAAGACCTGCTCTGATACCAAATGTTGGACAACCTAAGGGGGGGGGTAAGGTTGTATTTAAAATCTTTTTCTTTCAAAAATTCTTTGAACAAATAAATACAGTACAAACAATACAGTAAAAATAAAGCAGAGTATAAACAAGTAAATATACAACAATTATATAAACAGATATAATTTAAATGCACAGCGGAAATGTAAATAGATAAGGGAAAGAGAATACTTGACAACGGTATTTTTAAAGTGGTTCACCAAACACAAAGTTGGCTAGTCCACCTCGAGAAAATAACACTTCTCGGAGATCCAATACGAAACGTGTTCTTTACGGTAGAAACACAAACCTTAATACAACAAACGCGAAACACTCTTCTTTGAGAGATTAATGTGGATCACTCACTCTAATTCAAACACTTACAAGAGGGTATAGATTTTAATATGAATAATCACTCTTGAATAAGGTTTATCACTTGGATATTTTTAGAGAGTTTGATCACTTGAGTTGTGTTGCTGATTCAACTAATCGAGAGATTTTAATCTGCTATCAACTCAAGATTTCTTGCTCAAAAAATTAATTTTATCAGTTTAAGTGATTTAGTGTGAGTAAGAAAGCAGCAGAATAATAATCAAATGCTGAGGGAGAATTTATTGCTGAAGTTGGTGTAAGCATTGAAGGCAGCTGGATGCTTGTATTTATACTGGAAGATCAACAGGCTTGAGGCATTCGCGGTATACCGCCAAACCATCGCGGTATACCTGCGTCAGAAAAAGGTGCAGCAGAGGAGAAGGTCAACCCTGCAAAAACCAACGGCTTTGTGTACCCGCGGTATACCGCGTTGCACATGGCGGTATACCGCCTGACATATTTCCTGACAAACGAAGCTTCATATGCAGATGATGCTGATGGAGAACAGTACCCGCGGTATACCGCGTGAACCTTGGCGGTATACCGCCAAAAGATTTGTCCAATGAGAGCATGGCAACGCAGGGTACTTCGGCTGATCACAATCTTTTTGCAGTTTGATGAACAGTAGCAGACAGCATATTAATATATATATATCAGTGATTTATATATATATAAAAACATATATATATTATATATATTTGATTCAAATATATTTATATAGATAAAATATATATCCAAGTGATAAAATATTTTAGGGTGTTTATCATTTTAAAATAAAATGACGAAACTCTTCAGACTTGGATTCTTCAGATAAAAAATTTATCGAGATCATTTAAATATCTGCACACTCAGATAAAATATTAGATAACAAAATAATGCGGTGTGTTTTGTAATCATCAAAATAAATATGGAGATGTGATTTTATGTGTACCAAAAATATATCACAATATTTAAAGCTGGGTACACTTGCACCAACAATCTCCCCCTTTTTGATGATGACAAACACAACGCTAAACACGAGAGCATACTCGGTTTCTCTCCCCCTTTTGTCGAAGCAAAAAGGGTTTAAGAAAACCGCTTATGCTCCCCCTCGAAAGATGCTCCCCCTCAAAATATGAAATATTTGAGAGTTAGTATTTATCAAGGGTTATACTCAAGCATGCCTAAACCAAGTCTTAAATTAAAGAAGGCCTTTTTGTTAAGAGCTTTTGTGAAAATATCGGCCAAATTATCTTCCGAATCAACCTTTTCAAGCACGATTTTGCCTTTTTGAACATTATCTCGTAAAAAATGATGTCTCAATTCAATATGTTTGGTACGAGAATGCAAAACGGGATTTTTACTTAAGTTTATGGCACTTGAGTTATCACACATAATTGGAATTTTGGTTAGGTGTACCTCAAAATCGGTAAGTGTGTGTTTCATCCATAGGACTTGAGCACATGCTCTTGCGGCGGCTACATATTCCGCTTCGGTGGTAGACAAAGCTACGGATTGTTGTTTCTTAGAGAACCAAGATACAAGTGAGAGACCTATAAAGGCACATACCCCACTAGTACTTTTTCGGTCAACAATAGATCCACCAAGATCGGAATCAGCGAAACACGTTACTTCTAACTCGGGTTTCTTTGCGTACCATAAGCCAAGATTAGTAGTACCTCGTAAATATCGAAAAATACGCTTGACAGCTTCATAGTGAGATTGTTTAGGTGAAGATTGAAAACGAGCACATAAACATACACTAAACATAATATCAGGTCTACTAGCAGTTAAATATAATAAACTACCAATCATACCACGATAAATCTTTTCATTAAAATCGTTTCCCTCCTCGTCACGAGATAATTGCAAATTTGTGGTCATTGGAGTTTCAACGGGTTTGACATTTTCAAAGTTAAACTTTTTCAACATATCTTTACAATATTTAGATTGACTAATAAAGATACCAGTTTCACATTGTTTTATTTGCAATCCTAAGAAGTATTTTAACTCTCCCATCATGCTCATTTCAAACTCGCTTGTCATTTTCGCAGAAAATTCATTACACAGTTTTTCATTAGTGGAACCAAAAATAATATCATCAACATATACTTGCACAACCACAATATCATTTTGAACATATTTCACAAATAAAGTATTATCTATTTTACCCATAATATAACCACTAACAATTAAAAAGGTTTTTAATCTATCATACCACGCACGCGGAGCCTGCTTTAAACCATAAAGCGCCTTTTTTAATTTATAAACATGTGTCGGGTTTTCAAAACTTTCAAAACCGGGAGGTTGAGAAACGTATACCTCCTCATTTATAATACCATTTAAGAAAGCACTTTTAACATCCATTTGAAATAACTTAAAATCTTTAGCATTTGCAAAAGCGAGAAGCATTCGAATAGACTCCAACCTAGCAACCGGTGCAAAGGTTTCGTCATAATCTATACCTTCTTGTTGACTGTACCCCTTGGCAACTAAACGTGCCTTGTTTCGTGTGACTCCACCGTTCTCGTCTACCTTGTTACGGAAGACCCATCTTGTGCCAATAATGGTTTGACTACTAGGGCTAGGCACTAAGTCCCACACATCATTCCTAGTAAATTGGTTTAACTCATCTTGCATGGCCAATATCCAATCCTCATCACCTAAAGCTTCATCTATGGTTTTAGGTTCTATGGTTGAGATAAAGGCATGGAAAGCACAATGGGTAAGGATTTGTGATCTAGTTGTCCTTTGGTTTAGGTCACCTATAATTTGATCTACGGGATGGCCTCGAGCGGTTCTAAGGTTAGGATCATCTATACCTTGTGGAATAAAGCATGGAGGGGCATCACTAGATTCAATATTATTTGTGGAAGGTTGAGTACCTAAATCCAAGGTACTAAGTTGTTGGGCTAAGACGTCTCCTTCACGAATATTATCATTTGCTAAGGGTGCACTCGGTTTGGGAGGACTTTCGTCAAAGCTAACATTAAGGGATTCTTCTACTACCATGGTCTCCTTATTTAGGATTCTATAGGCTTTGCTATTCCAAGAGTAACCTAGGAAAACTCCCTCATAGGCTTTGGGGTCAAATTTGGTTAGGTAGGATTTGGTGTTTAAAATGAAACATTTACAACCAAAAACTTTTAGGTGAGCTAGGGAAGGTTTTCTACCTCGGTAAAGTTCATAGGGTGTCTTATTTAGGATACCTCTAATTAGGACACGGTTAAGCACATAGGTCGCGGTAGCAACGGCATCACACCAAAACTTTTGGGGAACTTGATGTTCGTTTAGCATAGTTCTACTCATTTCTTGCAACGTTCGATTTTTCCTTTCAACAACCCCGTTTGACTGAGGAGTTCGAGGAGCCGAAAAGTTATGAGTTATACCATGTTTATCACAAAAGGCACTAAATTGTACATCATTATCGAATTCTCGTCCATGGTCCGTACGTATGGAAACAATCGTACAACCTTGTTGGTTTTGAATTCTTTTTCCCAAAATTTTAAACTTTTCAAAAGCCTCATTTTTATGTCTCAAAAATAAAGTCCAAGTATAACGGGAATAATCATCCACAATAACCAAAGTATAAAAATTTCCTCCAAAACTTTGAATAGCCATCGGGCCAAAAAGATCCATATGTAAAAGTTCTAAAACTCTTTGAGTAGAAATAACATTTTTTGATTTATGAGAAACGTGATGTTGTTTGCCGACACGACAAGCATCACAAAAATGATTATCAAACTTTAATTTTGGCAGGTCACTCACAAGCTCCTTATTTTTTAAGTTTTGCATTAATCTTAGATTAGCGTGACCTAAACGCCTATGCCATAAAGTAGAAACATCATTAATAGAAGATAAGCATACATTATCAGATACAACAGTTTTACAAATATATAAATTTCCTTTTACAAAGCCATTTAAAAGAACTTTGCCATTTTTTATGATTTTACAAGAATCTTCTTCGAAGACAACAGTTGTATTATTTTTACACAATTGGCGAACACTTAACAAATTAAAATGTAAATTATCAACATGATTCACATTAAGAAATTGAACATTATTGCAAGAGACTGTACCTCTACCAATTATATTTCCTTTGGAGTTTCCTCCAAAAATTACCTGTCCACCATCACATGACTTATATGATGAAAAGAGATTATTGTTTCCGGTCATGTGACGTGTGCAACCACTATCGAGTATCCAGTCCATATCAAGGTCAATCTACAATAATGAAGATGTAACTTTTATGGTCCCCATTTCTCGTGGGTCCTTGACAATTAGTTTCAAAAGTCAACCAACATACATATATATAAAGTAAAACAGAATATATATATATAATATATTACACAATATTAATATATATATATAATACATCAAACCATATTAATATATATATATATATATAACACATTAAACAAACATAATATATATATATAAGAATTAAAAGAATTAAATAAAATGTATATATATATGTGCAGTACGTAAGTGAATAGTATAAAAAATACAATTAATATTTTACTTATATATAATATATAACACATATACATAACACATTTAAAACCATAAACGCATACCACCGGGATTATCATTACTAAACATTCCTTTTGGAATCCATTTATTTACCATTTTAATTTTGCGATTATATTTATCATACACATAAAAACAGGCATTTACATTCGCATTATTATTAGGTTTAGAATATTTATCATGGTACATGCGAGCATACGGTTTTCTCGTATTATAATTTACATTATTTATTTTACGCACATACGGAGGTTTTTGCACATATTGATTTCTTGTATTTACTTTAGGTGATTCATAAAATCTTTTGATGGGTATACAAGAACATTTATCAACACAAGTATTGGAACCAATGCCTTTTCTACATTTTATACGGTTAGGCATATTAAGCATGTTAAGAACTTTCTCATTGCTACTTTCAAAGGCTTTAGCTAGCATGTTATCTTTTTCATATGAAGCACATTTAGCCTTTAAACATGTAATCTCATTATCAAGAATATCACATTTTGTACAAATAATATTTTCATGTGATTTTTTATTCAAGCATGCAATTTCTTTATTTAAAACATCACAAGATTTACAAAAATCTTTTTCTCCTAATTTAGTTTCTAATTTAGCAATTATATCTATATCATTTTCAGATTTTTGTTTAACATTTTTTATTTCCTTTTTACATGCATTTACAGTTTCTTTTAACATAGCATTCTCATCTTGGTAACGATTTGCAAGAGCGGCCATTTTATGAAAAGATTCATATAATTCTTCAAGATTATTTTCACTATCACTTTCATAATCACTATCGTAATCCGAGTAAGAAGATTTTACCTCGTCGTCGCTATCGGCCATAAGACAAATGGCTTGATAGTCATCTTCTTCTTCACTCTCGCTCCACGCGCCTCCAATGAAGGCTTTCTCCTTCTTCTTTTGGAATTTGTTCTTTTTCGGACATTCATTGGCGTAGTGGTCTTTGTCACCACATGAGTAGCAAAAGCCTCTCTTTGGCTTAGCTTTATCGTCTTCACTCGAGTCGCCATTTTTCTTAACTTTTTCGTCTCGTTTATGGAACTTACGACTTCGATTATCACCACCACGACGGTAGTTACCGTTTCTTTGAAATCTGCCATTGTTAGAAAATTTATTATTATTATTAAGAAATTTGGAAAAGTTTCTTACCAACATGGCGACTTCATCGAGAGTTTCGGATGGATCTTTCGAGGAGCTAGCTTTCTCCTTTTTCTTCTCATCTTTTGGTGTTGAGACATTGAGAGCGATTGATTTCTTTTTAACTTGCTCCCGGTCTTTGTTTCTTTTAAGTGCAATTTCATGCACTTTAAGATTACCGATCAAGTCATCTATCTTCATTATGGAAAGGTCACGGGAGTCTTCTAAGGATGTTATCTTTTGCATCCACTCCGAAGGAAGAGCTCGTAGGATTTTCCTTATATAGTCCTCGTTAGGATAAGTGCGATCCAAACCTTTCAAAGTAGTCACAATAAGGTTAAATCTTTTAAACATTGAGTCAATTGACTCATCTTGTTTCATTTCGAATAGTTCATAATCGTGAACTAAAATATTTACTTTACTAGATTTAACCTCCGTGTTTCCACGATGAGTATTATTTAAACTTTCCCATATTTGATTTGCAGTTTTATAAGTATATACTCTTTCAATTTCGTCAGATGTTAAAGCAGCATATAATATATTCTTAGCTTCAAAGTTTAAACAAAAATGAGCTTCATCAGAAGTAGTCCAGTCATCTATAGGTTTATCAATATAAACGTCATCTTTCACAATGGTGGGTTTAAAATTCCCTTTTTCTATGATGTTCCAAATCTTTTGATTTTTGCCACGCACGTGACATTCAAATAGCTCGGCCCAAATGCCAAACTTTTCAGTATCTATCAAAGGAGGTTTTGAAAACACGATATTAGTTTGTTGAGCCATTTAGAAGAATAAGAGAAAAATATGCAGAATATTTTGAAAGACCTGCTCTGATACCAAATGTTGGACAACCTAAGGGGGGGGGGGGGTAAGGTTGTATTTAAAATCTTTTTCTTTCAAAAATTCTTTGAACAAATAAATACAGTACAAACAATACAGTAAAAATAAAGCAGAGTATAAACAAGTAAATATACAACAATTATATAAACAGATATAATTTAAATGCACAGCGGAAATGTAAATAGATAAGGGAAAGAGAATACTTGACAACGGTATTTTTAAAGTGGTTCACCAAACACAAAGTTGGCTAGTCCACCTCGAGAAAATAACACTTCTCGGAGATCCAATACGAAACGTGTTCTTTACGGTAGAAACACAAACCTTAATACAACAAACGCGAAACACTCTTCTTTGAGAGATTAATGTGGATCACTCACTCTAATTCAAACACTTACAAGAGGGTATAGATTTTAATATGAATAATCACTCTTGAATAAGGTTTATCACTTGGATATTTTTAGAGAGTTTGATCACTTGAGTTGTGTTGCTGATTCAACTAATCGAGAGATTTTAATCTGCTATCAACTCAAGATTTCTTGCTCAAAAAATTAATTTTATCAGTTTAAGTGATTTAGTGTGAGTAAGAAAGCAGCAGAATAATAATCAAATGCTGAGGGAGAATTTATTGCTGAAGTTGGTGTAAGCATTGAAGGCAGCTGGATGCTTGTATTTATACTGGAAGATCAACAGGCTTGAGGCATTCGCGGTATACCGCCAAACCATCGCGGTATACCTGCGTCAGAAAAAGGTGCAGCAGAGGAGAAGGTCAACCCTGCAAAAACCAACGGCTTTGTGTACCCGCGGTATACCGCGTTGCACATGGCGGTATACCGCCTGACATATTTCCTGACAAACGAAGCTTCATATGCAGATGATGCTGATGGAGAACAGTACCCGCGGTATACCGCGTGAACCTTGGCGGTATACCGCCAAAAGATTTGTCCAATGAGAGCATGGCAACGCAGGGTACTTCGGCTGATCACAATCTTTTTGCAGTTTGATGAACAGTAGCAGACAGCATATTAATATATATATATCAGTGATTTATATATATATAAAAACATATATATATTATATATATTTGATTCAAATATATTTATATAGATAAAATATATATCCAAGTGATAAAATATTTTAGGGTGTTTATCATTTTAAAATAAAATGACGAAACTCTTCAGACTTGGATTTTTCAGATAAAAAATTTATCGAGATCATTTAAATATCTGCACACTCAGATAAAATATTAGATAACAAAATAATGCGGTGTGTTTTGTAATCATCAAAATAAATATGGAGATGTGATTTTATGTGTACCAAAAATATATCACAATATTTAAAGCTGGGTACACTTGCACCAACACATAGCCTTGGTCTTTCTATGTTTAATTTACTTTCACTCATGATCCTCTTATGTTTAATAGAGAAGAACAATGATTAAAAGTAAATCAAAAAATTAGGAGCCCGCCAGTGTAATTCACTCTGTAAAGTATAATAATAAAACAAATAATTGAAAGGACAATGGCCCTATACGGTTATACTTTTTGGCCCATGTGGAGGACCAGCCCAATTTAATTCAATTGTAAGGGCATCCGCAATGGTCGACCTATTGCCAAAGACTTGAGGAATAAAAAAAAATAAAAAAATAAGGTGGGACCCACAATAACTTGATCTCAATTTAGAAACCCTCTCACAAGACTTCTTCAAATGACTTGGTCTGCACCAAGTCATTAGTATCAAGCTATTACTTTAATTAATAAACAAATGGTGGGGTCCACCACTCAAAGACTTGATCAAGTCTTTTTTGGTCACCATTGGAGATGCTCTAAGGTTGTGACTTGTGATCATCTAGGCATCTAAGCTATAATAAATTCAAAGAAAAGTCTAGAAAAATCAAAAATGATTTTCTTTTTCATTTTAAAAAATTAAGTTTAAAAACTACATGTGTGAATGAAAAACTATTAAATTTATCAACTTGAATAATCAGTTATTGATTTTTTAAAAATAAATTATCAAAATTTAAAAAATTAGTTACTTACATCTTTAACTCAACAAAACTACCTAAACTCGGTTAACAAGGTCTAAAAGTTAAAAAAAAAATCCTAAATCAGTTTTATCGTTCCCAAACATTACGTATTTTAGACCCCTCACAACCCCTTGTCGCCTGCTCGTCGTCAGTTCTCCATCATCGCCGCTAGCCCCTGCCATCGATCTCTTTTTTCTGATCATTTTTGTTTTGTTTTTCGGTTATCCATTTTTTTGTGAATATGTACGTGCTCCATTAAATTGTTGTAAAAGATGGTGAGTCGAAAGACAGAAAAACAACTCAAAAAGAGGGCGATTGATGGTAGGGGACAATGGTGAGTTGGTGACGGACGATATGTAGAACAAACAATGATGGGCCGACGAAGAGTGGCGTGGGGGGTCGATGTTGTGTGCACGAGGTTTGAATATCGTAGGGTTCGAGAATGATAAGAATGACTTAGGTCTTTTTTTTCCTTTAAACTCTGATAGCTGTTACAAGTAGTTTTTGTTTGTTAAAAAAACGTAGTTAACCAATTTTTAAAAGTTCAATAGTTTATTTATTCAAACAAATATCGATAATTTAATAATTCAAAATGAAAAAGTTCCATATTTTTTTCATTCAAAAACTTAAGATTCATAATGCGAAAGTTCATTAGGATTTTTTGAAGTTTTCCTCTAAATTAACGGGTTAAAAAACTTACATTTCCTTTTTATTATATTTTTGAAGTGTATATTCTATTTAATATTTTGTCATTTATATAATACACTTAAGTTTATTGGTTTAACATTCAATGGACAGATACATATATCAAATATTTATATTGGTTCTGAATCAAGACTTCAGATGCTACCTTCATATATCACAAACCTAGTAAACAATTATTGTATAAGAATACCCTCATTTATTTTACGGGTAAAATTATCCGTTAATAGTTTAAGTTAGTAAAATAACACAGTTAAATTGTTTGTTTCTTACCGGGTGTCTCTTGTTCGGTAGAGGTGCGTTTGGTATGCAGACAGGACGAGACAGAACAGGTGTTCAGCGTTTGGTAAGACTGGACATGACAGAACAAGACCGGTTAAATGACCAATTTAACCCTAGTCGAGATAAGATCAATATCGATGGTATAGAGGAATTAACCTGATGAAATTGGGAACCAAAATTGAAAACCAAAATAGAAAACTAAAATTGAAAACTAAAATCGAGAACCAAAATCGAAACCCGATGAAATCGAGAATCAAAATCGAAACCTGATGAAATCGAGAACTGGTGAAATCGAGAACCAAAATCGAAACCTGATGAAATCGAAAACCAAAATTGAACCTGATGAAGACAATCAATATGAGGGCTTCGATTTTTGGAGAAATTTGAAGATGAAGAAATCGCTAGAGGAGTGGATGATACAAGGGCTTCGATTTCTGGAGAAGTTTGAAGATGAAGAAATCGCTGGAGGAGTGGATGATATGAGGGCTTCAATTTCTAGAGAAGTTTGAAGATGAAGAAATCGCAGGAGAAGTGGATGATACGTCATACGAGTAGTGGATTCAAGGGTATCTTGGTCCAAATGGTGTTGTTCCACTTAGTTCCAGGGGGTAACCACAGAACAAGCGTGTCCCAAGCTAGTCCAAGTTAGTTCCACTTAGTTCCACATATGGTCACACCAATCATGGGATAAGTGTGTCATGTCCTGTCCCATGCTGTCCACCCTACCAAACACACTCTAAAAGACAGTAAATGTTTAATTACTCAATAAGATATGTTAAGTGTTTAGTAAACAACCACTAGACTTCAAACGCCCCTAATAAAGACGACGACTTTAGATGAAGCTGATTGAGAATATATCATAGCTAATCTTTACATCATCTGATAAATCAAAATACAATTTTCAAATTCTTCAAGTTTGCCGATGCACAAACATGGACGTTACTTTGATCACGTTATTATTCATAAACATCAGGACTTTTGATCGCTAATACATTTGTCCCGAGTACGAGTACCACTTATTTCCATGTTCATTTCTAAACCAAAACAAACGAACACAATCTATCCCACAAATGGATAAAAGATCTAGGAGGCAAAGACCTTGCCACTATCCAAACAATAGAGAAGTTGTTTTCGTGAAAATCCATATTTCCAATTTCAATTTTGCAAGTATAAAATACCTCTTTGCATACATGGCATATATCCTTCATTCACGTATTTACATCAAATAAACAAGCAAAAAACTGAAATAAAACGTAAATAACTCGACTCACTTTACAAAACCAACAAAATATTATTGGGGAGAATGAGGATGACATCTCCTTTCAAAGCATAAAAGACAACACATGTCGACCCAGGACCTGAGGGTGGGATGTATGCAGACCTGTTTTTTACTCTAAAGAAAAAGACAACGAGCAAATCTTGCAATTTAAATACAAAAAAGAGTGAAGGACCACTGAAAGCAGACTTGGTACAAGTTGCAAGATTTAAAGTTTAATATTCAAAACTTGAAGCAAATTTCCTTGTGCTCATTCTTGTATCAATCTTGCAAACCTTGTCACAATGATGTTCCAAGACCTATAGCAGCAACCACAAGTTAGAATATAGGTTGAATACAACACAAGATAATAGACCAGACCAAACCAAACTATACCAGTATATCCCACCAGGAATGATGGGGTCTGGGTGTAGGATGTAAGCGGACCTGACCTCTGGCTCTAACCAAGGTAGGGGTGGAAACATGTCGAGCTTTTAACAAGCTACTAGAGCTCGAGCCTAAAAATTATCGAGCTCAAGTCGATCTTGAACACAAAAAAAAACTCACTTAACTTGACGAGTCGACCTCCATGACACCAATGTTCGACTAGATTTGTTCGAAAGCTCGATTAAACTTTACGAGTCGAGACATTTCGAGCATACACTTTTTCTAGCCGGACATATTTATATGTTTACAATTTATATCATCAAAATATCAAAATCATCGAGCTTGAGTAAATAAACGAGTCGATCTCGAATTCGATCTCATAAACGAGCATTAAGCTCGGGCCTTATATTTTTTTTCAAGCCGAGCTCGAATAACCTACTACTCAACTCGACTCAACTCGTTTACACCCCTACCCCAAGAAGTACGTGTGCTATGCTATAATATCACCCAAAGAGCTTTGGCCCTAACACCTATTACGACAGGGGGGACCATCGGAGGGATAAAAGATGAAAATCAGAACCAGATTTGCAACACATTGCAACATTGATTATTGCCACTCAGGTACAATCCGAAAATGCGTTATTCTAACTAGTTGACATCAAAGTTGTTAAAGGCTCATGGCGCACTTAGGCGCAAAGGGGTCTCGAGGCCTAGGCGTGAGGCGCAGGCCTCAGGAATGCAAGGCGCATATTATCAAAACGTGTGTATATACATATAAACACACACACACACACACACACAATTACACAACTCAAATACACAGCACGTAGAAGCCTCCAATGCTGCAACTAGCAATACTTTGATAAAGGCAAAAAGGGTTTAAAGCGTGAGTTGTGAGAGAGAAATTTTAAGGTCTGGGTATATTATGGTTTGACTTATGTCATCTATTTAATAAATCTTTTTAAAGAAGTTAAGAGATGAGAAAACTTATTTAATATTAGGGTTTGACTAGGTATTTAATAACTTTTTATGAGAGGCGCCTAGGCCCACAAGGCGCCACAACCAAGGCGAAGGGCCTTAGTGAGCCTTGTGAATACGCCAAGCCTCGACTTTAAAAAAGCCCAAGACCTTGAGCCTCATAGCCTAGGCGCACCTTAGGCACGCTTTTAACAACTATGGTTGACATTAGCGAAAACAAATATCCACAGGGACATCTAAAGAGAAAATGCTCCTTTTGCCCAAAAAAATTGATCAAATTGATTTGAATTCACTTTGTCACTATTAAAAGGTATTCACACATTCAACACGAGATTTTGAGCCATTTTGGGAGGGAAGAGGGGGGGGGGGGGGTTACGAAGGATAACCATTTGGTTCTGAACCACAAGACATGTACCCAAATCAAGAGGTGGGAACCACTTATTGCATACTTAAACAAGTTTGGTAACATAGCTAGGTCTTGAAGGAACCAATAAAGTAACTTATAGTTATAGTTTGATTTTTCGTTGAAACAGCCACATCCCATCTTTCCCTAGCCCCTGCTTTCAAGTGGTATATACTCTATACTGAGTTTGTTTGGTTTGGTTTACTTAATACCCCTAAAACCGTTACACATTTCGAAGCTGCGGAACTCAAGTCTATTATATTTCAATAGTCTTTGGAAAGAACTGTTGGCCATTAACATCTGGTAACTACTACTTCTTTTATATACTTAGATGGTTAAATCACATTTTAGAAACTTTAATCTTAACTCATTGTTGTCATGTATGAAGTACAAGAAGTCAAGAACAACATATAATCCAGAAACTAAAAGCTCAAATCTGAAATAACTAACAGCACAGGCATCAAGAACCAGCAGCAAGCATAAATCTTGAGCTCGTTATAAACACAAAAAAGATTCAATTTTTCCTGTAGATTGCTCAAACTTGCAAGTAGATTTCTTACCTAACAATCAAATCCCAGATAACGCCCAAAAATCCACGCTCAAATTGTCGCATAGAACACAAACATTTGAAGCTAAAAAAATATTATATAAGTACCTTGTGAAAGCCAGCTCCAGCAGGTGGAATTAACAGCAAGACTCGACTTGAGACGTGCAGATGCAATTGCGCTGTGAAGAGGCATCATGGACTCCACCATTCCCAATGCCCCAACAATCCTGAAGAACAACACAAAATCAAAATCGATTCCGTACAAACAGGGCTCTTTGTTTTGCGTGATTTCAGTGTGTTTTTGTATGCGTAATCAGTAAAGTATCGATCTACCTTGAAGCTGCACGTGGGACTGCTCTTGTAGATGAAGAAAATGGAGAAATAGGCACACATTTAGGGCTTAGGGTTCTTGAAATTAGATTTGATTGAGCTGCAATTTTTCGCGCACCAGACATTAATGGTGATCTGCTTGCCGAAGCCATCCTCTCTCTCTCGATCGATCGAAAATCGTAATGGGTTCTATAAACCCTAAACCGTAAACATGAATGAGATGGATTGTACTCCACGCAGTGTTTATTGTACTAGGGGTGTTTGGGATTGCTTATCTAAAACAGATTATGCTTTTTTGAAAAGGGCTTGTCAACTTATTACATGTTAAATTGGAGTTTTATATAAAAAGTAAATTAGATTTCAAAGTTAATAAGTTGTTTTCAATAAATTAGAATCATTTGACTTATCAAAAAGTACTTATCATCGGTTTGGCACCGCTATAAGCACTTTTCTATTTCCTCATCCAAACGCTCAAAAGTGCTTATCACCGATTTGACACCGGAATAATTAAAATAACCAATCCCAAACACCCCCTTAGACTAAAAGTTTGGGGGTTCAACTGGAATTACGTAATAGTATAGCGGTCTGAATAAAAATATTCCGGTTTGTAGACCGTGTAGCTAACTGAAAGCTTGGAACACCTGAGTTAACACAGAGCTCATCATCGAAATCATCTCAGGGAAATGGCCACCATCTTAGCTCGCAAGTCTATCTCCGCTCTTCGTTATCGAAATCTTGTAAGCACCGTATCTATCTCTCTAACACACACACACACACACACACACACACGAAATAGTTTCTTTGAACGATGCACATTGATTTTTAGGGTTTCGATATCCTTCTACGTGTTTCTCGATTTAATGGAATTTGAGATGATCCACTCATCCTGGATAGGTTTGGACCTTTTTAGCGTTTCGAAATGCTTTTTCTGAATGATTGATAGTATGATGTGAACATTGATTTGAAGGTCGATGGCGAATTTCCACAAGCATGTTATATAGTTTCCTTGTGCCCTAATTTGGGTGTCGGCTTCTGATGCCCTAATTTCCATTTGATGTCAGGTTGTGGCAGGACAAGCCTTGCAGGGCCCTAATATCCTTGGGACAATTTCTGGTGCACGCTCATTTGCAACCAAGCACTCATTTTCAACTGATAAAGGTGAAGACTATAGTTTTAAGTATGATGAATAATTTGTATAAGTATGCAGCTCATTTTGGTGAGCATAAAATGGAGTCTGCTTCTGCTTTTTGCTTTTTGGCTTAATAGTAAATATATTGATGGATTAAGTCACTACATACTCCCACCTATCTGACTTGTGCAAATGCAGATGATGAAGAAAGAGAAAAGCTTGCAAGGGAAATATCAAAAGACTGGAGTTCTGGTACTTCCGACACGAGTTTGTTTTACCATTTTTGTAACCTAATATTATCTGTTTAATGTTGATACATTAAGGTTGTTGTTGGTTGATTACTTGCAGTTTTCGAGCGGAGCATTAATACCTTATTTCTAACTGAATTAGTTCGAGGGCTGTCGCTGACTCTCAAATACTTCTTTGAGCCAAAAGTTACTGTAAGTATTAGCGGTTAATTTCTTTTACTGCAATCTCTTGACCATTTTCTTGTGATCTAATACGAAGTGGATTGCTATGCAGATCAATTATCCATTTGAGAAGGGTCCTTTAAGCCCTCGTTTTCGAGGTGAACATGCCCTCCGACGTTATCCAACTGGAGAGGAGCGTTGTATTGCCTGTAAACTTTGTGAAGCTGTAAGTTTCACTTTCGTTAACATAGCTGTTGCTGAAAAGATAGACTTTGTTTATTTATATTTATCCACTTTGCTTCGTTTCACTTTGTATAAAGTTGTTGACTCCAACTTGTACAAAAAGTTTTTCTTATGGGCGTTCCAATTTTTTTGGAGGCCTTGTTGTTACAACTGTACCAAGACTATAGATCGAGTAGATGAGAAACAAATAAAACAAAATAGTAAGGGTTCATACTATCTATTATACTGAAAATTCTACAAATTAAACAACAAAAATGTTTTAGAAGGAGTAACATACAAAATTCACTAAAATAGAACCATTCTTCTAAGATTCTTTGAACACTGGAATCAAGATTCAAGAATCTCCAAATTGGCTAAAAGAGTAAAAGCCTAAAACATTTTAATTGGGCTAGAAGTTAATTAATATGTATATATATATATATAGAGAGAGAGAGGGGAGGATCAAAAGAGAACAACGTCAAAATAAGAGAACACGATTTGCACTGAAATCACATGCAGTTATAGAACACGTTCAATGCAAAGGTGTGTGGGCAACATGGCCTGCGACCTAGGTCGTGGGTTGTCACATGTGATTTTACACGTGAGTTTAGTGTAAAATCACGTTCTTGTGTTCTTTTATTTGGTTACTGTTCTCGTTTGATTCTCTCTCTCTCTCTCTCTCTCTCTCTCTCTATATATATATATATATATATATATATATATATATATACTAGAAATGTACTCGCGCAATGCAACGCGATACATCTCGATATTAATGTTTTGTTTTATAAATTCGTTTAATTTAAATTTTATTTTTAATTTATTGTAGGTTTAATGGATGTAATTGATTTTAGGTTTAATAATATAATGTTTTTTATGAAAAAAACAATTAGGTATTCTGTTATAATTCAATGATTATCTTAATTATATTTTAGATTATCTATATTTAAAATGAGATGTTTACCCTGTATTTGATCATGTTTATCCATTAGTTAGTTATCAATTCAAATATGTAGCTTTAAGAAGTTGTACTTATGTATCATTTAGTTGTAATCTTGAATTTAAGTAATATGCATCAATAAACAGTACCTGATGCATAAAAAAACTGTTTTTAAGAGTTTTTCTCAAATGCTTTATTAGTATATATATAGGGTTGGGTTTCAGTGAGAAGTTGAGGTTAACGTGAGAAGCGTGAGAAGTGGTTATCAACCGTTGGATGAGAAATGGATGCACATTAGGATGAGATGCAACGAGATAAGATGCATCGAGATGCACCAGATCAATTCCCCTCTAAGGCGCAATTAATGGGACTATGGGAGGGCATTTGATTAAAAGTGATCAACGGTTCAGATCCACTTCTCACGCTTCTCATGTTAACCTCAACTTCTCACAAGAAGTGGATTTGAACCGTTGATCACTTTTAATCAACTTCTCACTCGAACCCCACCTATATGTATAGATTTATATATATAAAATTGGGTAAAGACTAAAACATGTATAATTTGTCCCCAAAAATTATGGGAGGTATCTCACATTAGAACACCCTCGGGCATGGCCGTGGTTTTTCTTGCACCTGATATTCTAAATACCTTGTCTGAATTAAAAGTCGTAAATCTGTCTTTTTTTTTTAATGTTGTGGATGAAGTTTGGAGTTGATTTGATGACTACTTTTTAGTTTTTACAAATGATGCTGCAGAAGCCTGTTATTAATTCTGCACCTAAGGGTTGCATAATTCTATCACATTAAGTTGCTTATAAAAACTCTTTAATATGCTCAAACATTTGTTTTACTTCTAACTGTTGGCATAACTTATAAAGTAGCGGTTGTGTATCAGATTTGCCCAGCTCAAGCTATCACCATAGAAGCAGAGGAACGAGAAGATGGCAGCCGCAGAACAACAAGGTAAAAGATTCATCTCGCAGATTGGACTAGGGCCATGTTTGGCAACCATAAGCCAACTTATTTTATGAGCTTAATAAAAAAAGTCTCGTTTGGTTCGTCATAGTAAACTCTAGAGGTTTTTTCCATCTTTTTCCAATTATGCCCTTTATATGTTTACAATTAATTTCTTAACATGTGTGTTTGGCTAACAGTCGGTTTATTAACCAATAACTAGTTATTAGCTAACATTCAGTTTATTAACTAAGAAACTAGTTTTTCAGCTAACAGTTACCTTGTCGTATCTCTTCCTCTCTCATTGGATGATTTTCACAGGTACGACATTGATATGACAAAGTGTATATACTGTGGATTTTGCCAAGAAGCATGCCCGGTTGATGCAATTGTAGAAGGCCCCAACTTTGAGTTCGCTACTGAAACTCACGAGGTTATTTGGAACATCTGACTCTAATCATTTTAATAATCTTGCATCTCTAACCAAATTATAGACGCTGATACCGTGATTCTTGTAGGAACTTCTATATGATAAGGAGAAGCTGCTTGAAAATGGGGATCGGTGGGAAACTGAGATTGCCGAGAATCTTAGATCTGAGAGCCTCTATCGGTAAATTTGTTTTTTTTTTTTGTGTAATCTCCCTTTTTTGTGACCGATGAAAGAAATAAACGGACCAATCTTTGGTCGTAAAGTTTATAGACTTTGTTTTTTTATTTATTATTCGATGAAAAACTGATCTCATCTTTAAACAACTTGGATTTATCCATTTTTATGAATTTTTTTCTTACTGTTGACATTTTGTTTCAGTTGGTTCTTTTTTTGAAATTGAGGCATAGTGTAGTAAAGAACATATTGCCTACAATACAAATTTTCTTTTAGAAACTCTCTAGCTTTGGAGTGTTTACATGGTTGTGTGGTGCGGTTTAGAGTCAAACCTGTAAGTTGAATTGTGCAAGTCTCTAACGGTAAAAAATATGCACCGTAATATTTGATATATACTTAACGTCTACTGAAATATACAATAAATTGAATCACAATACTTATAATCAAAAGTTCAAAACAATTCAAAGTTTGATAGTATATATACAAAGTCAATCAATATGAAGTATAGATTCCCGCTTAAAAGTTTGATTGGTACGATTGCAACCAAATCAAGTAAAGAGTTGTCCAAATTAATAGAGTCGTGTTGACTTCTCTATTTCCAAATAAGATATAACTTAAATGAGGAAATTATTTAAAAAAATTTGAAAGGTTTTTTTATGCCACATAATTATTTAAGAGTGATCAATCATTCACGTCGCCTCATTTAAGTTATGTAAGTAAAAAATAAAGAGTTAATTTGTTTAAAATGTAAGAAATTACCCGTTATTACAAAGCAAAAGTTTAAAAATACACAACAAACTATTACATTTTAAATGATTATGTTTCTGAACTATTTTTTAAATAAAAAACTATTAATATTTTGAACTATTTTTTAAAAATCATTGAACTTTCTCATTTTGAATGATTAAGTCCCCTGAACAAAATTTTTAAAATAAATAAACTATCCAACTTTTAAAAATTGGCTACTTACATCGATTAAACGAAAAAAAAAACTAAATTAGTTTGAATTAAAAGGACATAAGTAACACATTTCTAAAAGTTTGTTGTTTTATTTTATTAGAAAATGTTTATAGACTTGATCATTTAAAATGGATAAGTTTAAATGATTTTTTCATTTTAAAAAACAGTTCAATGTCTAATCATTTAAAATGAAAAAATTTAATGATTTTTTCATTTAAAAAAATAATTTAATGACTTAATCATTCAAATATAAAAAATTAATAATTATTCATTAAAAATAGTTAAGGAATTTAATCATTCAAAATCGTTGCAACATTTTATAAAATGTAAGGGCATCTTCAACAACATTGCTAAAATAGAAAAAAATGGGTTTTTGTTTACTATTCTTCTCTAACAACATTGCTATCTTGATTGCTAAAATAGATTCTTGGAGAAATCTCTAAACATAGAGAATTCTCTATAATTCTATAAATAGGAGAGAAATAATTATTTAATTCAATCCATCAATAACATAATTCTTTTATCATTTTATATTAAGCTTTTCTTTGAAAGTGCATTGAGAATATAAATTAAATAATATTATATTAATATAATTTATGTTAAAATAGCAAAAATAAATGAGATGAATGTAACATTGTTTTAGAACTTTTGATTCTCTATTTTGTAAAAATTATAGCAAACCTTGAGATGTTCGGTCATTGTTTAAATAAAAGAAAAATAAAAATAAGGAAATCTATAAACGCAGCGACGACGAGGAAAGTGGTGCCGGAAAGTGAAGGACAGTTATCGCCGGCGATGATACGAGCGGTGATAGTAATGAACGACCAAGGCAAGCCTCGCCTTGTCAAATTCTACGAGCATCAGGTTTTGTATTTTTCTTTGATCTCCCGTAAATAGAAAAAAGTAATCGATAATATTCCTAAAATTTATCTGCCAACTGCTTGATCGTCGATTGTGATGTGAATTGCAAGGTTAGCCCGTGGAGAAACAACAAGAAATCATTCGGAGCATATACGGAGGTTGGCGTCTTTACGAATTTCTGTTTTGTGAATATGATCAGTTTCATTTCTATTTTTAGTTGAGTTGTGGATAGGAAAATATAATAATTTGCTTGATCCGGTTCTGTTCATGCTAAAATTAAAGCAATGCATATTACTTCGAGTTAGGATCGATAATTGCTTAAATATAGGATTAGATATCGAAATTACAGTAGCATTCTATCTTGTGGACTTTGTAACCCTAGTAGTGGTGGTAGTAGTTGGCTGTCCACTTGAAGAATTGACAGTTCTAACTAGCAAATCCTCTATATCATGATGTCTTTTCTTGGTTTTGTTGGAAGCTTGTTCGATGGAGATTCCATAAATCATGAGTTTAATCTTCATTTCCCAACCAATAGAGTTGCGAAACTGACTGTTGTTTGGCTGAATTGATGTATAGAAGGCGATCTTCTATACATTTGATTTGTTTTTTGTTGGTGGACCATTAAGGGTAATTTGTTTGAAATTTTGGTGCAGTTCTATGCAGTAGAGCGGAGAATGTGAGCAACTTTGTTCAAGCAGAATCAAGTTTTGGACCGGTATGTTATCCTTTTTTTGTTATTTGTTTTATATTTGTAAGTTGTCTGTATAAGAGCATGGAATGTGATTGGTCTTGCTTGAGTGAAAGTTTGAGTGTCCAATGTAATTGTCATCTAGTACTTGCTCAAGATAATCTTGTAGGACATGATGCCATTACCCAGTGGTGGATCCATGAATTCCAATTTGGGGATGCACATGTGCATACCTGGTGATGCCCAGCACATATGCTTTATGAATCAAGTTGTAGATGAAGCACAATGTGATCTAAATATATGCTGTAAATACATGAACTACCTAGGTCAACTGTTAGGTCAAGCCAACTCAGATCGCTAGCGATTATTTTCACCTTTTCATTTATTTTCTCTTTGTGTGTGTAATGAATACTTAAACAGCATATCTAATGCCGAGCAATGGAACATCTGGACGGGATTGTAGCTTTTCCTTTTTCCTTTCCTTGCTTTAGGCAAAGAACAGTAGTTTATAAGTAAAATGTATGCATTTACTAGTGTTGATCCTTTCTTCTTTTACTTGAAGACTGATTTCAATCTGTCTTCACACCTCGTTCGATGCATCAACCCTTTGCAGACTTATTCGTGTCGGCCGACTAAAGTTGAGAACAACTTCAGTTTGTCAATGGTCACCATCTCCGTTAACGTGTTAGCATGATTTTTGCTACCGGAGAGGCGGAGATTTTTTTTTACGTTAGAATTTCATCCTCTAACAAATATATGATGAAGTGATAACACAACCCGATATGCTTGGGTCTCGAGTGAAAAACATAATTCTTTGGAGATGTATAGCACTTTGACTGTCACTATACAACTCATTCTTCTCTGGTTTGAATCCCAAACTTATTAACAACCCTTGAAACCATATCATTTTGATAAGTGCCAAAGGATTGCAATTGAATTGTAATAGAAAATCACGATTAGTGAAAATAACCGTGGTTTCTAGAGTGCGGTCCTCTCCACAATTGGAAATCTCACAGGAAAAAATGACGTGCTCATCCATTCTTCACTCCCTTATTTATACCGACTTCTAACCAACTCAAATAAAAAAGACTCTCTTACCCTTCCTTTTCCTTCCTTACAGATCAAGCATACATTTTGCCACCCGTTATCTCCCCCTTTCTTCATAGAATACACCTTAACTATTGGTGGCTTATCAATAACCCCCCCCCCCCCCCCCCCCAAAACGAGTCATCTTGTCGTCAAGGTCAAACGAAGGAAGTTGTTGGCAAATGATTTTGTAAGGCTCCGAGGTACCCTCCCGTTCCGGTAGTCCTTTTCGGCCGATTTACACCTCCACACAGGGGCGAACCTACTAAGGACCGAGCGGGGTCCTGTGCACCCGCTCACTTGATTACTTTAAAAGAAAAAAATGTAGGTGGCTTGAAGGTGCACCCACTTGATTTTGAGAATGCCCTTAAGTACTTTAAACTAAACTTGTAACAAAAACGAGCAATTGGCGAGATGGTTTGCCTTGACCCAAATAACACTCCCAATTTAATGAGGTTTGGGGTTCGATTCTCACATGTAGCACTTATGTATTTTTTTGTTAATAAGCAGAGAAAGCCCATAACTTCTCTTCATAAATAACATATTGAACACTCTATTAATTTCATATAATGTTGTTTGATCATTAATTTTCTTCAAAAGTATAAAATTTTCATCTTTGTTTGTTTGTATTTCTGATTTGTTTTTAGTTATTGATTTGATTATTATTACTCGAACCTTCGAGGTTCAGGGGATGTAGTAGAAGGTTATTTTTCATGTGACCGTTGGATGCTACTTTCACCAACTTGTTCTTCTGTTTGCGGCTCTTCCTCGACTGTTTGCTTCTCCATATGGCCTTCGAAAACATCGGCTAACTCTACAAATGTTTGCCCACAATTTATAGAGTTACAGGCTGTTGTTGTATGTTATCCGTGTATATCTTCTCATTGAAGATCACATCCTTGTTGTGGATGATTTTTCTTATTTCATCGTCCCATAAATCAATTTTTCTCATTCAAGATCACAAGCTCAAGTTGCTTCTTCTTTGGTGTTTTGGAACTTGTTTGAAAGCTGGCTTTCTTCTGCTTATGCTATCTTTACATATGTCAATTTTGATCGATTTGAGTTCGGACAGCATCTCTTTTGATTGCATAATCTTTTAACCCTTTTTCACTTGTGTGGCCGAGTCTTTGTAATCAAACAAGGTCTTCCTGTTAGATAAAGAGTGCCACTCTTCTTAGTTCTTACCTTGTGCAATCATCATTGCTCCCCTTAAGATCTTCCATTCATTGCCACTGAAGGTTGTATTGTAGCATTCACTAGCAAACTGAGATTAAGTTCTTCTCTAGGGCATCCTTAGGTTCCCACGTGGACCCATTTAATTTAATCTTCACTACACCCTATATTAAAACAGGGTTGGATTCCAGTGAGAAGTGCCAAATTTGGTGAGAAGTGGTTATCAACCGTTGGATGAGAAATGGACGAACATTAGGATGAGATGCACCGGATCAATTCCCTTTTAAGCCGCAATTTATGGGAGGGTATTTGATTAGAAGTGATCAACGGTTTAAAAGTACTTCTCACCAAAAATGGCACTTCTCACATGATCCCATGCCCTATTAAAACAAATACTTCTTTAAGATATCTTTTAAGTTTCACAACATGACAGATCAGCGTCCGTGTCAAAAATCGAGTAAGGCTGACACTTCTTAGCTGTGTCCAACACGTGTGGCTTGCTTGTTTAATATCTTACCACTTTCAAGTCCTTTAATGTTTACAGAAATTTGTTCCTTCTGCCTGCAGGATACCAGACTTGTATACAAGACATTTGCTACACTCTACTTCATTGTCATATTTGATGATTCTGAAAATGAGCTTGCCATTCTTGATCTTATGCAAGGTATGGGTATGTCTTAACACTGGAATTTTGTTTTCCTTTTTAATATCCATGTAAGGCTATGAAAGGGAGCGGGAACAGTGAAATTTATAACCTCCCGCTTAATGCTAGCCCTACTTGACCAATGGCCCATTTTACCAATGGTTTTAGCACATTAATCTGCAACACATGAAGTAGCCCTGAGTTTTTCAGATTTTAGAATTATAACTTTTTAAATAAAATGAACACCCTTAAACATGAAATTCGACTCTCCTTTGTCTCACTCAAGTGAATTGGTTTTGAGAGCATTCCACCACTTCTTTGAAACTTTTAGAACCCACATTTAACTCAATATGGTTTAATTATGTGTGAGTTGCTATATCTGCGAGCCTTGTGTAAATTTCTTACCTGTGCATTGATGTATCAATTATGTTCAATGGATCCTCTATTAAAAGTTTATCTGCATTTCATTGGTCCAATAAAGAGATGCCAACGCATTCTTTACGTGCTTATTACTTTCATATTTTTGGATATATCCGATGGTAATGTGTTTTTTTAATGTCTTGAATTTCAGTATTTGTGGAGACGTTGGACAAGTGTTTCAGTAATGTTTGTGAGCTTGATATAGTGTTCAATTTCAACAAGGTTAAATCTCTTTTCCTCCATTCCTACCCTAAGAATCATCATGACGTTTGAGACTGAGTATTAGTATCAAAATCAAAATCAAAGGCATTATTAAAATTATAATGAAGTTTGATTGCTAAAAACTATTACCACCATGTGGTTTGTAGTAATTTGATAGTTTAATAGGTTTATCAATCCCTATTGTGGGTCACGCTGGTTCGAGTAAGCGGGGCAGTGGATTTAAATACTCTGGACTTACTTGGGGGTATTTTGTTAAATGACGTTAAATCACTGTTACCCTTCCCTTTTCCTCCAATCAAATTTCGGCTAGTACGTAACCTTAGGGGGTGGTTATGTAAATGTACATTTAGGGGGTATATATATATATATATATATATAGAGAGAGAGAGAGAGGAAGGTTCAAACGAGAACGCTAACTATTTAAGAAAACAAGAAAACGACAAATCATGTGCAAAATCACATGTGATTTTACATTACCTGCAAAAATGTGATTTTGGCCACGACTTAAAGTGGTGGGAAAAGTCGCGTAATCATATATGATTTTGTACGTGAATCATATATGATTTTGTACATAGCGGTTGTTTTCTTGTTTTCTTAAATAGTTAGTGTTCTCTTATGAACCCACCTCTCTCTCTATATATATATAAATTAAAAGAGAGAGGGAGGGAGGGCAACGTTGACGTTTTATTGGAGGGACATGAAAGGAATAGGAAAGGGGTAACAGTATTTTTTTTTCTTAATGAGGCGAATGACTTAAAAATATTTATATTATTCAGTAACCTTCTAAGAGCATCTCCAACAGCTATGCTAAAATAGAAAAAAGAGGGATTTTAGCAATTTTTGCTCCAACAGCTATGCTATCTTGTATGCTAAAATAGAGAAAATATGAGAGAGAAGGTAAAAATCTCCAAATTTGAAGAAATTTTCTTGTATGCTAAAATTAGAGAAAAGAGAAATAATATTTTATTCTTTCCACCAATAAGAGACATTTGAATTATAAGGTTAAGGAGAGAAAAATAATATTTTATTAATGTATTGATTATTTTAATATTTTAATTAATACTACAATTTCTAAAATAAATAGCTGTTGGAGTTGGAAACAAGTTTTTTTAGAGTTTTTGACTTTTGATACTCTATTTTAGAAAAAATATAGCATAGCTGTTGGAGATGCTCTAAGTCCTGCCACTGTAAATCTCGGAAAAACACTAGAATGTTAATCTGTAAAAGTGACTTCCATAAAAGGTGATTTGACTATTCTACAAATTGAGGTTAAAAATAGGGAAATTGACTCAAACATTTACACCTTTAAATTGATCTCCTAGCATTCCTCTCCCACTTTTATCAAAATATCACTACCTCCGTAATTTTGAGGCCCAGATCCGCAAATTGCGGACGGACCCAGGCCCGCAATTTTTTTAAGAAAAATTGACCGGATTCGGTTTTTTGTCTTTAGCTAGGTCTGCAAACTACGGACCTAGATTTTGCGGTGGTGAAATTTCGGTCAAAATGAAATAGAAATGGCTAGGAGACCAATTTGTTGGTCTGAAATGACTATTTAAGTCAATTTCCCTTAAAAATATAGTGGGTTGGGTTTTTGAAACTTCGATTTGGCCAAGAATGGACTTATGGACCCTTGTTAATTAGGATGTCGTGTCTTTCCATTGTGGTGTATTCATTTTCTTTCTATTTTGAGTTGTTTTGACAGGCGTTACTACGTTGGTTCATTTCTTTCTATTTATGGATTTTCTTGGCTTAGTTTTCCCTGACACCAACCATTTTCCCTGCACCAGTAAAAGTACATCTTAGCTCAACATTATTTACTGCATGTTTAATTTATCTTGCAGGTACATACCATCCTGGATGAGATTATTTTGGGAGGTCAAGTTATTGAAATGAGTTCTTCTGAAGTTGTAAAGGCAGTAGACGGCATATCATGGTCCTCTCTCTCTCTCTCTCTCTCTCTCTCTCTCTCTCACACACACACACACAAACGCGTAGTTTTAGTCCCATGAGGCCCACTCGACTGATTGAAGGTTGAAACTACATATTTTGTGCAGGCTGGAGAAGAACCCAAATTCAATCCTTCGAGTTCCAAAATCAATATCTGGTTGGCAGGGACGATAAATCACCACACAACTATAACCTCTGTGTAAGTTTAGTGATCCTAACAAAATTATCACTTTAGACGTACATTCTTGAATTGTTGTCACAAAACAAATGGGTCTATATAACTAATGTACCCATCCAATCTGTTTATTTGTTCACCAATAGGAATGGATATGCTAATGAGGTACATGAAAGGTGAATCAACAAAATATCAGCAAGGAGCAGATGACTTTGGTCCCATTTTCACATGGATTACTAAACTACACTGTTCTCGAATTACCCATATGTTTTTGTTTATGGTTTATAATGTATAGCCCTTATCATGGATTGTATATTTTGACATGGGTAGTTTAGTAATTTATAAACCTGTCATCTCCCTAAATTTTGTTTCCACTTATTTTGGTGGAACATGAAAAATGCTTTTTTTGCCTTACCCAGTCTTCCCTGGTCTCAATCTAATTGTCACACCCTGGACAAGTTTTGTTTTGTACTGTGTTGTCTGTATTTTTGTCTTGGCAGGTTAATGGTCTGGGTGGCTTATTTCCTCAGCCATGGTGCTTCTTTATGGCTTAATCGTTAAGTCATTAAGCTAAAATGACTATATGGAATAAGCTCACTTGTCCCCTATTAAGCCACCCCAAACAAATTAATACCATAAATAATCCAACCCAATCTCTTAGCCTCCCTCAATCCCATTGGTCTTCCGTCCTTAAAATAAACAGATTTTTATCCGGACGGACAACCTAATCCATACCCGACTTAATGCAAAAGAAAATAAACCTCTTGGTCTCAATCTAATTGTCGACCAATTGTGAGACAAACAAGCTTTGTTCTGTCCTGTCTCGTAGCCTCACAACCAAAGGCACCTGTCAAAATGGTTCCCGAAAGAAGACGGTGATAATTATCCCAATTTGTTTCTCTCAAGAACCGGATCACAACAAAATCCATTACAATTTACAACAAAAAATTGCTTGCTTTTAACCATAAACAACAAGCCCAAAAAAAACCCATAAATTGAAACAACAAAACCGAAAGAAAAAGAAGAAAAAAAAAGGTCTTAAACAAGGTTAATTTGCGGTTTTAAACCGGTTTTTCCTATGACTGTATATCGCACCCACATGCAATTTATCTCTTCTTCTCTATCAAGAAAAACAAATCATCTCTTCTTTTTGTAGTATCATCAACATAAATTAACTTAAACTTTTACCTGCCATGGATTGTACATGGTGTTCTAATGGGGGTGGTGGGGTGCTTTTACCTCCTGCTTCTGCGTTATTAACAAAGAATCAATCTTTTTCCATCTCTCAATACTCATCGTCCGATCTATCTTCATCTTGCACATCCAACGGTTCAGGGAACACATCCTTCGATTGCTTTCTATTTGACGACGAATGATCTCCTCCCCCATTAGGCCCACTCCCCTGTGAATGTGACCTTGTGGTCCCCGACTGCTTAATACTACTGGGTCCCGCCCCTCCTGCCACCATGTCCGTTGAGCTATTCCGCCAGCTACTGAACAATGCAGCATTCCACGAACCCCTAGAGGAAGGCGTTCGTAGCCTCGCTGAGCTTCCACTTTCTTCTCTTACCACTTTCAATGGGTTTTCCAAAGCTTTAAGTATGTATCTCATAAGGGGCCGCCTCGTGGGCTTTGGATTCAGGCAAGATCGGGCCACGACAGCCATGGCCCACACTTCTTCTAATAAATCTTCGTCTATGATTAGATATGGGTCCACGATGTTTGTAACGAGTTCTTTGTCGTATATGTTGATATATGGAAGCATCCCTTCTAATATATCTTTTGTGTTTGGATCATTTGATGCACTGATACCCATCTTTCCCGTTACGAGCTCCAGTAAGACCTTCCCGAAGCAGTACACGTCATAAGCACATGTCGCTGTGGCCACACCTAAAGATCATAATTTCGTGCATTAATAAGAAGAAAAATAAGTGCCCATGTTTCTATTTCAGTTTGTCCCAAAATAAGTGTGCGCTTTAAAAGATAAGTGTCTACTTTCCAATTCTACCTTAATTATGAGACGAAGGAAATTCATTACTTGTCTGTTATTAAGGGTAAAATTGTCATTTAGGTAACTAAAAAGTGTAATGATTACAAATTTCTAAACGGTGTGCCCTTTTCATTGTCGACATCTATTGATCATAAAGATCGGACGATATGTTATGAGAAGTATTGGGAATCCGGCTCTTGGGAATCCGGCTCTTGGAGCAAGAGTAAACTACTAGACATTTTCAAATACGTCAACACGTTTGTGATGTGAAATGAAAAGGTGCAAAGGAAACTTGAAACCAGCAGAACGAGAAACTTACCGGAAGCACCTTGTTCAGATGTCCTGCACGAAACGAAGAGAATTTTTGTGTTAAAAACTCAAATATGAATGATTCACTGTGCAAATGTTCATAATTTAAATATCCGTATATCAGGTAGGGTCTGAGGGTAGGATGTACGCGAATAAGGGGTAGAGAGATTGTTTCCGTACAAATCCTATAAATTACTAAAATCGTCTTGTCCAAACCTCGACCATAAATGTTAAGAAACAACTAAGAGCATCTCCAACAGCTTCCCCATTTTGGAGAAAATGGGGAAAATGGGGATTTTGGAACACAAATAAGCTCCAACAGCTTCCCCAAAAGTTTCCCCAAAATGGGGATAATAGGATTTTCCCTAAAATTTTCTCCAAATATGGAGAATACTCCAAATATGATTACAAGTGTTTTTCCAAATATGGGGAATCTGTTGGAGATGGGTGTAATTTTTTTTGGGGATTTTGACTTTTGCTTCCCCATTTTGGAAAATTTTTGGGGAAGCTGTTGGAGATGCTCTAAGGTTTAATTAATTTCTTAAACCTTAATGTTTTAAACAAGGTTTATTGAATATATATATATATAATATATGTCCGCATGGGATTTACTGAGTTAGGCTTTATCTTTTATGTATTCAGTATCCAATTTAAAACCAAATATCCAACGAAACCTCAAATACGACCTTATGTCAAAAAATTATTTTATTTATTGACTTGGATTAAGACCTCCTAACTTAAAACTATGAAAGATGCATAATCCTAAAACCATGCTCACATTGAAAGAGACCGTTCCTTCAAAAAGGCAACGTTCAAGGTAAGCATGGTTTCAAGAGGGTTCATTTTCATCGTTCCGATATGCATCCAAGATGAAATCATGTGTTTATTAATTACTATACTATTGTGCCCACAATAATCCAAACGATAAGATAGTCCTAGAAGCTGGATCAAATCACGAAACCTACAACTAGCCAAATTTATGCAATTCTACTATGCAGATGTACATGGATTCTAGAAATCGAGCTACTGTTGACCGGAGGGCATGCACTCGTGTTAATAATAATTATTTTATACAGAATCATGAGATCTGATCAGATTTGTATTCAATCTTTGGATTTGAAAGCTAAAAATCTGATTCTATTTCAAGTTTTAGCGCTTTAGTATCCGATATTGCCCTATTCTACAAGGAAGCTTTTTAAAAGTTGCATGCTTTACTCTTATTATACCGTTACTAGAAAGCTTTGTTCATGTTGGTTGCACTTCTTTTTCATTTCACGGCACTAGTAATTCATCAAAAACATTATTTAGCAAGATCTTATTGGTCGGATTTGGGAATTTGATAAGAATCATATTACTATTTACTTCAAATCCAATTCAATAGACCCGATATGCAACTAAAATGGTAGATCTCACTCATAAGTTGGGACCTAATAATAACGCATACAACCCGGACGTGGGATCCAGGGGTGGGATATACGCAGTGTGTGAGTGTGTGCGTTTGTGTCAGAACGTCACAACTCACAAGATTGAGATTGAGTTCTGATAAAAAAAAATGAAACAAGAACTTTCAAGATAGAAATCTTGATGAGGAATTATACCCTAAACGTGCAAGTTTTTCATTTCGCATATAAAGGCGCCTTTTTTATTTTTAATACGAAAAGGGGTATTTTGGTACTTACTGCGGTAATCTGAGCAACCTGGTGAACCGATTTGAATGACTATCCCCTTCTTGAGAACACACCTCACTTAGGCTCCCTAATCGCACTTCATATTTATCATCAAGAAGTATACTGCTAGCTTGAACATCCCTTCAATTTAACGAAACAAAAAAAACAAGAATTTAAAAGATAGAATCTTGACACTATGCAAAATATACTCGTATAACTTCAATGATAGAAAACTTATCAAGAATATGAATGATATATCATATTTTAGCAGAAAATACAACAATAGAATGATAGATAAGCTTTCATGATATAATCCGAGCTTCATGAAAAAAAATTGAACGCGAGTTTAGCAAGAAAAGAGGCTACCAATAACAATATTATACGCATAAATGGCATTTCTTTCTATTTGTATCACATATATCCATATCTTGTAGCAAGTATCCTTATATAAACCGTTAAAATAACGTATTTTTAGCAATTCCTAGTTAGTAATAGATATGAAATCATACCTGTGAACAAGGGGTGGATTACATTCATGATGCAGGTAAGAGAGCCCTTCAGCAGCTCCTAATGCAATTTTCAATCTTGTAATCCAATCCAACAACTGTAAGCTATTGTCCTCTGAATCCTTTTTCCTGTACAAAGAACTCAACAAATCGCCATTTGGCATGTACTTGTAAACGAGAAACTTTCCATTCTCGTTCTCCAAACAATGTCCCAAAAGCGGCACCAATCGGGGATGAGATACTTTGCTGAATAAATCTAACTCTAGCATGCAACTATCCTTCGCTCCTGAACGCGCATCAAATCTTTTAATCACCACGGGTATCCCACCCTCAAGAACACCCCTAAAAAGATCACCTGAATGCCCATTTTTTATAAAATTTGCTTCACTGAAGTCACCGGTGGCTGCAAGAATCTGCTGATAAGTGAACGCTTCTCCCAAACTCGAAAGATCCAATGACACTCCCGTTGGCGGTGGACCAGCAGCAGCTGGCGGTGCGGGTCCCACCCCAGTCCCTCTTTGAGTAGTTGCACAACTCTTTCGGCAGCATACAATCACCAGAATTGCCACAATCGCGAGGAGGACAAGGAGCCCAACGCCGCCCAAGACTGCCGCCAGTATGATCACTCGATTGTTGCTTTTATGCCCAATTCTAGGTGGCGGAATTGTCCCATTTGGGAACCCAAAATTGTCAAACGGCAAATTCCTCATGGAATAAAATGTTGCACAATCTCGTATACTCCGCTGAGTCGTGGTGTTCCTGAGGCAGTTTCGACTTAAAGACGCAACCCCATGTGCGTAATCTGGAACCTTGCCTTGCAAGTAATTGTAGGAAAGATCCACGGAACTAAACCTCCTCAGAATCGATGTGAGGTTTCCATAAAACATATTATGCGACAGATTGAAAACCGCAGATGTGATATTAGCATTCAAATCAAGATTCGGTAGAAATCCAATAAAGTTATTATCGGATGCATCAAGAAAGCTCAAATTAGGAAGTGACCATAATGCATCAGGGAGATTTCCAGTGAAGTTATTATGATCCATAACTAGAACTTGCAACTCGCTTCTAGAAGAAAACAAGTCAGCTGACAAGTTACCCGAAAGCAAATTGTTCTTGATAATTAATCTCTTCAAGTTAATTAATCTCACGAATTCTGATGGAATCGTTCCAGAAAACGTATTGAAACTTAGATCAAGAACAAGCAAGCTAGTAATGTTGCCCAATTGGGTGGGAATCGGAGAAGAAAGACTGTTACTTGAAAGATTCAAGAACCGAAGATTTGGCAGGTTTCCGAAAGCTTCAGGAATGATCCCAGATAAATAATTTGAAGACATATCAAGGGAAGAAAGATTGAGTAAAGATCCAAAAGATGAAGGGATTAAGCCAGTGAGGGAATTTCTGGATAAATCAAGAACCGAAAGGCGCGATAATTGACCCAAACTAGATGGAATAGTACCAGTAAGGGAGTTATCAGATAAATACAATTGATTGAGATTCGATAAATTCCCAAAAGTAAAAGGAATAGCACCAGAGATTTGACAAAACCTAAGATCAAGAGATTGAATGGTTTGTAGTTGAAGCCCTAATCCATTAGGAATTGAACCAGGAAGAGTGAACCTTGAAGCATTAAAGGAAACCAAATTGGTTAAATTAGCAAGAGCATCAACTGCAAATTGAGGGTTTCTTCTCCCAATTCTAGTTCTCTTAAACCCTGAAATATTGATCCCAATAACACTACCATTTTGACACAAGATTCCTACCCAATTTAAACATGGATTGGATTTTATAGGCCATTGTTTTGATCTTAACCCTAGCGATGATCTAAGCTGGAGCAGAGCTGCTCGTTCTGCCCTAAATCTGGCCACCGCCGGTGGTGGTGGTGGTGGTTGTCGTTGTTCAAATGTACTCTGAAACAACAACGACCACAACAATAATACAACAAACCTACTCCCCATGGCTATGATCTTTCAAGACCAGAAACCTGTGTTTTCAATCGCATTGACATTTTTCCTAAATTATAAAATATAAACAAAAATGGCAATGCGAAATTGAGTAGTGAAAATTAGGGATACACCAAATATTATACTCTTAACACACAATGCTCATACCTTCGTATCTTCAATTGATCACAAAACCTCTATCGTTGTTCTCTCTCTAACCTTTATTTCAGTTCGTACGGTTGACGAAAGAGAGAGAGTTTTAAGAATAAAAAATTGGAGGTAAAAAAAAGGAACTACATAAAGTTTCTAGAGGGAGAAAACGATGAATCTGGAGAGAGAGAGAGAGAGAGCGAGAGTTTGTGTTTGATCAGTCGCAGAGTATCAAAATCAAAACCCTCTGACATTCATGAATGCGGATGAGAATCAAGTTGTGATGTTTGCCGGCGACGGAGATCGTGACCGGCAAAAAAGGTTGTCCGGTGAGCGGTTGTGAGTGAAGAAGGTTGTGAAAGATCCGGTACGGTGGGGCACGTTGACTGTAGCTAAGCTCAAAACCTCTGCTACAACTCACTCTCTCACTAAATTAATTTTCTCTCTCTACATATACATACAGATGGCCGTGTGTATACCAATCTGCATCCATCCAAAAATGTTTGATTTTGTGAATTAAACCTATTATCGACTAAATTTTTATTATGTTATATTATATTGTATTATATATTTAATAATATATAATATAGATGTCAAATAAAAGATATATTTATAATGTATATATATATATATATATATTCTAGAGAGAGAGGGAGGTTTATCACAAAAAATAATATATATATATATAAAGTTTGCGTAAAACTCTGATAATTATTTATCTGAAGCGTGTATATAAATGAAATTGTTTTTGGACATATATTATATATGTGTATACCTGATAAATTATCTATGAATTACTTGTATACACATGTCTGTATCAAAGATTAACAGTTAGCTAAGTGTTCCTTTTTATTTTTTTACGAATTTATATATATATATAGGGGAGGTATCCGTTGCAAACCAGTCAGTTTGTGCAAACCTCGTACAAACCAATCTACCAATCACGTAACTTTGTTTTTTTATCCATAAGGGTATTTTAGGGCTTTTAGCATATTGTTTCATCTCCACCAATCACGTAACTTATTGTTTTATATCCATAACTTTTTTTTATATCCATAAGGGTATTTTAGGGCTCTATCGGAAAATATAGATTCATGAAGCCAAATTTTATATTCATGAAGCCAAAATATAGATTCATGAAGCATCAACAACAAAAAATTGCAGATTCATCATTGTAGATTGGTTTGTACGGGGTTTGCACAAACTGACTGGTTTGCAATTGAGACTTCACCTATATATATATATATATATATATAAGATCTCTCTCTTAAACTTACAAATAATTATTAATTGCACATTTAAAACTTGACTATCATACAACAACAATTAATACCAGTTGTATCACAATATCTTTCAAATATTTTAATATTAATTACTAATAAGGAAATTATTTGCCTTCTAAAAGCTCAAATATATCAAAATTAAATGCCTTTTTAATCTAAAATTTTGATATTAACATTGATTTTTAACATACAATTAATTATAGTGTTTTATTTTTAAAATGCAAGCACAATTGCAATGCTGTTAAAATGAAAAATTCAATATTTGTTTTATAAACAAATGTAACATTTAAGTTGATAAATGTAATTAAAAAAATTAATGCTTATTCTGATAAAAGGTTGATACACAAAAAAAATTTTAAATAAAATTTCCTAAATTATATGATTGTGTAATAACTATGATCATTTATCTATTAATTATAAGATTTATATGATTTTTTTTAAATGAACAGTACAAATTTTGAGTATTTTTAATCAATAAATATGATTCCTAAAACATTATTACTCCATATTTATGGAATTTAATTAACTCAATCTGGCAATTAATATTGAATTTATGAAGATATAAAGCAGACTTGTGTGAATTACATCTTCAATCTAGCATAAAAATAAATAAATGAAAAAAATCCAAACCATTCAACTAGATTAATTTACAGAGGTGTTGTCTTGCAGAGGCGGATCCAGGAATTTTTTCTTACGGTGACATCTTTGACGAACCTAAAAAAAATTCACATCGCCCGATGTTGTTTTAGCCTAATTCCACTGCTTTGAGAATTTTTTTTTTAATTTTTTTCTTGATTTCGAGGAACTTTAAAAAAATCAATTTCGAGAGAACTTTTCGGGGTTTTTTGGTTGACTTTTAGAGTTTTTTTGGAATTTTTGGTTGATTTTAAGAGTATTTTGGGGATTTTTGATTGATTTTAAGAGCTTTTTTGATACGGTTGCACCCTCCAAAATAATACGGTTGCACTCTTCATACCGCTACAAAATTTTACCCTTCGTCGGATAAACGATACGGTGGCACGTGCCACCGTATGCACTACTCTAGGTCCGCCATTGATTTGCACCCTTTAATATTGAAATCAGTTTAAATCATAACATTAAAAATATAATAAATAAGTTTTGGTGAAATTACTAAGTAGGAGTGTATTTAACAATGTATAAGGGTGTAATTAGCCTCCTTGATACAAAATTTTGAACATAATAGTACAAAAAGTTACATCACTTATTACAAATATATATATATATATTGAATTGTGTTCCAATGAGAATGAAAGTTATGGTGCAAAAGATAAAAATAAATCTCCACCCATGATGCACCCAGATGAGACGCATCAAGATGTATCAGAGCAATTCTCGTACCAAACACGTGTGGATTTGAGATTAAAAGTGATCAATGATATCTTTTTTTATTTATTACATTAACTATTTTTCTCACACAATCATTCATTCTTTTATATATATATATATATATATATATATATAGGTTCAAAAGAAAACCTCTAAAAATGAATAACTAAGGAACACCCTGATAGACATGAGATCATGTGAGAAGTGTCACCAGAGTGTTCCTCGGTTCTTCATTCTTTTGAGGTTTTCTCACACACACATATATATATGGGCAGGTTCAAATGAGAAGACAGCTCATTTATGAGAAGGCGAGAAAGAATGTGGGCCACATATTTCATTATTTAAAAAATAACATAAAAAATAAAAAAATATTTTAGAAATTAAGATAATTATCATTTTAAATTGAATAAATTCTTAAATATCTCATATATCTTTTAATTAATTTTATGTAATAATTGCACTGTTGGTCCCTAAAATGAAATAATTACGTGTTTGGTCCTTGTGGTTTACATTTTCTCACGTCCTTGGTCCCTTTCCTCTAACACCATTACTTGAGTCTGTTAAACAGGTTAAATGAAGAGGGCAATTTAGTCATTTTACTCAATTTCTTATTTTTTTTAATTAAAAAGATACATCTCTTCCTATCTCTCATCTTTTTTGATAATATACACACAAATATATATATATATATATATATATATATATAGAGAGAGAGAGAGAGTAAATTACATTTTTGGTCCTTGTGGTTTACACTCATTATCAATTTTGGTCCCTTTTTCAAACTAATTACACTTTTAGTCATCATGGTGGTTATTTTGTTTCAATTTTGGTCCTTCTGACCAACTTTAATTAAAATAGTTATTTAGCTTAAGGGTATTTTAGTCCATTTACATTTTCTTGTGTTTTTCATTTTTTGTTTTTTTAGTTTATAAAGTGAGTTATAGTTTTAGCCCTTATGGTTTGCCTTTTTTCATTTTATACCCTTGTTATGTTAATTAATTAATTATAATTTTTACTAACAATACATTAAAAATACACATTTCATTTTGTAAATTACACCATTAGAAAAGTATTGTCGACATCTTTAAAATGAGTTAATTATTAAATATTTTTAACTTTTACGTAATTTATCCAATCTATATACACACACAAATTCGTCTACACTAATTTAAAGATTTTTCTATATTAAGTTGTGTTAAATTTTTATCACTTTGTTTATTATGTAAAAATTGAAATTTATTATGTCATCTAATAAAAAAATGTATCATGTTTTCATTTAATTAAATGTTTTTTAAATGTGTATCAAATAAAAAACTTTATTATAGAATTATTATTTATTTATTTTCAAAATACAAACTTAAATTTATTGTAATAAAAAATAAATAATCAACTAAAAACCGCACACTTTAATTATTTTATTTGTTTTCATGAATCAATATATTAAAAAGAATTATTTACAAGGTAAAGTATGCTTGGTTCACGAGGCTACAATTCAGATCAAACAAAGCAATAAGGTGACGTTTGGTAGGCATGCATGATTGGACTGGATTGGGGTGGACAAAACATGACATAATAGGACTGGATATATAATTTTCGATTTTTTTTCTTACATAAATAAGAAAAAATATATATTTTTTACACAACTTATAATAGATTTTTTATTAGTGTAGACAGATTTGCATGTATATATATATATATACATTATTGAATAGAGGCTCACTATTTTGTAAACTTTTTTTCGTGTAAACTTTGGATTTCATAGGTTTTTTAATGAAATTTTTTCATAAAATTGTTTATTTTGATGAAATTGTTTCATATCATTCATTTCTTGATGAAATTGTTTCATATATTTGTGTTTTTTATGTAGCTTCATATATATATATATTTTCATTCATATGAAACTTGATGAAACTTTTTCGTTTTACATAAAAAAGACAAATATATGAAACAATTTCATTAAAAAATGAATGATATGAAACATTCTTATCAAAATAAACAATTTCATAAAATAATTTCATCAAGAAAACCTATGAAATCCAAAAGTTTACAAGTTTACACACATTTAGCGGTTTATAATTTATTATCCCTCTTATTGAATAAATCCATAAAAATTTAAGGATAATCTATAATTAACTTTTCTAATTATATCGACAAGACTTTTTTAATGGTGTCATTTACAAAATGAAGTATGTATTTCTAGACTAATAAAAATTATCATTAGTTAATTAATGTAATAAGGATATAAAAAGAAAAAGATAGGAAAGACTAAAAATTAAAAATAAAACAAACTACAAGGACTAAACTTGTTATTTACTATATACTCTTGAAACAAAAAAATGAAAAAAAAAACAAAGAAAAGGTAAATGGACTAAAATACCCTTAAGCTAAATAACTATTTTAATTAAAGTTGGTCAGAAGGACCAAAATTGAAAAAAAAAATAACAACCATGATGACTAAAAGTGTAATTAGTTTGAAAGAGGGACCAAAGTTGATAATGAATGTAAACCATAAGGACCAAAAATGTAATTTACTATATATATATATATATACAACCACCATTCAATCGATCGACACCTGCAAAATACAATAATTTTACAGTCATAAAACCAATGCATCATCATCTATAATGGAATTTGCATAAGATCAATAGCTGCTCAATTCCACACATCAGGAAAATCTGTTGCCCTAATCAAATGATGATTTCTGGAAACTAAAATTGCTAACTACAAGTGGTACTTGATTAAGCAATCTCAACCATTTATATCTCTAATGGACCAATCATACAGTTGGGAATCATGAAAAGTTATAATCTATGGTATGATTTGATGGGGCCTACTTGTTCTTGACCCATCTAACAGTTAGTCATACTTGTTCTTGACCCATCTAACAGGTTTAGGGTAGTGTTATGGGAGATGGCAACTCGTCAACTCGACATAGAGAGAGAAACTAGGTTATTGAAATCGTTGATTTCTTGGTTGAGGGCTGAAGGAAACGAGCAGGGTGTTAGAGTTTGAATAGAAAATGTGGGGTATTGTTGGGATAATCTCAATCATACCTCAAGTACTAGATATGTAAAGAGGGCAAAGATGAAAAGGTGTGACCTTTCATATGAAAATGTGTGACCTTTCATATGAAAAGGTGTGACTTTTCATCCTCCAACCGCCATAACCGAACAATTACAATGGTTCATTGGCACCGGTTGATCTAGTATAAATAGGAAACATATGTAGCAGATTTGAATACACACACAAAATTCAGATTCTCTCATATTCTCTCCTTGTTCTTTATTGTTCTTCAAGAAGGAAGCATAGTTTGATTCGTCGGGTTCGAGACTTCGATTCTTGAACGGATTGTTGTATCCTCTAGATAGACGTCCATTCTCTACGGTACGAAGGACGAATTTCTGTCTAAGGACACTGCTTTGCAGGCCTCAATCCAAACAACGTTCTTCTTCAAATTTTTAATCAAGAAATCGAGTTAGTCATTTTCTCCTTGAAACTTTGATTATGTATTTTCGTTTATATGTAAATTTCGTATATATATATATATCTATATAAATAAATTCAGTTTTCCATTTGATTCAAGATTGTGTGTTACGAATTTCAATTCGTGTATATAAGTTCTAACAATCTTAGACAGAAATTTCGTTGACAATGGAAAACTCTTCTTTGTTGAAATCAAATGTGGAGAAACCCGAAAAATTTAAGGGTTCCGATTTTAGAAGATGGCAACAAAAAATGCTCTTCTACTTGACGATGTTGAAAGTGTCTAACGTGCTTACCGATCAAGCACCGACACCGCCGGTTGGAGAGGGAGAAAACATCCCATCCCAAATTGAATTGGCTATGTTCCAACGATCCTTGGATATTTGGAACGCCAACGAATATAATTGTCGGAATTTTATTCTTAATGGTTTGGATGATGGTCTTTATGACATATATTCATCCTTCACCACGGCAAGAGAAATTTGGGAGTCGTTGGAATCAGGGTACAAGACGGAAGTCGCTTGTTCCAAACGATTTATCGTGGGCAAATTCCTGAACTATAAGATGACGGATTCCAAACCGGTCGTGAAACAAGTAGAAGAAATGCAAATCTTGGTCCATGAATTGGAAGTCGAAAGTATGGGCATCAACGCTAATTTTGTTATTGGTTCAATTATTGACAAGTTACCTCCATCCTGGAAAAATTTTAAATTCTATCTTAAACATTTGTCCGAGGATATGAGTTTTGAGCAATTGATACTCAAATTGCGGGTGGAGGAGGACAACCGGATGAACGAGAAAGCGGATGCTATCTCGTTGGAACCAAATACAAACATGGTTACCGGTAACTCATCAAAGACGAAGTTCCAAAAAAAGGAAAGGGAAAGGCGACGGGTTCCAAGCATAATCTTAATGCTTCAAACCCACTATCCGTACAACGAACCTTTCAAAAAGCGTGTGATGAGTTGCTGGGTATGCGGAAAGTCGGGGCATCGATCCAAGGATTGTGGCCATAGAAGAGACCATAGTGGTCCCGGAGGAGGAGGTGCCGGTGGAAACCCCCATCAAGCCAACGTGGTCAATGCTCCAAATCAATTCGTTGGAGTAATTGAGGCTTTTATGGTTACAAACGTGACCGATTGGTGGGTTGATACCGGTGCCACCAAACATATTTGCAACTCCAAAAACATGTTTGCCATCCACACAAATTTGTTGAAAAGTCTAATCAAGTACTTGGACTAATCCACAGCGATTTATGTGATTACAAAGCCACACCCACACGTGGAGGTAAGAATTATTATGTATCATTTATTGATGACTGCAGTAAATATTGTTATGTATACTTAATACATACCAAAGATGAAGCTTTGAATATGTTTAAGACATACAAGACTGAAGTTGAAAACCAACTTGATAAAATAATAAAAATTCTGAGATCCGATAGAGGAGGAGAGTATGAGTCTAAGGAATTTGCAGAATTTTGTTCTCATCATGGCATAGTTCACCAAACCACGACTCCCTATACTCCACAACAAAATGGAGTAGCCGAAAGGAAAAATAGAACATTGAAAAACATGATTAATTCAATGTTGATTACTTCGGGAGCACCACATAGTTTGTGGGGTGAAGCATGCTTAACTGCAAATATGATACTTAATAGAATTCCTCATAAAAAGAGCGATAAATCTCCTTATGAACTATGGAAAGGAAAACTTCCTTCCTACAAAAGGATGAAAGTGTGGGGTTGCCTTGCAAAGGTTCAAGTACCTTTACCCAAAAGGACAAAACCTGGACCGAATACCATTGATTGTGTATATCTTGGTCCGGCAAGTAATAGTGCTGCTTCTAGATTTCTGGTCTATAAGTCAAACAATGAAGATATCCACAACAACACAATTATGGAATCAATTGAGGCTGAATTCTTTGAACACATATTTCCTTACAAGGATAAAGGGAAAGAAATCTCTAATCCAAGGAAGAGAGTATGTGAAGTAGAGAACACCGATAGTGTTGAGAAACCAAATGAAGAAGGTACATCAAAGGCTCAAGAAGAAAACCTAGAGCCTAGAAGAAGTAAAAGGGGAAAGATTGCTAAAGACTTTGGACCCGACTTCATGACATTTGTAGTCGATGAAGAACCTCAATCCTATAAAGCCGCCATAGATTCATCGGAGGCACCTTATTGGAAAGATGCTATTCAAGGTGAGATAGACTCCATTGTTCAAAATAACACATGGAGATTGGTAGATTTACCACCGGGTCACAAGGTAATTGGTCATAAATGGATCTTCAAGCGGAAATTGAGACCCGATGGCACTATAGAGAAGTACAAAGCTCGACTAGTTGCCAAGGGGTACCGACAAAAGGAAGGTCAAGACTTCTTCGACACCTATTCATCGGTTACTAGGATCACGTCTATACGGACGTTGATTGCGATAGCGGCTATACATAACTTAGAGATACATCAAATGGATGTGAAAACTGCTTTCTTGAATGGTGAATTAGAAGAAGAGATATATATGAAACAACCGGAAGGTTTTGTTGTAAAAGGCCAAGAGAACAAAGTCTGTAAGTTGATTAAGTCTCTTTATGGACTTAAACAAGCGCCAAAGCAGTGGCATGAGAAGTTTGATAACACTATGTTGTCAAATGGTTATCACATAAATGAATGTGATAAATGTGTTGATGTGAAACAATACAAAGATGCTTATGTTATCATATGTTTTTATGTTGATGATATGCTCGTCATGGGATCAAACTTGGATGTAATAAACCAAACCAAGAAGATGTTAAACTCCGCATTTGATATGAAAGATATGGGAGTTGTTGATGTTATCCTTGGTATAAAGATTAAAAAGGATCCAAATGGTTACATCCTTACCCTATCTCACTATGTTGAGAAGGTGTTGCGAAAGTTTGGTCATTATGATGACAAACCGGTTGTGACTCCATTCGATCCTTCAAGTCAATTGAAGAAGAATCTAGGAGATAGTGTTGCTCAGTTGGAATACACTCAAGTTCTTGGAAGCTTGATGTATATCATGAACTGTACACGACTGTATATAGCGTATCGTGTGAGTAGACTTAGTCGGTACTCACATAACCCGGGAAAAGACCATTGGTATGCACTAGTAAGGGTGCTTCGATATTTGAAATACACAATGGGTTATGGGTTACATTATACAAAATACCCTCCCGTTCTAGAAGGGTATTGTGATGCTAATTGGATTTCCAACCATTCGGAGAGTAAGTCCACAAGTAGATATGTATTCACACTTGGTGGAGCAACGATATCTTGGAAATCTTCCAAACAAACTGTGAATACCAGATCAACTATGGAAGCAGAATTTGTCGCATTAGACAAAGCCGCTGAAGAAGCCGAATGGCTAAAAAGCTTCCTAGAGGGTATTCCGTTGTGGCCAAAACCGGTGACTGCTATTGGTATCCATTGTGATAGTATGGTCGCTCTCACAAGAGCGAAGAATCAGATTTACAATGGAAAGTCCCGTCATATACGAAGGCGCCACAACACTATAAAGGACTTGCTGAAAAATGGAATCATTTCCATTGACTATGTAAAGTCAAAGGAGAACATTGTCGATCCTTTGACAAAGGGCCCAAGTAGAGAGCAAGTATTCTTCACATCGAGGGGAATGGGCTTAAAGCCAACACAATGAGTTTCCTCAACGGCAACCTAACCTAGCGAAATTGGAGATCCCATGGTCTAGGTTCAATAGGCAAACTAGTCGGGGACAACTCAAGAAGCAATTAAACAAAGGTATGCCTATTCCTATGATGTTTTCCTTTGTTTTCCGTTGATGATATAGGGTTGAATGTTACATTCTTAATAATGCTGATAGCTATTATGGTGGCATACAACGGAGTATTCTTGATCAGTATTACCTATGTGAGATTGATGTGGGGTCGCATCTTTGAGGACGGATATGGCTACGTCTTCTAAAATTCTCATGAAGAAAGGATTGTTCACGACCGAAATGAACACAACGCTAAGAGTCAACTATGCATAAACATGAAATGTGTGATATTCATTGCCTAGACTTACTACAAAACGTGGTTAGTTCAAGACTCTTCGTCACTACCCACAAAGTAGGTCCGATGAATACTCACTAAGAACAATTCAAGTCACCTAGACACCTTTTTCTGATGCATTTCATGTTTATTTCCTGAATAAGAACAATAAATACTTTGAGAATATCTTATTTTCTATTCAATTGTGGGGTATTGTTAGAGTTTGAATAGAAAATGTGGGGTATTGTTGGGATAATCTCAATCATACCTCAAGTACTAGATATGTAAAGAGGGCAAAGATGAAAATGTGTGACTTTTCATATGAAAATGTGTGACCTTTCATATGAAAATGTGTGAACTTTCATATGAAAATGTGTGACCTTTCATATGAAAATGTGTGACCTTTCATATGAAAATGTGTGACCTTTCATATGAAAAGGTGTGACCTTTCATATGAAAATGTGTGACTTTTCATCCTCCAACCGCCATAACCGAACAATTACAATGGTTCATTGGCACCGGTTGATCTAGTATAAATAGGAAGCATATGTAGCAGATTTGAATACACACACAAAATTCAGATTCTCTCATATTCTCTCCTTGTTCTTTATTGTTCTTCAAGAAGGAAGCATAGTTTGATTCGTCGGGTTCGAGACTTCGATTCTTGAACGGATTGTTGTATCCTCTAGATAGACGTCCATTCTCTACGGTACGAGGGGCAAATTTCTGTCTAAGGACACTGTTTTGCAGGCCTCAATCCAAACAACGTTCTTCTTCAAATTCTTAATCAAGAAAATCGAGTTAGTCATTTTCTCCTTGAAACTTTGATTATGTATTTTCGTTTATATGTAAATTTCGTATATACATATCTATATAAATAAATTCAGTTTTCCATTTGATTCAAGATTGTGTGTTACGAATTTCAATTCGTGTATATAAGTTCTAACACAGGGGAGTGGCAGATCTGACTGGAAATCGACAGAGGGGGATGGGTCTGTGGAGAAACGAGAGGGCGAGAGCGAAGTGGAGTTGCAGGTCTGAACAATTGTGCGGTGGTCGGCTGCGGATGTGGTTTCTGTGAGAGAAATCGAAAGTGAGAGAGAGTAGGGTGGCGATCGGTGGTGGGTGGTCGGATTGCAGGTCTGAAAATCGGATGGAAGGAGGCAGGTTTGGTGCGCCGACCAGATGGTGGGTTGTGGTCGCCGGAACCGTACCCTTTTTTTTAAATAAGAAAAACAGAAGCAAATTGCGGATAGATCGAAATCGTAAATGGCAGATCGCAGATGGAAAGAAACAACTGAAGTTGGAAAAACGTGGATCTGGAACCGATGATGGCAGGTCTGAAAATTGTGGGAGTTCGCCGGTGGTTAGTTGTGGCCGGAAGACTTACCTGTTATCCAATATTTGTTTCAAACCTACTCTTATGTATGTATGTATATATAATTATATACACACACACACGAAGTAACGATGGATAAAGGGGTTTATGACTTTATGGTGTGGGTGTGCTGGGGAGATGCCGGAGATGATGGTCTGCCAGAGATGGAGGAAGAGACCTGACGGAGAAGGGGGTTTATATGTAAAATATATATTTACTTTTTAGTAAAAGAAAAGGAAAAGATAGAATGACTAAAATGTCCCTTTAGTTAACTTAGTTAACAGAATATTTTAACGGTGTTAGGGCATAAGGATTAAAGGCGTGAGAAAATGTAAACCATAGGGACCAAACACGTAATTATTTTATTTTAGGGACCAACAATGCAATTTTATGTAAACCACAGGGACCAATCGTGTAGTTTACTCTTAAAAAAATAATAAATTAATTGAAATTAAAATATAAATAAGTCTAAAAGACATAATGAAATTTTAAGAGTTTATCCAATTTAAAATGGTAATTATCCTAATCTCTAAATTTATTTTTAATTTTTAATTTATGGTATTTTTTTAATTAATGGATTTTGTGGTTCATATTCCTTCTCGTCTTCTCGCATATCAGTTTGCTTCTTGCATGATCCTATATATATATATATATATATATATATATATATATATATAATAGGCATGAGATCATGTGAGAAATGTTATTTTTTGTGAGAAATGTCACTTTTTGTGAGAAATGTGATAAATACTTTTAAATCGTTGATAATTTTTAATCAAATACTCTCTCATGAATTGTGGCTTAAAAAATAATTGATCCAGTGCATCTCATCCTAATATTCGTCAATTTCTTATTCAAGAGTTGGTAACTACTTTTAATCGAAACACAACCCATATATAATAATAGTAAAAAAAAATGGGTAATGGTGGAGTGCAATGGTCCACAAATTATGATTATTCAAAGCAGATCCTCTAATCCCTTTTTAATATCCAAAAGTGGGCCTGTCTTTTACTAATCCCACTCTGGGCACTCTCCAAACTATTTTATGAGTTTAAAATTTAAATGTCAAAAACAATTAAAAGAAGTTCATATAGTATCTTTATTTAAAAAAAACTAAAACATTAATTATATTTAAAAATTATTTATTAGATGTAATATCTTAATAAAGTCTCAAATAAATACTTTAAAGCTTCTCTCTATGTAGAAAGTTGTGGACATTTTGTTTAATCAAAAAATAGATTAGAGTCATGTTTAAAAAACTTATATGAACTTATTTTTTGAGTTTATTACCAAAAGATTTGTTTGAATGGATAAAAAAATAACTTATAAGCTAGATTATTAAAACACTAATTTATCGTCATTTTCGTCTAATTATACATCTGCTTAATATTAACTGTTAGTTGTTAATATTTTTGTAAATTATATAAAAGTTAAAGTTGCATTTTTTTTGTTACATGAACAATGTAACTTTAATAAATAATTGTAATAAAATATTTCATTTAGTTTTTCTTTTTGAAAAATCATTAATTAGTTAGATATAAGGTTGACCAATTTTTTTATACATATTACATATGTAATGGTTACTTAATATCATTATTTAATATAGATATTTTCTAAAATTCGTATTTGGTTATATAAATCCAAACTTTATAATATTATATATATAATAAATCAAATTGAAATTCTATTAATTAACATATAATAGCACTTAGTTTTATTTATCATCTGGTTTGTATTAGTTAACATATTATATTATTAGTGATTATTTATTGAAAGACAAACGACAAACTATATTAACCGAAAAGAAAAGTTGACTAATTTTTTTTAACATTTTCTTTTTGATTATTTTATATTTTTCAATTAATTTATCAGTTAGTTTTGTCAAACATAATTAGTTGAGCAGCTAATTTATCAGCCATCAATTAGTTTATCAGTCAACAACTAGTTTGTCAAACGTAGCCAAAAATCTCCGAAATCTCATTTTTCTTTATGTTGCATTAATTTGTTGAAGATGTTCGGAAAAACTAACAGTGCAATACAACATAGTATATACGTCGCATTTAAAGTTAAGAACGGGATACTAATTTTTTTTCTTCATGTTTTGTTATATTATTTGTCAATCACAATATTATGGTTTTGGTTTTAAAATCGGTTTAAAAGTTGAAGTAAATCTCTTATTTTGATACACTAATGATCGGGTATTCTTGTGTTGGTATATATTTTTGTTTTTCAAATATATATATATATATAATACAAATCAAATACAAATCATGTATTTATTGCACTTCTTACAAACCAATGTGCATATATGCATAATATGAGATACATATATACATTATCTCATATAAATGTATGTCCACTATATGTATATTCTTGCACGTATACATATGCATATGTATATGTACATTATTCACATATGCACACTATAGTTTGTAATGTGTGCAACAAATGCAATGTTTGCATTTTACGGAGTATATATATATATATATATATATATATATATATATATATATATATAGAGAGAGAGAGAGAGAGAGAGAGAGAGAAAGCTTCAAATGTAAACTTTTTTTTTCGTGTAAACCGTGTAAACTCTCGATTTCATAGGTTTTTTTGATGAATTTTTTTTATGGAATTGTTTATTTTGATAAATTGTTTCATATCATTAATTTCTTGACGAATTTTTTTTGCGAAATTTGTAGTTTCATAGGTGAAAACGAAAAATGTATGAAACAGTTCATAAAAATGAAAAAAAAACCTATGAAACTACAAATTTCATAAAAAAATTCGTCAAAAAATGATAGATATGAAACAATTTCATCAAAATAAACAATTTCATAAAATTTCATCAAAAAAACCTATGAAACTACAAAGTTTACAACACGAAAAAAAAAAGTTTACATTTGAAGGAATCTCTCTCTCTCTCTCTCTAATAGTTAATGACAAATAGTAATAATACTGTATATATTTAAAAATAATTGACACCATTAATGCAATTAAGAGAACTCTTAAACGCTGAGTAGGAAAAGTTAGTTAGGAGTGTAATAAATTTGTTATTAATGGTATTGGGTGATTGTTTAATTTGGCATCTATAAACACAACTGTTTATGGAAGTTTTGGATGTGTGATTATTGCCAAGGTTGAAATTTATATTTACATAATTAATATATGATTTCAAAAACAAGTTTTGATGCAAATTTTTTTTCTTCACAATTTGACCATTAAAAAAACGAATCTGCCGTATAAGGGGCGGACCTATGTGGGAAGTAGTGGGGGAAAGGCCCCCGTGAAAGAAAAAAAACCCTATTTTTAAGGTTAAAAATATTTTTAACTTTCCAGTAATATTTTGTAAGTGCAACTTCCAATCAAAAAAATATCTGAAAATTAACAAAAAAACTAAAAAAGTCTTCAAAATCAACAACAAAAAAACCGAAAAAAATCTCTTGAAATCGACAAAAAATCTTAAAAACTTCTCCAAATCAACCATTTTTTTCTAAAAATTCATCGAAAAAGTGGAATTAGGCTAAAAACACATCAGTTGACTTTGCGTGCCTTCAATACACCTTGAAGGTGTCCCCAGAAGACAAAAATCTTGGATCCGCCACTGGCCGTATAATTAATTATTAATAATTAGGAGTATAAATTAATTGAGGATTATGGTTGGTAAGCTATATTGTTTGAAATTAATTTTAAAGAAAATCATAGATATTTAATATCATATCAAATGATATTCTCTTTCCAAATGAAAACTATATTGTGAAAACATTATGTTTTGAAATAATTAAGAAATTATATTTATACTATATTATAAAACATTTATAAAGAACTCTTAAAAATAATCCCTAAAGCTACATGTATCGCTATTTATTTAAAATCTCTTAAAAACAATTAATTACTTGATTAATACTTGTCTATAATAACCTTCATAGACCCTGTAGCGAGTTGGTTAGGAAGAAAGGAAGCGAGTGACTCCCGGTCTTATTTAAAATTCTTAAATCGTGGACTCTTATTAATTAATTCTTACCTCTAACCATTTTCAAATCCTTAAATCATGATTTCTTTAAAACGTCATTTTTAAACAAATTTATAAAAAAAACATGACCGTTTTCTCAAAACTACACATTAAAATAAATTAAAACATTAAAATCGAGATATATTTCGCTGCATTGCGCGAGTAGACTTCTAGTATATTTATTATGTATATTTATATAGGCGACTTTCATTTGAGAACTCAAAAAAATGTGAAATATTTAGAACTGTTGCATTATATGTTGTTTCACATTTCATCTACAACTTGGATTTAGTGTTAGATTAACATATATTTGTTTCACAATGTATTTGTTTTATATGTATTTGTTTTACAATGTGAACAATTTTTATGTATTTATGAAACAAAAAGTACAAATATAAAATTTATTATTGTGAACAGAATACAAATGAAAAAAACACACATTGTACAAATAATTTATAACCAATTGATAGTTCTCATAGTTATCACAATATATGAGATTCTCAAATGATTAAACCCCTATATATATACTAGCGGTCTACCCGTGCAATGCACCGGGAGAGCAAGGTGATAAGTTGGTCTTAGCAGGATACGCAACACCACTAAGAGTTCGACCATTAGTTATTGTAATCATATACAAGGAATAAGATTTAGGGACAGAATGTCGCATCCTTTTTTGGTTGTGCTCACAGATAGGAATATCTCAGTTCGTATTATTGTTTCTTACCAATACGTTAAGTTCAACTAACAATGGTGATTATAATTGTTTATTGTGGGATCAATCATGAAAGACAACCATTTATATTTCAAAAATAAACCTTATACTAAACTCTGCATATCAAACACAATATAAGGATATGCAATAGCATCATAATAAGATATGAACGTACAATGTAATTCCTGCACTTACAACTCTTTTTTTTTTGTTGAAAGGCAAGCAACAATTTATTCCACTGAACAATAATTACAAATGTACAAGGAACCAACAACCAAACCACACTAAAACCTTTACACAAATTACCCCAGATAACGACCCAAACACTAAAAAAAGAAAAGCCTGATCAGCACTGAGTAGTTGAACCATAACAGACCGAGCATGGGACTAAAACAACCCCTAAACAGCAACAAAACCAGCAACTTAATGATAGCTTGAAGGCAGCTTAATGGCCATAGCTTAGTGGTATCTGCATAAACCAAGCCTGGGCCAAAACCAACAATTGAAACCCCATCTGACCAATCCCCAAGCAGCAGTAAACCAAACCAGCAGCTTCATGAGAGCTTAATGGCAGCTTAATGACAATTTAAAGGCCATAGGTTACTGGAATCTGGAAGAACCAAACCTGGGCTAAATCCACAATTGAAACCCCATCCAGCAGGCCCCAAGCAGCAGTAAACCAAACCAGCAACTTAATGAGAGCTTAATGGCAGCTTAATGATAATTTAAAGGCCATAGCTTAATGGCATCTGGAACAACCAAACCTGGGCCAAATCCACAATTTAAACCCATCCAGCAGGCCCCAAATAGCAAGTTTTCCAACCAGCGGCTTAATGGTAGCTTAAAGGCAACTTAATGGTAGCTTAATGGTAGCTTACTAGCAATAGCTTAATGGTATGAGCATAAACCAAGCCTGGACCAAACCCAACAATTGAAACCCCATCCGACCTACCCTGCACTTACAACTCTGTTACATATTTCAAATAATAACCTCTTTTCTGCAACCTGTTCATACCGCTCGAGCTTTTCCATGTCATAGATGTGAAAGGAAGTTGATAGTAACTCACCCCATGGATGTGTATAAAGCTCACAAGTCGCAATTGAACCCCATATACCCTCCTTTTATATCCCAAGTAAATCTTCTTTTGAACTATTCCACTTTCCAAGATAAAAACTCCAATCATTTGAGAGAAAGACATACAACCTTGAAAAAAATTTGTCATCTCCTATCAAACCTCTATATATACATATATCTCCCAATTATGCACACTTGCCAATTCTCCACCAGAACCTTCAAAACAGATAACTTATAATAATAAGAAATCAAATAGAAACAAAAGATAAACTAAGATGATGGTCTAACAAATTTTAAAGAGAAATTTTAGTAGTATCAGTAACATAATATAAACTTGATGACTTGTAACATAGCAGTAAAGCAACCACTGATGCAAACTTCAAAATGAACTTAAAGCAACCACTGATGCAAACAAACACGGAAAAAGAAAGAAACTGCAATATTTAAATACCACAATACCTTATAGGGTCATTATATCTTGATGTAGAAGAGTTTATTTCTGCCAAAGTAAGTTTTTTCTTACACATATCACTTGTATCACTTCATAAAGTCTGATTACCAATCAAAAAGTCTCATTATTGTTAGTTGAATCACATGTATTATACAATTCTAAACAGTCTGTTAAAAACAATTTGTTAAAAAACAATTTCTATATCCAATAAGTTTTGGTGAACCACAGTGTTAAGGATCCCTCTCTCCCTAGTAAACCCCTTCTTTCCCCTCCATATCAGGTATCCATATCAAAGCCTCAAAACTTAATATCCAGAAGCTAAGAAAACAATTTGGGGCAAATCGCAGTCAGATAACAAATTAAGACAGAAAATTGTATTCTTAAACATTTTAACACGAATCTTCTTGTTCTATCACCTCTATGTATAGAACTGCTTGTGATTTTAATGTAGTTATTGATCATTTTCTCTAAAATTAAATATATTCATATGATTATATAGAAAAAAAGTAGCGCTTTTGATATTACAAGTAGCAAATAATAGATACATCTTATTTAGCATTCCATGTCTAAAGTACTACCAAAGTCCAAAACATCTAAAATACAATTTGTTCTTTTTATAATTTCCAAAGAAAATAGCACATCAATCAAATTAAATCAGAAAATAGTCCAAAACCATCTGAATACCTAAAAACCAATTTCTTAACGTCAAATTAAATCACTTTACCAAAAACTTACTGATGATAAATAAAAAAGACATCTTAAACAAAAAAACAGGAATAATGACTTATCATGGAACTTGAAGTAGAAAGGCGAAAATTGAGAAACCTATCAAATCTGTTTATCATGGAACTTGAAGCAGAAAGGCGGAAATTGAGAAACCTATCAAATCTGAACCATAACTTTCTTCAAAATATAAAAACAAACCGAATAGACATTAAACTGAAAGTAGAAGACAAATAGATAGTTGCAAGCTTATAACTCTAATGATGGGTACATAAGGTAAACACGTTTATACTCTGATTATCTGAGTTTAGCTACTTAGACAAAAAAAAGTTCCTTTTTAGATTGACCACGAGTTCGAACCCATAAACATGAAAGTCTAATTGGATGGACTTTTCATGTTAAGGTTGAGACTTTTTAAACCATTGTCCTCTTTTAACCAGTCCAGAAACAACCACAAGTACATACACATACAAAATGTTTTACAGTATTTTCACAAAAACCCCAAAAAACTTGTGTATGACTCATCTATTTCGTTGCTATCTCAGAATTGAAAACCAAAGAAACAACCATATACAACGGAGCATAAGTTACGTTAAAGAATATGAAGAAAAACATGAGTGAAGCTTTCAGGTTCTAGAATCATAGACGCACCCCAACCAAAATTAGACTTAATGTATCGATTTGGGGCATATTAGAAACCCTAAAACATATCTAATTTACAGGAAAAGAGTACCTGATTAGTGACTGTTGTTGGCTTCCTGGATAGCAACGAAACCCTCAATTTGAAATCAGAGACGATCAAAACCGAACATGAGATGGAGAAGTGAGTTTTCTCTGAACACAGGCTCTTGATTTATATGCAAGATGGTGTGGAAGAAGAGGTACCGAAAGTATGGTAAAAAAAGTATGGTTGTATGGAAGAAATCAGTTTTTGGCGTGTGAAGCATAACAAACAGGTACAGTCGCATAGTGAAAGCCTGAGAGAGAGAGGTGTGGGTATGGCTATGATCTGAGGAAGTAAGCCTGAGAGAGAGGTGTGGGTATGGCTGTGATCTGAGGAAGTAAGGTAAGCGAATTGTCCTTTTTTTGTGGGTATGGGTTTAAAACTTTGCTTAAAAGAGTTGTACATAATGCATCAGATGTTGTTATTAAGAGTTTTTTGATTTTGAAGCTTTAAAGTGTTGTACCATATGCTTTAATGGTTGTCTTTAAGACATTTTGCTTAAATGCTTATATATGTAGTATAGATACGCATAAATAATTTATAACTAGTTGTTAAGTATGTCCAAATTTATGTAAAAACTAATAAAAAGTAATCAAATACAAAATAAGCGTTGAGTTCTATTAATACAGCAAAAAACTTCATTAAAATTAATAACAAACAGAAGACTTAACCGTTTTATTAAACCACATAAAATTCATAAAATAAATCAAGACAATGTATTACGCTGCATTGTGTAGGAACATTTTTATTATATTATAAATCACATTTAAGTTTGTTTTCTTAAGATTTTTATTTTTTACTTTTTGATGATACAACTATTAAGACATTAAATATAAGTCAATATTATTTATAAAATCTTTAAATATTTATAATATTCCTATTTTGAACTTTTTTAAATAATAAAATTAAATCTTAAAACTTTTTTTGAGAGCTCATATTACCCTTCTCAAATATCCGTGTCCATAAAAATACAGCTTAATTGTTAGGTAGATATTTCCATATATAAAAGGAAATTATTTTTTAAATTTGAAAATTATTATTAATAACTTTACTGTTTTTTCTTATGTTTTTTTCATTTCCCTTCCTCCTTTCTTTTGATTTCAAGAACATAAATAAAAAAAATTATTTTTCTTTTTCCTTCTTTTCTTTTTCATTTTTTTTTCTCCAGATTGGAGATACAACGTTAGAGCATCTCCAACAGCTTCCCTAAAATGGGGAAAATGGAGAAAATGAGGATTTTGGTCTAAAAATATGCTCCAACAGCTTTCCCAAAACTATCTCCAAAATGAAGAAAGTTGGAGAGAGAATATTTTTTTCTCCAAAAATGATTACCAAGTGAGAGGACCAATAGGAAATTTTGAAAATAAATATGTAGAGAGAGAAATAACATTTTAATAAATAAATGAAATATTTTAATATTTTAATTAATGTTGGATTCTCCAAAATAAGGAAGCTGTTGGAGATGAATCTATATTTTTTTGGGGATTTTAGATTTTGGTTTCCTATTTTAAAGAAATTATAGGAAATCTGTTGGAGATGGTATTAATAACCCTAACCCAAATAACATTGCCATTAACAAAGAACCTCCTCCACTATTTTCTAAGAAGCCCCAGTTTGCTGCCAGAATGCTACCCACACCTAAAACCCCTTTACCAAAAGAACTAAGGATCGATTCCAATTTAACCCATGCCCATTTTCAAGAAGAGTCATCCCCACCCCAAAAATGCTATCCTTACATTCTTTAAGGGGTCGTTTACCTAATCACTTACCCGGGTAAGTGTTTATCGGTAAAATCAACACTATCACTTACTTCTCGAGTAAGATATTAGTCCAACAAAATGGCATCGTATGCAACAATTTAGCCGGTATGCGCTAACCATGACAAGAGTCGCCACTCACTTACCGGGTAAGACTCTCGGTTCTTACTTTCTCTTAGCGATGCATATAATCAGCCGATATATTCGGCTGATATTTTGTGATCATTATTTAGTGATTGTAATTGATTTGGTGTATAGTTGGCATGTATATCGTTTTCCTATTTTTCTGTTGTATCCTTCCCTATTTAAAGGGTTTTCATTATCAATTGAAGCATCAACAATTTCACACCATAATCTCCTTTATGGTATCAGAGCAATTCTGATTACCTTCTCCTTCCTTTAATCTTCCGCTGCCCTTCTTTTCTCCTTTTCTGTTCGGATACGTCCGACCACAGTCATCACGATGACTAAAGAATCTGTCGAACAGCCCCCAAAACCCCAATCCTTGCATCCTGCATACTCTGTAACAAATATTCAGAGTAAGATCAGAACCCTAGACGGTACCAATGTTACATATTCTCAGTGGATCAGACTGTTCCGCTTACATGCTGTCGCCTACAAGGTGATGGATCATATTGATGGAACTGCCCCTCCGGCGTCATCATCCGCTGAATATGCGGCCTGGAAAGAAATCGATGCACTTGTCCTTCAATGGATATTCAGCACACTCTCTGATGACCTTCTTAAACGAGTCATGAACGGCAGCATTACTACGGCTCATGCTGCGTGGTCCAAACTCGAGAAAATCTATCTTAGCAACAAGAAGGCACGTGCTGCATCACTGGAAACCAAGTTCTGCAATCTGTCTTTGTCAGCCTGTTCATCCCTTGAAGATTATTGTCAGCGATTGACTGACCTTTCAAACCAACTGGCCGATGTCGATGTCCCTGTTACCGAGTCCCGACTCGTTCTTCAACTGGTCAGGGGTCTCCCAGCCGAGTATAATACTACTGCTGCCCTCATTAACCAGAATGGCGTCGATTGGGATCAAGCCGTTAGTATGCTGAATGATGAAGTTTTGCGTTTAGAAGCCCAAAAAGGATCTCATTCTACTGTTCTGGCCGCCACCTCTGCTCAAACAACCCCTCAAAATAATCAGCCGGTTCAGCCTTCCGACAACACCTCCTCCTACTCTCGTGGGCGAGGACGAGGTCGAGGATCCTGGAACCGACGCGGAGGCAGAGGACGTGGTAGCAGCAACCGTCAGTCCTTCTCTTCATGGTCCGGACAACAGCAGCAACCCTCTGGATACTCGCAACAGCCCGGGTTCCCTAACTGGGCCTGGTGGGCACCTCCACCATGCCCCTATCCGACCCAGCAGCAATGGCAGCCCGATAATAGCCCACTTCAACAACCGGCAGCCCAGTCTCAGGCCCATTTTTCTGGGTTTCCCCAGCAGCGGTCCAGCGGGAACAGTTCTTCACCACAGGGCGTATACAATGCATTGTGCCCTTCGGATCTCAGCGCAGCATTCAGCAACATGCAGATGAATCAGCCATCCTCTTCTTGGACTTCGGACCTAATGGATACGGGGGCCGAATCTCATGTAACTCATGACCAAGGTAAGTTACTAATCCCACATTCATCTCCTGTTTGCAGTAAATTATTGGTGGGCAATGGCAACTTTTTACCAATACATGGATCGGGCACGGGTTTTCATCACTTACCAAACCGAACCTATGTCCTACCCAATGTCCTTTACAGCCCACAAGTGATCAAAAATCTTATCTCTGTCAGACGATTTACTCGTGATAATCAAGTTTCTGTTGAGTTTGACCCATTTGGTTTTTCATTGAAGGATCTCAAAACTAGGAGGCTCCTGTCCCGTCACAACAGCACCGGAGACCTGTATCCTTTTACACAGCCGCAACTACCTCCTCAAGCCACTTTTCTTGCTACCACCCTCCCCTGGCATGATCGTCTAGGTCACCCAGGAGCTCCAGTTTTAGAACTTTTAAGTCGTACTTTCAATTCTCAATGTAATAAGAGCAAAACCTCACATGTTTGCAATTCTTGTCAACTTTCGAATAGTAAACGTTTGCCCTTTCATGCATCTACTACTTTTACATTTGCACCTTTTGATATAATCCATTGCGACTTATGGACATCTCCTATCACGAGTAAAACAGGATACAAATATTATATGGTTCTCATTGATAATTTTTCACACTTCGTGTGGGTGTATCCTCTTAAGTACAAGTCTGACGCCTTTCCCACTTTTGCCAAATTTCACCGTTTAATTGAAACTCAATTTCACCGAACCATTAAAACTTTTCAATGCGACCTAGGGGGAGAATTTGACAATTTAGCCTTTAAAGCCTTCGCAGACCAACACGGACTGTTGTTTCGCTTTGCTTGTCCACAAACTTCCAGCCAAAACGGCCGGGCAGAACGAATGATTCGTCGCATAAACGACATCATCCGTGCTCTGCTAATACACGCACATCTTCCGCCATCCTTTTGGGTAGAAGCATTGCACACGGCCGCCTACCTGCACAATATTTTACCCACCAAACGCCTCAATTCTCACACTCCCACCTTTGCCCTCTACCTACGGCATCCCGAGTACAAACATCTACGGGTATTCGGGTGTGCTTGTTACCCAAACACCTCTGCTACCCAACCTCATAAGTTACATGCCCGTTCCATCCAGTGCATTTTTCTCGGGTATCCACCAGACTTTCGTGGGTATAGATGTTTCGACCCCACAACGGGCAAAGTACACATCTCTCGCCACGTCACCTTTGACGAGAATGTGTTCCCTTACACCATTCCTCAAAACCCCACCGCCTATAAGTTTTTGGACGACACCCTTCCTCCAGGCTTTACCTTTCACCAACCCGTCCCCAAGCCTTCCCTTACGGCTCCATACCACTTCACATATAGCCGGCGTCCTAAACCACCCGTCGCCCAAACTCAACCATCCCACCACCCAACACAAACGACCGGCTCACACCTAACAGCCCAAAACGCAACCGGCCCATCTGTTCCACAGCCCACCTCGACCGCTCCCCCAGTCAAATCACATCCCATGACCACCCGTTCCAAATCTCGGTCCACTACCAAATCGGCCTTTTCAGCCACCACCATCTCACCCATCCCTACTACCTATGCCAAGGCCCTATCCGATCCTAATTGGTTAAATGCTATGCAAGCCGAATTTACTGCCTTACAGGACAATGAAACGTGGGAACTAGTTCCTCGACCTACGGATCGCCCGGTAATTAGATGTATGTGGCTTTTCCGCCACAAGTTTAAGGCAGATGGATCACTTGAACGGTATAAGGCCAGGTTGGTTGTCAATGGAAACTCTCAAACAGTGGGCATTGACTGCGAAGACACATTTAGTCCGGTTGTCAAACCGGCCACCATTCGGACAGTTCTATCCCTCGCAGTCTCCCGGTCATGGCCTATACACCAGTTGGACGTCAAGAATGCATTCTTACATGGGGAACTAAATGAAACTGTTTTCATGCATCAACCTCCCGGTTTCTATGATCGACGTGCACCAAACTTTGTGTGTCGTCTTAAAAAGTCTCTTTATGGGCTCAAGCAAGCACCAAGGGCCTGGTACACCCGCTTTGCTAACTATATTACTTCTCATGGGTTTCGTAGCAGTGCCTGCGACACCTCGTTATTTATTTATAATCAGGATTCGTCCAACACTGCTTATTTATTATTATACGTGGACGACATAATTCTCACTGCATCAAATAACAAACTTTTGCGGGATATTATTGCTACTTTGTCACGGGAATTTGCTATGACTGATTTGGGACGTTTACATCACTTCTTGGGCATCAAAGTCACCCAACAGTCACGTGGTATTTTCCTTTCACAGGCTCAGTATGCAAAGGATATAATTGCTCGGGCCTCAATGTCGTCTTGTAAACCCTGCACGACTCCTGTAGACCTCTCGGCCAAACTAAGCAGTACTACTGGCCCATTATTCTCGGATCCTACTCTATATCGAAGCCTCGCCGGGGCTTTGCAGTATCTCACATTTACGAGACCCGACATATCATATGCTGTTCAGCAGGTCTGCTTGTTTATGCATGAGCCCCGAGATTCTCACTTTGCTTTCATGAAAAGGATCATCCGCTACATTCAAGGGACGATTGATTATGGTATACGTCTCATTAAATCAGCATCTCATTCTTTGGTGGCCTATTCTGATGCTGACTGGGGTGGTTGCCCAGACTCCCGTCGCTCGACTTCGGGATATTGTGTTTTCTTAGGTGATAATCTGCTTTCCTGGTCCTCCAAAAGACAGCCCACTGTCTCACGATCCAGCGCTGAAGCCGAATATAGGGGTGTTGCAAATGCGGTCGCTGAAGCCACATGGATACGCAATTTACTTCTTGATCTGCACACGCCTCTTACCCATGCCTCTGTTGTGTACTGTGACAACGTCTCAGCAGTGTACCTTTCTAATAATCCAGTTCAACATCAAAGGACCAAACACATCGAAATTGACATACATTTCGTTCGTGACAAAGTTCGTGTAGGTCACATTCGCGTCCTTCATGTGCCTTCATCTTTGCAATATGCGGATATTTTTACAAAGGGGCTTCCACGACAGTTGTTTCAGTCTTTTCGCTCCAGCTTGAGCGTCTGTCCACCGCCCGCTCAAACTGAGGGGGTGTCTTAGCGATGCATATAATCAGCCGATATATTCGGCTGATATTTTGTGATCATTATTTAGTGATTGTAATTGATTTGGTGTATAGTTGGCATGTATATCGTTTTCCTATTTTTCTGTTGTATCCTTCCCTATTTAAAGGGTTTTCATTATCAATTGAAGCATCAACAATTTCACACCATAATCTCCTTTACTTTCGACTCTCGGTCCTTGCTTCCGCTCTTACCTGGTAAGATTCTTAGTCCTTGCCATATTCATCCGGTAAGCTAATATGACTTGGTAAGCACTTACTCGTGTAAGCGTTTTGTAAACAGCCGCTAAATGTTGAGTTACATAAGTTGGCGCACGATAAAGAGAGACAGAGTATAGAGGAAGACTACCCAAAACCGATTTAAGGAGCGTTAATCTATCTCCCGAAGGTAAGCAACGAATCTTCCAACTAGATAATTTGGCCTTGAATTTGTCGATAATAAGATTTCAATTGTCAATCTTATTCACGTTTCTACGGTTCTACCAACCAGGATTCCAAGGTATGTGAAAAGAAAAAGAAACCGCACACAACCAATTTTTGTCGCCATGTTCAAAAGAATATTATCTGAAACCCCCACGCCATAAAGTTTACTCTTTGAAACATTGATTTTAAGCCTAGGCTAACTCAAAACACTTCAAGATGCCCATTAGATTTTTGATATTCCTACTATCCCACTCCCAAAAAAAGATTGTATCATCTTTAAATGAGAAACACCCCCCCATTATGTCCCACTGAAATACCTTTGAACACACTGTGAGTAAGGGCTTCTTTCATCGTCACATTCAGACCTTCTACTGCAATCAAGAAGAGGAACGGTGATAAATGATCGACTTGACACACACCACTACGCATTCTGAACTCTGGAGTTGGAGACCATTGATTAGAACAGACACAATCCCAAAATTCAAACAAGTCTCTATCTAACGACACCATTTGTCACCAAAACCCATTTGGGTCATGATGTCACGAAGATAATCCCAATTTAAACAATCAAAGGCCTTCTTGAAGTCCACTTTAAAAATAGCCGCTTTTTGCATTCTTCCTTAAATAAGTCAAGGAGGCATCCGCCACCAAAACACCGGTCAAAATAAATCTCCCTCCCAGAAAGGCATTTTGAGACTCCCCGAAAAGCTTGTTCGTAACCTTTTTTCAGCCTCTCCGATAGAGATTTAGCGATAATTTCGTAGAGACTATCGATCAAACTTATGTTCATAACCTGTGATCTTACACATGAATTTTGTAGGAAATTAAATATATGATTTAACCATTCTCACATTTTATTATTTTATTGTTATTATCACTTTTATATATATAATCAAATATTAATTACGTATAATAATATATAGTTTGTTTTGGTTAGGGGGAGGCTAATGGCACCCCAAAAAGGGCTATTTGCACACCATGATTACCAAATGATTAATATTCATGATTTTTTTTGTTTTTTTTTTGTTTTTTTGTCTTTTGTTTTGTTTTTTTATTTTATTTATTTATTTGTATTATATATTTGTATTTATTTGTATTATATATTTTTTGTTTTACTTTTTGATTTTATTTAAAAATAAATAAATATTTAAAAATATTTATATTACTAGTTTTTAATAATTATATAATTATAAAAATAAAACATAAACATTGCGATTTAACATATAAATAGAACATAAAATAATCTATATTACATTCGATTATTCTAAAATAACATTATCCGTAGTACAATTAACACGTAAAAGTCGTTGGTACTTCTGTATTCTATCTGAATACGGGGTAGCCCATCCTGTAGCACATTGATAACTGTAGTGGAAAAAATGTTGAGTTATAGTAGGGAACGGGTATCCTTCTGCCATATCTAATTTCACATAATGGTTACCATTAACGTACCCAATTGTAAAAACAACATGTTGATACCATGCTGGCGGAGTGGACCTAAGCGGCAAGTACGTCACACAACCTGCCATATTTATAACGTGTAATATCACATTATACTTTGAAGCAATCAAGACACCTATTTCAAGCATTGTCATCCAGTGTTCAACTGGTGCACCTCCATCATATTGAAAGAAGTTTAAAGTGTTGTAAACAATATTCCAATATTGACCTCCAAAAACGTTCCAGTATTCTATCTTGTATGTATCTAACTCTTCCATCAAGTTAGACCGAATTGTGGGCCATGCATCTTCATGAAGACCGAGACAGACAGCTATTGCTCGGAATCCACAATTTCCATCACCTCTCACATCATGTACATGCGTAATGTAAGGGTGAAACATCTTTGGAAATTGATTAATGTATGGATGTGCATTATAGTTTTTGCCCATGAAAGAACTGTGTCTCGGTGGTTCCTGGTAACTCATTTTTTCCAAGTCAACAAATGTTGACGCGTTCGAACTACTACGTCTAAGGGGTCTTTCACTTGTAAAAGACGGGTCAACATGAGTTGCAAATGAGGTATCAACATGAGTTTTTCTGGAAAGCTTATCCTTCAACGAGGGCCGTCCACGAGTAGTCTTGTTAACAACAGGTTCACGAACCCATGTTTTTGATGCACTGGCTATCTCTTTTATCTTCCTTAGAAAACTGAACTTACCAGATCTCGATTGCTTGTTAAATTCCTTAGTAAACTTTTGGACTTCAGCTTCACAACCTACGTCATCATCTTGTAAAGATTGGCACGATGATACATCAAGTGTCGTCCAAAATACATCAATTGAATCAATTGGGATAGGATGACCTTTGTTCAAGTATTGCATTTGTTCGTGCGCACATGGCAACCCATAACTTGTACGTAGTAGACAACTACAATTTTCAGAAAATAAGCCATATGATTTAGCTCGCTCATACTCTTGGAATATTATGTCTAATGCATAATGTGAAACGAAACCACACAATTGTTGGAAGTGTGATATGCGATGACGATGTTTCATTTGGCCAAATACATCAAATCAAATGTAGGTTCACATGCATGCACTGTTTCATTTGAACATATTATATATTTACATTTTTGGTCCCTGTAATTAGTTATTATATTACTTTTAATCCCTTACTTTATCATTTTTCATTTTATACCCTTATCATATTAACATAAATAACCGTATATAAACTAAAATATATTAAAAATACATTTTTTATTACAAATTATATCATTGTATTCGTCTCGTCAATATCTTCGAAATGAGCCTAATATTGAATATTTTTTGATTTAATCATATTGGACTCATTTCGAAAGAATTGATGAGACGAATACAAACGTGATGCGACGCGAAGTATCTTGAATCGAAAGTCGAGAATTCGAAAAAATAATTTTGTTTTATGTTCATATTTATTCGCTTTTAGATCGCATATCATATGTATAAAATTAAAGGTCAATATGGTTAATTGGTCAAAAAACTTGAAAAATACAAGTCTCGATAGTGAGGTCTTCAAACCCATAACATTTGTGCTCATTTTGAAGGTTTTGATGAATGGTTATAATAGAGTATATTAGATAAATATAGATAAAAACGTAAAATGTAAAAAAAAGAATAACTATATATATATATATTTCTAATATGTATATAACAAAAAAATAACAATATATATATAAGTAATATATATATATATATATATAAACAAAAATAATAACAATATATATATTTTTATATTTCTAATATATATATATATAACAAATAAATAATATATATATATATATTTAAATAAAAAATGATTGGTGCGAAAATTAATGCATTCAACACCCCTTCTTGAAGTGCCATTAGCACTCCCCTTTGGTTATGGGTTGTCCATACACGTTACACAAGCAAGAGAGGAAATGGATTGAAAGGACATTGCGAATAGTTGCGGCAGGCAATAATAATGAAGTCAAGTGAAGTGGTGGGCGACTTCACGTTAAAGCGCAGGATAGCTGGTGAGTGGGGGTAATAATCAGCTGATTGTCGACGTAAAACAGTATCCTGCACCACCAAACACAAACTGTCCCATCACCCTACACTTTCCACTCCTCACCATCAAAATATACAGACAAAAGGCTCAGATGAAATCTTGACTGAACCATGTGGGCCACCAGATTTATATTATCCACCCATGTTTCACATGACACACCCTCTTCCTCGCACCATAACAAAACTCCAAATATCATTTATTTTACTCTCACACACGTATGCTATTATATATCATCTTCTTTTATTATTATAAAACAAATACAAAAAATACACAGTTTTGGGACTATCCTATCCATCTCAAGTAAAAAGTTTAAAGGGCTGATTGGTTGATTTTCTATTAATTTATGTATGAATAAAGTTGTTTGTGTGAATTAATTTGTCTGTATAGATTGGAAATGTTTTTGTTTGGGAGGGTGTTTTCATAAATGGAAGGACTATGTTTTTTAATTGGAAGAGACTAGTTTGGACAAAACTTGTCTTTCTGCATAAAGCTTCCTCCTAAAAGCTTAATAAATAAGTCATTTTCTATATCATTAAGCCACTACCAAACAGTCATGTATAGCTGACTGAATAAGCTATTAGTCTCATTAAGCTTATTAAGTTGCTAACAAACAGACCCTAAGTAACTTATCAATTTTAGAGTGAACTATAAATTTGATAAACTGCATCACTTTTTTTCTACGGTTGAAAAAAATATAAGATGGTCTTTATGGTATATAAAAGACGGCTGAATTTGATTCATTCTTCTAAATTTGTCAAAAAACTCGTTAAATATAAAATATTTTTGTTTTTTTAGATATTTCTCTCATTTTATGTTAAACGTTAAAATTATTTTATATTGTCCACTAAACTCATGCAACCTTTCTCACTTAACCGTTCCCAATTACTTCCCTCACTTTCTCATAAAACTCAAATCCAAAATCCGCGAGCCATTATAAAAAAAACAAAGCCGTTGTATCCTAATCCAAACCAAAGTGTAGTAACCGAGACCAAATTGTAAAAGCTTCAAGTCGTGTGGTAGAATTTATTAAAATTGAAAGTTGAGGGACTAAATGGTTAACTAAGGTTAAGGTATAAAAACTCAATGATTGGCACAAAACCCTAGTTTTGGGCAATCATTTGGGAGTTGGCGGCTGAGCATTTGAGAAGAGAAGAAAAAAGGGATTTTGGGAGTTCTTGAGCAACTGAAGAAGAGAATCAACAATCTTTGAAATCAGAAGAAGGGTGGTGTTGGAATTCATTTTCTGCAAGAAATCTCTCAGGTAATCCCTAAACTATAACTCTGATTAGGATTGTTTTGATGATTGTTGGGAGGTTTGAGGGTTTTTCCTTGTTAGAGTTATTTGAGACCTAAAGGAAGATTTATACACCCTTAAATCGTGTTTAGTTAGTAAAGCTTTGTGGGAAATGGTTTTAGAACGTTTGTGTGATTATGTATCGCACTATCATCCTATTTGTGGAGCGTTTAGCAAGATTTTAGCCCCTGAACTCGTCCAACGTTTCATCCGGAAAGCTTCAGGTTATGAAGGTGTCTGGGTGAGTGTCCGGTAAGCTTAAACGTCCGGAAAGCATAATATCCCAGTAAGTAGAAAGTATCCGGATGTAGAGTCATCCGGAAAAATGAGTCATCCGGACAGTAGGGTTATCCGGAAAGATGTGTTGTTCGGAATGTAATGTTGACCGAAAAGTTGTGTGTCCGGAAAGATGAGTTATCAGCTTATGTTTTGTCCATTCATTCAGGAAAATCGATTGGAAGTCGGGAACAAATTAGAAAAGAGAAGTAAGAGCACCAGGTGAGTTTTCTAACGAAAATACGTGATTTTTAACATGTTTTCTAAAGCGAGTACATGATGAGAAATGCCATGTTTTATTCTTATGCTTTTAATTGCATGAAAGTTGTTTAAAGTTTTATATGGGATGTATGCATACATTGCTTGAGACGTAAATTGGCTAAGTCGGGGGGTGTGGCCCGCCAGCTCGTGCCGGGAGGTGTGACCCGTTTATGCCATGGGAAGAGTGACCCTGTAAGGCAGCATGAGACTGACTCGTTGTCACTTTCGAGTGCTTTCAGGGTGCCATTTACGGGGCGGATTTATCCGTGGAAGTTTTATGTGAAGTTACGTGATAGTTTTTATGAAAAGCTATGTGAAAGTTATGCAAAGATACTTGAAAGTTGTAAAACTGTTTTAAATGATTTTGAGAACTGTCAGGAGGGACTCACTAGACCTCATGGTCTAACCCTCGCATTTTCCAAACTAAACCTTTTCAGGTAAACAGATAGTAGGAGGCTCCGGTAAGTGAGCAAGCGCAGGATAGAGTAAAGATGCAGACACTGACAGTGCCACTCATACTTTTAGTGGTAGTCATTCTCAGTTGTGTATAGGTTGTTTCTGCCAACCTAAGTTATTTAGACAGATGTAATGAAATTTTATGGACCCAGTTTTGTAATTGTTTAATATTAATGCTATGTATGCTTTATTTAGAATGGGTTGTTACAATTGGTATCAGAGCCATAGTTTAAGGGATTTAGGTGACCGGACGGGCCTAAACTTAAACTTGGGAGTAGAAATCACAACTGAGAATCAGGAAATGCGTTAGGAGGGCACTATTGTAGATACAGGAAATGCGTTAGGAGGACACTATTATAGAGATAGGACTAATAGGGTACTGAGGACTGTCATGTAAGGTAAGTTTGAAATTCCACCTGGCCAGTGTAATTGCGAACTTACAGGTACATGTATGTGCTTAACCTGCCTTATTATTCCGAAGTGGTAGTCAGAAGCTAGTGTGTATGCCATGTTTCAGTAATCTAGAACGTCAGCAAGACCCCTGATGGGAAGCGTCATGAGAGATCACTTATGATGTGATGTATGTATACATCGTAGAGAGGAGATGTTGTATAGAATGTTATGAGTCGTCTAGAGGTAGATCTTCGTGGATTCGAAGAGGATGAATGATTGATTTTCGTGTAAGACTCCTGTTGCCGGAGAATCCCAGTTCTAGAAATCGTGGGATAGATCAGTTCGAATGGTAAGGAAGGGCGGTGTCTAGATCTTGGAAGTGTCAATTCCGGAGCGAGCAGAGGATTAGAATCCTGACTCTTTAGTTGAGTTGTTCAGTGGCAGGATCATTGAAGAAAGATTTCTGTAGAGGACTGAAAGCGTGTAGAGGTATAATACGAGATGAAATGGTCAAGGAGAAAATAGTATGAAATGGTTGAGTAAGTGGACCGTTGAATGTATGTATAGCAAGTTGTTGCAAGGCCGAGAGGGCGACCACTGGTCGGATGTATAGTGTCCATGATAAGTTGCATGAGTAAAGCGATTGACCTTGTTTGAGTGAGTAGCCTTCAATTGCAATTAGAGTTTCATGCATTGAGTTGTACATGTGTACATGAAATTTTTCATAAGTAAAGTGAATGTGTAAATTTCAAATTTGATCAAACATGAGTCGGCGTGTGCAAGCGTATGTTTAAAGAAAAATGCAAATCCATTTACATCGCACAATAAAGTTTTGAGGTTTACGGTTTGCAAAATATTCCACTCTTTTCATGACGAGTTAAATTGTTGCAAAAAAAGTCAAGAAAACGATTGAATGCAAAACTTTTATAACCAAAATGAGTATTGACATGTTGAAGTTATATAAATGAGTGTGAGAACCGACTGGTTTACTTCGTGTCGGTAATTTCTTTCAGGATGTGGTCGTATGAAAAGATTTTCACCCAATATATTACTGTCGTAACGACATATTAAGTTTTATGGAAAGTTGCATGCGAACGATTCTCGAGATCGTTGTGCAGGGCTTTGGAGTTATGAGAATGTTGGGGTCGTGTATACCCAAGTTATTTCCAAGTGTTGTTTCTTCAAGAGGATAAAAAGTGTGAAATGAATTATTTATCGCGTTGTCATGCATGAAGGCTATGAACTCACTAGGTCGTAGAATATTACGTTTTAAGATAAGGAGGGACTCCGAGAGTGGAGAGGTGTTGGACAAATCAGAGGAGAATGTTGTAATTTTGGTTTTTGTGTTCAAGAAGAGAGGCGAACAGTGAAAGAGTCGAAAGTGGACTTTGATGTCGGTTGTATGAGGGTCTGTACCCTTGGTCGGTAACTGGAAATACAGTTGCCGAAGGACGGTTGTATCCGGAGGAAAGACTGGAAGTCATCAAGGTGATAGTATTAGCAACTCGTTATGAGTAGTGTGGTGAAGTAGGAATGAAATATCCTCGATGTCGAAGAAGAGTTTTAAGGTGATCTTGTAATATTGACGTTGCATGAGTGAGTTCGAAATGAGGGAGAGGAGATGTAAATTCGATAATGATACGTCGGGAGGATTAGGTTCCGTAAGGGACCCTTGTTGAAGAATAAGTTAAGGAAGTATCAACAGGTCAACTATTGACGTCGGAGTCGGCAGTTGTGTAAAGTGTATGAGGCCGAAGACTAGAATCAGAAGGTTGAAAGTTGAAGGACCACCCTGTAGGGGTGTTAATCTAGTGAAAGACTGCTGCTTTAGATAAGCGTTTTACTTACGAGGAGGATGGTTCGTAAAAGATGTAGTATTTAGCACGAACAAAGTAAGTGTATAGATTATGTCTATCTGTGAGGGATTGTGCCCTATCTATGTGATGGTTTGGGATCGCAAAGAGCTAGCAAGAAACGAGTATGTTAGAGTTAATCAGAAATTCGTGAGTTGTGGTTCAACTAGAGTTGGGGAGAGACAAAGTAGCGAGATAGACTCGGTTATTTATGTGGGAGAACATGAGAGTAAGTTTGAGTTGTGCACGGATGACCATGGGAGACCTGGTCTGCAGTGAGATGTTATGAGTGGAGAATGTACGGTCGAGTAGTGGCAGCAATTGCCTAGTTAAATGTGCCAGTCAGTGTTGTAGTAGCGTGACGTTAGGAAGAGGAAGCATCAGATGGGAGCCTTTTCGGGGGTTCCGGATGAGGTGTACAATTGGTTAATCAAGTTGTTGGAGCACGTGGTTTGTAAGTTGGCGTTGTGATTTGGCTTGTGTCAGAATAAAATGTCGGAGCGGAAGTGAGTGATTACCCAAATAAGAAACCAAGTGTTTTTTATTGTGTGAGTTGCTAAAGTAAGTATGTTGTTGAAATCTTTGGAAGTTTTAGAGAAGGCGATGGATGGGTTAGTCGAAGATGTGGTATAGTAGATGCGAAATCTTTGAAGAATGTGAATTGTTTCTTATGGATGGAGGAATTATTCGAGGAGGTAATAGTGAGAGATCAAAGGATGTGTAATGACTTCGAACACAGGTGTCATTTCGAGATGACTTGATTGAATGCCTTAAGTTAGAATTTTGATACAACCGTTTGATTATGTATAGTAACGAGAGAATGTTTCAACAAGTGAAAAGGTCGGAAGAGAGAGGCAAGTAATGCTTGAGAGGCGGTGCTTCACGTTACTGTAGAGAGGTGAAGATAGTACGTCGGAATAAAGGAGAAGGTTAGAAGTAGTAAGCTTGTCAGTAACACCGAGAGGTGGAGTAGCGTGCATAGATTGCCATCGGTAAGTGTGTGAACTTCTGGAAAGAGTTTTGAGGAAGGGGATTTGTGTACGTCTTGTGCAGGAAAGAATTGGATGAGGCAGTTGAATGATTTGAGTTGAGATGGTGATGTTGTGAGAAACGTTCTAACGAACTGATCGTTCAGTGTAAGCTATTGAGAACAGCAGGGTGCGATCATGGTTACTCCTCCTAGTTGAGTGGGGGTAACCGAAGTTATGTTATGTGACTAGACGCTTGTGGCAGTCAGTAAGAAGTTGATGAGCCTTCAGGATAAGTTCAATTTGGATAGGTGAGCACTCCAATAAGGAATTATAGAGGTTTCCTACTATTAGTCATGTTAAGTGTGAAATGATGATGTGATGAGAACGTACGCATTAGTTGTCGAGCGGTAGCCGATGTGATTCGGGAAGGGAATATGATCTGCATAGACATATGTCGGTTGGAAGTAGTGATCTAGAATTACATGTAATCCGAGGAGGGAACTCTTAGGTGTGAGTTTGTCAAGAGGTGCAAGGGTGGCCTTGTGCCAAGTGGTCAGGAGAGTGATGGTTCCTGGTTTTAGAGTCTCGTTGTAGTGGCGGGGAATTTCCGCCAAGTTCCTTCTTTTAAGGAAGTAAAGGGGTATGAGAGACCGTAAGTAGACATGTTGAATAACCGTGAGTTCCGACGTAGGGACGGAAGCGAGCAAATGGAGGCGTGAGTGACCTTGGATTCTTCTAGTGGTATTTAAGCGAGTATAGTATTCCGAGAAGTTGCAAGTAAATAGTGCAAGATGGCACGACATAGCAAAGTGGTGACTCGCCGAGGGCGGTCCCAATGTATGGCATACGGTTATGTTTCCCATCAGAATGGTTTGGGGTGACCGAGTAGAATTGGGCTGGTTGGATTGAAGAACATAAGGCTTTTGAGCCTTGAAGTTTGAGAGAAAGGTAAGGTGGACTGAGTCTGTGGATCCGTCGAATTTCTGAAAGTTGAATAGATGGTGAGCGATCTTGAGGTACTCGATGAGATTTTGAGAAGAAAATTTTAGTGTGTTACACGTCTCTTTTGTGGAGAGCCGATGTGGAAAGTGAGATGATGGCGACCTTGCAAGAGATGCAGACGATAAGAAGTTGACTTTTGTCATTAGTAAGCGAGTTAGAGCAGCGGCATACAAGTAAGACTGGTTAGAGGAATTAAAGAGTGTTCATCCGATATTTTCATGTGTCAAACCTGAAGAAATGTTTGGCCGGGACCGATGTGGCTATCCCGTAGGAAGATGTTAGTTTTGACGAGAAATTTATGTACGAAGAGGAACCAATGGAAATCGTAGGCAGTTAAGTACGCAAGACGAGGAACAAAGAGATTCGTTTAGTGAAGGCTCAGTGGAAGTATCATAAGGGACGAGAGGCAACGTGGGAAGTAGAATCATATATGAAGTCCAGATACCCTCATCTTTTTGAAAATGGAATTCCGGGGACGAAATTCTTTTGAGGGGGGAGTGTTGTAGTAACCGAGACCAAATTGTAAAAGCTTCAAGTCGTGTGGTAGAATTTATTAAAATTGAAAGTTGAGGGACTAAATGGTTAACTAAGGTTAGGGTATAAAAACCCAATGATTGGCACAAAACCCTAGTTTTGGGCAATCATTTGGGAGTTGGCGGCTGAGCATTTGAGAAGGGAAGAAAAAAGGGATTTTGGGAGTTCTTGAGCAATTGAAGAAGAGAATCAACAATCTTTGAAATCAGAAGAAGGGTGGTGTTGGAATTCATTTTCTGCAAGAAATCTCTCAGGTAATCCCTAAACTATAACTCTGATTAGGATTGTTTTGATGATTGTTGGGAGGTTTGAGGGTTTTTCCTTGTTAGAGTTATTTGAGACCTAAAGGAAGATTTATACACCCTTAAATCGTGTTTAGTTAGTAAAGCTTTGTGGGAAATGGTTATAGAACGTTTGTGTGATTATGTATCGCATTATCATCCTATTTGTGGAACGTTTAGCAAGATTTTAGCCCCTGAACTCGTCCAACGTTTCGTCCGGAAAGCTTCAGGTTATGAAGGTGTCCGGTTAAGTGTCCGGTAAGCTTAAACGTCCGGAAAGTATAATATCCCAGTAAGTAGAAAGTATCCGGATGTAGAGTCATCCGGAAAGATGAGTCATCCGGAAAGTAGAGTCATCCAGACAGTAGGGTTATCCGGAAAGATGTGTTGTCCGAAATGTAATGTTGACCGGAAAGTTGTGTGTCCGGAAAGATGAGTGATCAGCTTATGTTTTGTCCATTCATTCAGGAAAATCGATTGGAAGTCGGGAACATATTAGAAAAGAGAAGTAAGAGCACCAGGTGAGTTTTCTAACTAAAATACGTGATTTTTAACATGTTTTCTAAAGCGAGTATATGATGAGAAATGCCATGTTTTATTCTTATGCTTTTAATTGCATGAAAGTTGTTTAAAGTTTTATATGGGATGTATGCATACATTGTTTGAGACGTAAATTGGCTAAGTCGGGGGGTGTGGCCCGCCAGCTCGTGCCGGGATGTGTGACCCGTTTATGCCATGGGAAGAGTGACCATGTAAGGCAGCATGAGACTGACTCGTTGTCACTTTCGAGTGACTTCAGGGTGCCATTTACGGGGCGGATTTATCCGTGGAAGTTTTATGTGAAGTTACGTGATAGTTTTTATGAAAAGCTATGTGAAAGTTATGCAAAGATACTTGAAAGTTGTAAAACTGTTTTAAATGATTTTGAGAACTGTCGGGAGGGACTCACTAGACTTCATGGTCTAACCCTCGCATTTTCCAAACTAAACCTTTTCAGGTAAACAGATATTAGGAGGCTCCGGTAAGTGAGCAAGCGCAGGATAGAGTAAAGATGCAGATACTGACAGTGCCACTCATACTTTTAGTGGTAGTCATTCTCAGTTGTGTATAGGTTGTTTCCGCCAACCTAAGTTATTTAGACAGATGTAATGAAATTTTATGGACCCAGTTTTGTAATTGTTTAATATTAATGCTATGTATGCTTTATTTAGAATGGGTTGTTACACAAAGTCAATTCCAAACCCTAATCGATATTTACCTCGGCTTCTAGAACCAGGAGGAGACGATGATAGAGGTTGACTTCGTCTATCTTTTGCCGAACCTAAATAAATCACCCGAACTTAACTAAATTTGAAACCTACACATGCATTATATTCCCCTTCATTTTGTTCTTTGTTTTGCTTTCTTTATCGGACTAAGTTTAGGGGTTTTCAATTCTTAATCTTTCATTTTTTGGTCACTAAGAAAGAAGAATGGGAATGGAGGTGCGAGGTGCTGGTAGGGAGATATGTGTTGGAGATGGAGATGGAAGAGGAAGAAGTGGTGGTTGAGATGCTTTCAATCGTGAGGGACGAAGGTGAGTGGTGTCGGAGTTTAGAGGCGGGAGTGGAGGGTTTATGAGACGCGTTGGGCTGGGGGTAGAGGGGTACATGGTGCATTGCGTCCTAACTGGCACACCAGTATAAAACATGGCTCTGATGTCATCAGTAACATCCCATGTCAATCGTACATGATATTGTCCGCTTTGTCCACACATTTGGACTCATGGTTTTAAAACACGCCTGATATAAGATGTATCAAGTCTCTTATAAGCCAACCTCTGTTCTTTTCCCCAACCAATGTGGAATCTTACAAATGTTTCTGACTTAAAAAGTTTTTAACAAAAGTTAGCTTAAGAGATGTCCATCGTATCGAAAGTGAACTATCCATGAATTTTAGGGTTAAAGAATTACCATCGTAATTTGCAACACACCACAGGGACTAAATTTGTAATTTAGTCATATATATAGGGGCTCCTTCTTTTGTTAACCAGTGCATATATGCACATCAAGCAATTGTAATATGTGCATATATGCAATTCCTGATGTGCATATATGCACATCAGGCAATTGTAATATGTGCATATATGCATTATATATATATTATGACAAGTTGTCGAAAAACTTGAAAAGTACAATTAGGATGGTGTCTAATTAAGTAATTATGTGGTAATGGCAATGATTTGTAAGGGGTGTCACATGCACCATTTTTATATTCATTCCATAATGAACTTTAGTTACATCTACATCTTTGGGAATATTAGGTTTGTTTATTTGTTTTCTTTTTTAATTAAGGAATATTAAGTTTTATTTTAATTTGATGTACTAAGATATTTTAAACTTCACACCCTGCAACTTGATTTTATTTTGGATATATTCTTTTTCACAATTTTCTATATCACTACAACAAATTTGTGTTTATATGACACCTAAAATAAATAAGCGTTATAATAGGGTGTTTTATAGGACCTTAGATTATATGACAAAAAAAAACATTATATCTAAAAGTGTTACAATAAGTTTAATGACGCTTTTGAGCGTCGTAACAAGACTTTTAGGACATTTTCAAAATAAAATGTCGTATTAGCTAATTTTATAGGACGCTTTTAAAAAATGTACGTCCTATAAACCCATTCTTTTAGAGGACGTTTGTGTTTATAAAACACTTTTTTTCAGATAATGTCCTATAAAATAGTTAATAGGACGCTTTATTTGAAAAATATTCTAAAAAACTTCTATAAACTTTTTGTAACGTTTTTAGATATGACATTTTTTTGTTTGGTAAAAGAATGGTTTAGATGAGGGTTGCACACAGTTGTAACCTTTTACTGGGTTGTAAAATAAAACCACCTCTCACTCTCTATATATATATATGTTGTCAAACCCGTTCCTGACATTTTATGGATTCTGGACGAGATGTAAAAATGGCCACTCAATAACTATGTTTTTTTAATATATCGTTTAAAAATAACGTTGAAATATTAAATGTAGATATAAGTTGGGTCGTCTCATATAGTTGGTAATTGTTTTCAAAATGTATTTTTTTAGTTAATAACAAAAAATCTATTATATTCTAACACAAAAATATAAATCATGCAGATGAAATAATCAAAAGAGTATATGGAAGATGAGTAATGAAATACATATAACAGTTTTAGGCAAAAATAGTTTTTAGATATTAGTATTAAATAAAAAAAACTTAGAGAAATAATAAGCAATACTATAAAATAAAGACCAATTAACTTCTTACAAATTTTAGTCCAATGTAATTAATTTATACATGCTTGGGCCTTTAATATAATACTAAATTCTTATTGGGTCATATTATATACTAACTTTTTTTGTCTTTTTTATTTACAATTTTTTTAACTACTATTATATAATATGTACTTTAAAGTTTTGTGCCCCTATTTTCTTTGGGTCCTGACCGAGTGCCCTGCGGTCTTTCCCGAGGGACGACCCTGTAGGTTGCAAGTAGTCGTGGAAAGTGGAAACGGTGAAGATTTGTTATGTGAAGATGTCATTATACATGACTAAGGTTCTACCAAGCCATGAAGGTTTAGTTCTGCAATTTTTAATAAATTATTTGAGTTATTTTTAAGTCAAAACAATTAGCAGTGATTTCAATTAAGGAGCCGTTTATCTAATCACTTACCCGGGTAAGTGCTTACCCGTAAAATTCAACACTATCACCTACTTTCAAGGTAAGATTTTAGTCCACCAAAATGGCATCGTATGCTACAATTTAGTCGGTAAGCGCTAACCGTGGTAAGAGTCGTCACACTCACTTACCGGGTAAGACTCTCGGTCCTTGCTTCCGCTCTTACCGGGTAAGATTCTTGGTCCTTGTCATATTCATCTGGTACGCTTATATGACTTGGTAAACAGTTACCCGAGTAAGCGTTTTGTAAACGATCACTAAAATAATACTTTTTCTCTATCAGATAATACATTCGGTTTGATCTCTTGGTTTCTAAGAAATCCCGGTCTACAAAGTAACACATCATTGACATAATTGATTAGTCGCAAGTATATTAAAATGCATGAGCATATCTTAGTACGTGGAAATGGATCACATTGCATGTTATGCACACCGAAGTGAACAAGTCATGGAATCTTTCTATTATATATATATATATAGAGAGAGAGAGAGAGAGAGAGAGAGAAAGTTTGTCAGGATCGAATCTTAACAAGACTACAAACACTTAGAATTCAGAATTAAAGAATCTGCGGAAAAGAACTTTAATTCTCACAATCAAGAACAATGTAACAGAAAATTCACAAAGTTTTGTATTCACTAAATTGACTCACAAGATTACAACCAAACCTCAATCTTGTTGAACAGGCTCAACAAGACGACTTCTACTTCTCTAGAAATAGGGTTCTTCAACCTTGAGGTTAATTCTCTCTTGAATCAATATTTTCTTTTTCACTCGTATATTTGCTATCAATACGTCTCTTCTAATAGCTATCTATTGAAGTCTATTTATACAAAATAATTACAAGATAACTATCAAAAGTAAATTGATCTTCTGAATCTTCGTTAAACATATCTTGATCAATTCCTTCTTTGTCTCCAAAAGTATCGCATACCAATCTTAACAGCTCAGCAGTATTAACCTTCATTCTTCATGAGCAGTACTAACAATCTTCAGCAGTATTAACCGATTTCATCTCCAGCAGTATTAACATCACTCCAGCAGTATTAATCATGAGCAGTACTAACCTTGACTTGCAGTAGTAACTTTGTCTAGCAGTAGTAACTTCACACAAGCAGTATTAATGAAGAACTGGCAGTAGTAAAACTGTCTTGGCAGTACTAACCATACTTGGCATATCTTCAGTTCCCAACAATCTCCCCCTAACTTGACTTTTCAGGATGAGAAGTTAAGTTCTTCAGATGATGCTTCCAAAACCTAATCATCAACCCCTAAATTTGGATCCAATCCCAGACTTTGATTGAGAATCCTCTTTACAAGATATTTTGCCATCTCAGAATCCTTGTCACTCACCAACTTAACATGCAGCATTCCCTTCAACCTTTTCATGCTGTGGTTGTATACGACATCTACCAAGTAATATTCCTGATATATATTATCAAGAGAGATGACATACACATCACAATTTTCATAGAGCATCCAGTGGGTTACTGCTTGAAAAGGTCTTGCTGTTATGTGCTGAACTACTTCTGGTCTGAACATTAGGCATAGGTATTCTAACACCATCTTTGTGATAGACATACCTCTTTCTGTCAACATGTTACCATAGATCTGCATGCCTACTTTGAACATCTCTTCCAAGTCAGATCTTGAGCATCTTCTTATAAATTGTCCCCATGTTCTGTAGACTTCAAACTGTCCATCTGCTCCTTTTATTCTAATGAACTCCTTTCTCTCATCTATCAAAGTATCCCAGTGACTGATTTCAGGGGCCATAGACGATATTGGTTCAGCTTGGATTGGTTTAGTATTAACCACAGTAATGTACGAATCACATTGAGCATTTGGCAGTGAGTGTACATTGCTTGGTTGGCCTGAGGAAGTTGCCACTTCTTCTTCAGCAACTTTTGGATCAGATTTCTCTTTCACTGTTTCCTTCTGGACTTCTTCTGCAGTTGGATCCACTCTTGGCTTCTTTACATCTTTCTTCTTTGAAGCACTGAGCTTGGTTCTTGGTCTTTTCCTTGCCATCATCTTGGTTCTTTTAAGAGTTTTAACAGCTTCAGGAGTTGGTTCAGCTGTTTTAAGTTTTTCAGCAGCAATAACCATTTCTGCTGCTATGGCTATTACTGCTTCTCTTAGAACATGTAATGCTGCTGCTTCAACACTGTTCTTCACAATCCAGTATACTTCTTCATCAATTTCAGCTTGAGATGTAGTTACTGCTTCCTTCTCAGTTTCTGCTGCTTTTTCTGTTTGGCCTTCAGCAGCATTAACTGTTTCTGCTGCTTGTTCAAACTCAGCAGCATTAACAGTTTCTGCTGCTGTGGTTTCTGCTGCTGTCGTAGTTTCTGCTGCTGTTGAAGTTTCTGCTGCTGTTGTTTCTGTTGCTTGAACATTTTCAGCTTCCTTTGTACTTTCCTCAGCAAATTCATTCACTTGCTCCCCCTGTTCCTGTGCACTCTCCATGTTCAACTCATCCTCTGACTCCCCCTTTTTGGGAGCATCATCAGTTGGAATTCTTCTTCTCAGCACAAATCTTGCCTTTTTCTTTCTGTGCAACAACTTGGTGACCATCTTCTTGAGCTTCTCAATTTGAGACTGTTGGTAGGTGACCACAGTCTTCAGTTGCTCAATCTCCTTCTTCTGTGCCATAACATCCAAGTTGACATTTCCAATGGTTTCCATCAATTCATCACAGTTATATCTATCCTCACCTTGTTTAGAAGTGTTTACCTTCTTTAAAGGATCACTGGAAGTAGCCATCAATTCCTCTTTGTTATGTCTATCCTCACCCTTTTTAGAAGTTTTTACCTTCTGTAAGGGATCCTTGGAAGTTTTAGCAGAAGCCTTCTGCCTAGCAGAAGCACTAACTGCCCCCTTGGTTTCTTGGCACCTGGGTCCTCCTAATGATTTCTCATTTAGAGTTGCCATGGGGAAGGTCTTATTTATGTTACCACTGTCCTTCTCTGTGCTAGCAGAAGTAGTGGCAGCCTTAGCACCCATATGCTCATCCTTCTCCTTAGAGAGCACCTTCTTGGGGTTGGGAGACACCCCTGTGGTTTCCCTGTTGATATTCTCAATTGGAGAATGCTCCAACTGAGGGCTTAAAGGCTTCGGGCTCGTAGGAGATACATCAAGGGAAGGAACCTTGTGTACCTTTCTTCTTTCAAACCCTTTGGTTATTGTGGGAGTGGGTCGTTCAAGAATGGACTGAGGGATGTCTTTTGTGATGGAAGGTTGGGATTGGTCATCAGTGGGTGTGTCTAATGGGGGCCTTGACCCTGATGCCGTACCTTCAGGTGTGTGGGACACAACCATCATTGTAGAGAACAATGGTGTGTCAACTCCTTCCGAGTCCCTAGGAAGTCTTTTCATATTTGAAAAAACCTTCCCTTTAGGGGATTTTGGTACATATACCTCATCAAATTGAGGCATATCCGTCAATTCCTTGGTAATTACTTCCTGAACAAACCTTGGATACATATAGAAACGCTTTTTGGATTCCAGGTTTGCCACAAGATCATTAAAGATCATAGCTGAAAAATTGTACTTTCTGGCAGTGGATAAGCAGACCAAGGCATACGCAATGGGACTGCTGAACTCACTCCATCCAGTGGTTTTCTTGGAAATACAGTGCATAAGGGTATGAACAAGAAATCTCCATTGGTTGAAAAATTTGGACTTGAAGAACTTAAAAACACCAATGGGACCTTCATACCCCATTCGTTGTAAAGTCGAATAGAGGTCATCATTAGATAGAGAGGTTATACCTGAGGCATCATCCAAGTGAAGAGAGATGCGAATAACCTCCTCTGTGACTTTCAAGGGTTTATCACAAACCCTTGTTCGAATGGTTTTCTGCCCTTCTTCGAAAATAACAGTGGCATTCTCCCAAAATTGTGTCTGATGTTCGATATAGATGGTTGGGCTCACCGTTAGGGCATATGAGATGTGCGTGGATTTAAGAAAATCGACAATATCGTGAAATCCCGCAGCTTGTTTCGGCTTCTGAAGCATGGCAATCTCATTATGCTCATCAACAAACTCCATGATTCCTGAGGATTCTTGAAAGAAAAACACAGAGATTCTGGGAGAAGGGGTTAGAACGAGAGAGAGAAGAAGAAGTTAATGCGAAGAGTCGTTATGAACTTTGGCGGGCAAACAGGGGTATTTATAGCAGTATTTCCCCTAGATTTTCAAAAGCGGTATTAATGACATAGCAGTATTAACGACAAGCAGTATTAACTGCAAGGCAGTATTAACCACAAAGCAGTATTAACTACTTAGCAGTATTAACTGCAGAGCAGTATTAACTTCTTAGCAGTATTAACTGCAGAGCAGTATTAACTACTGAGCAGTATTAACTACTTAGCAGTATTAACTGCAGAGCAGTATTAACTACTTAGCAGTATTAACTACTGAGCAGTATTAACTACTTAGCAGTATTAACTGCAGAGCAGTATTAACTACTTAGCAGTATTAACTGCAGAGCAGTATTAACTACCAAGCAGTAGTAACTACCGAGCAGTATTAACTAACTACTAAGCAGTATTAACTCTGCACTGGCAGTAGAAAAGATACTTACATTTTGCAGCATTTGTCATTCTGAGGTAAACTGAGGTTCTGAGAAAGCTAGTTAGAAATCCAAATTCTCAAAGAAATACAGGTAAAAAAAATGAAAATCAAGAATTTATTCAAAGTTGATCATGCCCACACTTGCTACCAAGAAATTGAATCTACCCACATCAAAAGCCTTTGTGAATAGATCTGCAAACTGGTCATTGGTATGAACTTTAGCAACTTGAATCAATTTCTTTTCATTACAATCTCTAATAAAGTGATACCTGATCTCTATGTGCTTTGTTTTTGAGTGCTTGACAGGATTGTTAACAATGCTAATGGCACTGTTATTGTCAATGAAGATTGGAGTGTGAAGAAAGGTTACCCCATAGTCCAGCATCTGATTCTGAATCCATAGAACCTGAGAACAGCAACTTGCAGCAGCTATATACTCAGCTTCTGTAGTGGATAAGGACACTGTGGTTTGTTTCTTACACTGCCATGATACAAGCCTTGTACCCAAAAACTGACATCCACCTGAAGTAGACTTCCTATCCATGTTGGCTCCACCCAAATCACTATCTGAATATGCAAGCAAGTCAAAAGAGGATTCATAAGGATACCAGAGACCTAATCTAGGTTGCCCTCTTAAGTATCTGAATATTCTCTTGACTGCATGCAGGTGTGATTGCTTAGGAGAAACCTGAAATCTGGCACAAACACATACTGGAAACATAATGTCAGGTCTAGAAGCTGTGAGATACATGAGTGAACCAATCATTGATCTGTAATGATGGACATCCACATCCTCCCCCTCAAGATCTGCAGTGATCTGCTTATGTGTTTCCATTGGTGTGCTTGCTGGCTTTGAGTCTGTTAAACCAAACTTGTCCAGGATGTCTTTCACATACTTGGATTGGCTAATAAAAATCCCATCTTTCCTCTGTTTTACCTGAAGCCCAAGAAAGAATGTAAGTTCTCCCATGGAACTCATCTTGAAGCTTTTGTGCATCAATTCTTCAAACTCTTTACACATTTGATCATTGGTGGATCCAAAGATGATGTCATCCACATAGATCTGAACAAGTAATGTACCTCTCTTTCTCCTCTTGATAAACAGGGTCTTGTCAATTACTCCTCTTTCAAAGTCATTTTTCAAGAGATAGGTAGACAGAGTGTCATACCATGCTCTTGGGGCTTGATGCAAACCATAAAGAGCCTTCTTCAGCTTGTATACTCTGTCAGGGTGCAATGGATTCTCAAATCCAGGGGGTTGACAGACATATACTTCTTCCTCAATACATCCATACATAAAAGCACTTTTCACATCCATTTGGTACACTTTGAACTTCATGTATGAGGCATAGGCTAGAAATAGCCTGATTGCCTCAATCCTTGCCACAGGAGCAAAGACTTCCTCATAATCTATTCCTTCTTCCTGAGTGTACCCTTGTGCAACTAGTCTTGCTTTGTTTCTTATCACAATCCCTCTGTCATCCTTCTTGTTCCTGAAAATCCACTTGGTGCCAATTGCTCTATGACCTTTTGGAAGGTCTACCAAGTCCCAAACATCCTGTAATTTGAACTGTAGCAGCTCCTCTTGCATTGCCTCTATCCAGCTTGGATCTTTCATAGCATCATAAGCCTTTTTGGGTTCAATCTAGGATAAAAAGCAAGATAGAACAGTATTAACTGTATTCTGTTGATCTTGAATCTCTTGAAGTCTGCTTTGCTTTCTGGTCATCATGGGAGAAGCTATGTCTCCAATAACCAACTCAGGAGGATGGTTTTTCTGAGTTCTTGTGGGATGACCAGGTTCCTCTTGTATGTCCATATCCAGATTTGACTCATTTAAGTCTGGATCTACTGCTGCTTCTTCAGTCACTTCAGACTCTCTGGAATTTGAGCTTGAAGGCTGTGCTTCCTCTACTCTTCTCTCTTCTTCATTCTGAATGGGTTCAGCCTCCTCTTGTTGTTCACAGAATTCAACAGGATCAATGGAAGGGAGTGGAATTATCACAGATTGAATTCTGTGTTCTGATGGTGATGTATCTTGTTGTCCTGCATATACATCACTACTGAAACCCAAAGAATTAGTGAGTGAATCAATGTCAAATAGCCAATTAGGACCTGAACCAATAGGATTTGGTGTGTTCTCATTGCATTTGACATTGTCACTTTCTTCAATTATCCTAGAAGAGGTATTAAACACTCTGTAGGCCTTACTCTGAGATGAATATCCAACAAGAAAACCATCATCTGCTTTGCTATCAAACTTACCTAAGTGAGTTTTGGTCTTGAGAATAGTACAAGGACATCCAAATGGTTTGAAAAATCCAATATATGGTTTCTTTTTATTGAAAAGCTCATAAGGTGTCTTGTTTTTAGGCTTTACCACTAAAACTCTGTTTTGAACATAGCAGGCAGTATTAACTGCTTCTGCCCAAAAAGTAATTGGTAACTTTGAATCAGCTAACAGAGATCTAGCAGCCTCAATCAGTGTCCTATTCCTTCTCTCAGCAACACCATTTTGTTGTGGAGTCCTAGGAGCACTGTATTGTCTCTCAATTCCCTTTTCTTCACAAAAGGTGTTTAGATCAAAAATTTTAAACTCAGTTCCATTATCTGATCTAATGACTTTTACCCTTTGATTTGATTGGTTTTCAATTTTGAGAATAAAAGATTTGATCAGTCCACTTGTCTCATCTTTAGTTCTCAGAAAGTATACCCAAGTAAATCTAGAATAATCATCAACAATAACTAAGCAGTATGATTTCTTGCCAATACTCATCACATTAGTAGGACCAAACAGATCCATATGTAACAGTTGAAGAGGATTTGGGATAGAGTTTATCTCTTTGGACTTATGAGAAGTTTTGTGTTGTTTGCCTTTGAGACAAGCGACACAATGATCATCACATGAATAGACTTGGGATGGCAAACCCCTTACAAGGTTATTCTTAACAAGTTTATTCATTGTTTTAAAGTTCATGTGACACATCCTTTTGTGCCAAAGTGATGATTCATCCAAATAAGCTTTTGAAACTAAACAATTTAGAGATGAATCAGATGATACACTTTCCAAATCTAAACAATAAACATTATCCTTCCTAGGAGTTCTCAGAAGTATCATGTTTTCATCAACCACTTTGTATCCAGGAGCAAGGATAATACATTCAGAATCAGTAAACAATATGCTATGTTTCTTGTCACAAACCTGTGATACACTTAACAGGTTGTATCTCAATTGTTCAACATAGTACACATCTTCAAAGGTCATCTTACCCTTTGAAACATCACCCTTACCACTTATCTTTCCACCAGCAGGATTATCCCCAAATGCAACATGTCCTCCATCAATCTTTTTGAAATTTTTGAGGCAGGCCATGTTACCTGTCATGTGCCTGGAGCAACCACTATCAACATGCCAAACGCTCTTCCCCTTGAGCTGTTGGTTGCCCTGCACATCAAGATAAATCAGTTAGTTTTATTAGGAACCCAAGCCGAAGTGGTCTTGGGTCTCCCTTGCTCATCAAAGTACTTACACTGGGTTTTGATGAGATTTTTAAATTTAGGTACTGCAGTACTAGAGTACTTTGTCAAAATTATTGGTGTAGCAGCACTAGAAGCAGTATTAACCTCAGAAGTACTAACAGTGCTAGCAGTACTAACACTGGGAGCAGTAGTATTGTTAGCAGCAGTATCAGCAGTACTAATAGAGGTAGCAGTATTAACAGAGTTAACACTGCTAGAAGCAGTATTAACAGAGTTAACACTGCTAGCAGCACTAACTTTGGAATGATTACTAGCAGTATTAACACTGCTAGCAGCACCAACTTTTGAAGCAGTACTAACAGTGTTAGCAGTACTAACACTGCTAGCAGCAGTATTGTTTTTACTGCCTTTTGAAACCCACATAGTACCACATTCCTTTTCAGTCGTTTTCTTCATGTGGCTTTTGGGTTTATTTTGTTTCTTTGCCACATTTTTCTTTGCAGGCTTTTTATAGCCACCATTCTTTCTGTAACCACCAGGTTTTTGAAAAGATCTTTGAGCATTAAACCTTTGGTTAACAGGATTGAAATAATAGTGTTTCGCTAAATGATTTAGCCTACCACAGATGAAACAAGGTTTTGGCCTGTTAATTCTGTTCAGATCAACTCCTTGTCTCATAGCCCACTGTTTATTCCAATTTCTTTGATTACCCCTTTTGTTATCATGTTTTTGGGGCTTGTTCTGTTTAGATTTCCTTCAAGAACACTGTTCACAAGTATTAGAGTTCACAACTGTGGTCTGTGTGTAATGAACTCCCTTTTCCTTTTCAGTCCTTTTGACCTCATTGTTCTTAACACATGGACTTTCACATTCCTCATCAGAATCTACTTTGTCAGTCTCATCCTCAACAAGTACTTTTTCTTCACAAGGATCTATATTAATCTTTAATTCAGGATCCTTCCTATCCTTGGTCTCTAACAAATCAGACTTAGGAGGTATGTAGTTGTTATTGTAGGGTGGAGGTGTGGCATTGTACCCTATCCCTACTTTCATCTTGTCATGGATTTGAGCCTTAATGATGGTATCCATGGTTTTAGAAGCACAGGTAAACTTTTCAACATCAAGTTTAACCTTCTTAAGCTCTTCTTTTAATTTCTCATTCTCCTCCCCAGACACTTTCAGCTTAATCTCATACTCATTCTTCTCCCACTTCCAATAGTTAGTATCATAGGAGTGTTGAAGTTCATTAGCTTGAAAAGCTCTAATCTGTTCTTCAAACCTCTCAACAATCCTAACATAATCTTTCACATCTTTCTCTAGCCTCTTAAGGTTATCACACATACCCTGATTGTGATCCCTATATCTTTTAACAGCATCAATGCAAGCTTGAGAACAGAGTTTAGATTGTACCTCAGTGGGAATATCAGATACTTCTGCCATAAGAGCTTGATTCTGACAGGCTTCCTCAGCTTGATCACTCCAATCAAATCCCATTCCTTGTTGAGAAACAAGGGCTTGAGAGGAGCTTCTGTTTTGGTTTCCATTTTGAGCCTGTTGATGTGATCCTCCATTTCTGCATTCTCTGGCAAAGTGTCCCATCTTGTGACACTTATAACACTCAACCTTGGACTTGTCAAAGCCTGCACCATCTTCTCTTCTCTGGGAAAAGTTGTTTCTCCCAGTCCTTTTGATGAATTTCTTCACCCTTATTGATAGCATAGCCATCTGCCACTTGATGTCCATCTCTTCCAGATCATCAGCATTGATCTGCTCTAAATCATCATTGATTAGAGAAGAGTGAACATGACTAGAAAAGAATGCTTCTAGTACAGAATCTGTAGTCTTCTCTTGATTAGTTCCACCAGCAGCATTAACAGAATCAGGGTTAGCAGCATTATCAGAGGATGAAGATAATAATGCAGCATTATAAACAAATCCAGATGGCCTTTTCTTGGCTTCAACTTCAGCCTCAAACACTCTCAGATCATTGTAGAGGTCATCTAGCTCTTTGTCCTCCAATTGGTCATTCTGTCTGAATGAGACTGTGTACATGGTCCATTCTTCTCCCAATGATCTAAGGAACTTTCTATTGACATCATCAGCATCCATGTGTACACCCACAGTAGCTAATTCTCCAATCAACTTGTTAAATCTGTCAAAAGTTTGAGTCATAGACTCATTCTTTGCAGACATGAAGTTCTCATATTGTTGCCTGAGAATAGCCTTTTGATTTCTCTTTGTGCTCTTTGTGCCAGTAAATCTTTTCTCCAGAGCATTCCACAACATCTGTGCATCTGTGCAGTGTTGGAATTGATGTTGGTACTCATTAGGAATAGCCAAAAGCAGAGTGCTTAAGGCCTTCATCTCTGTTTGTCTGACTTTCTTTTCAGCATCTGTCTTGGGAGGAGGTCTCTTGCCATCTGCTCCTACTCTTCCTTCAGCACATGGGCCATTTTCTATGATGTCCCATATTGCATAATCAGTAAGAAGAATGTACTGCTTGATTCTCAGTTTCCACATGTCAAATTCATTGGGTTTGAGCATGGGAACCTTTGAAACAAGAGTACTGTTTGATTCAAAAGAATTTTCCATAATGATTGTTGAATTCTAAGAAACACAGGCTCTGATACCACTTGTCAGGATCGAATCTTAACAAGACTACAAACACTTAGAATTCAGAATTAAAGAATCTGCGGAAAAGAACTTTAATTCTCACAATCAAGAACAATGTAACAGAAAATTCACAAAGTTTTGTATTCACTAAATTGACTCACAAGATTACAACCAAACCTCAATCTTGTTGAACAGGCTCAACAAGACGACTTCTACTTCTCTAGAAATAGGGTTCTTCAACCTTGAGGTTAATTCTCTCTTGAATCAATATTTTCTTTTTCACTCGTATATTTGCTATCAATACGTCTCTTCTAATAGCTATCTATTGAAGTCTATTTATACAAAATAATTACAAGATAACTATCAAAAGTAAATTGATCTTCTGAATCTTCGTTAAACATATCTTGATCAATTCCTTCTTTGTCTCCAAAAGTATCGCATACCAATCTTAACAGCTCAGCAGTATTAACCTCCATTCTTCATGAGCAGTACTAACAATCTTCAGCAGTATTAACCGATTTCATCTCCAGCAGTATTAACATCACTCCAGCAGTATTAATCATGAGCAGTACTAACCTTGACTTGCAGTAGTAACTTTGTCTAGCAGTAGTAACTTCACACAAGCAGTATTAATGAAGAACTGGCAGTAGTAAAACTGTCTTGGCAGTACTAACCATACTTGGCATATCTTCAGTTCCCAACAAAGTTCAAATAAAAACTCATTTTCAATTGTGAACATGAGGACGGATCTTGACCCTTTCATCTATATTGATCCAATGACTCATATTAAATAGAGTTTTAATTGAAATTATTAATTAAGGTGATTAGGGGTAAAAAGGGAAGATAATTAAAACCCACGCCTACCATGTTTGACTTTTTATTTTCTTTTTTAATTAAATTTTTTACCCCCCTTAAAGTTTAAAATAAATTAACTTAAAAATTACTAACATTTTAATCAAACAAACTACATCAAAAAAACGAGAATTTCGTGCTCTTCGATATGACATCCATCTCGATATAGTTTTTTTATTGTTTTAACCGTTTTTACGTGTTATTCAGGGTGAATAATTTCGTGCTCTTCGATATGACATCCATCTCGATAATGTGTTATTCAGGGTGAATATTATAATGCGTTATTCAGGGTGAATAATGTGTTATTCACCCTGAATATTGTATTATTCATCATGAATAGTGAATGAACGTTCACATTTGTTATTCATATTTAATGTGGACACCTGAAGATGTGCATACATATTCATAAAGAATAAAACCAAGTTTCGGTTGTGAATCGGAAAACAAAGAGAGTGTGTCATGTGTTCAACCTTCACGGGTCATTCATATATTATTCAACATGAATAATGTGTTATTCAGGGTGAATATTATAATGTGTTATTCAGGGTGAATAATGTGTTATTCTGGATGAATAATACACGATTCATGTTTAATAATACATGAATCAGGAATTCGTGTATTATTCATCCTGAATGTTGTATTATTCATTTTGAATACTGTGTTGTTCGTCATGAATAGTGAATGAACGTTCCTCGTTGTTATTCATACTGAATATGCACACCAGGAAACGTGCATACATATTCATACCGAATATAACACATACATAACATTTCACGTAAAAACGGTTAAAATAAAAAACTATATCGAGATGGATGTCATATCGAAGAGCACGAAATTCTCGTTTTTTTGATGTAATTTGTTTGATTAAAATATTAGTAATTTTTAAGATAAATTATTTTAAACTTTAAGGGGGTAAAAGTTTTTTAATTAAAAAAGAAAATAAAAAGTCAAACATGGTAGGCGTTGATTCAAATTTCCAGATTTGCCCCTAATCACTTCTCAATTGGTTTAAATAAGTTTTAACCATTGATTAGTTTTCCAAATCTTGATCAATGGTTGTGACTTGTCCTCCTGTTCACAATTGAAAATGAGTTTTCATTTGAACCTACCCATATATATATATATATATATATATGGAGAGGTTCATTTGAGAAGTGCTAAATATATGAGAAATAGAGAAGTAATCTTGGCCATTCATTCAGTCAACATTTGCGGCTTTGACCGAGAAGCAACGAATAATTCCTCGCGTGGTCTGCGCGTGGTCTGCACAAGATAGATGGGTAGTTTCGTAAAATACGTGGGACGAGTTCATACATGAATCTGTGTGATACACATATGAACTATACGTTCATATATGAACCTTTGTAATTCATATATGAACTCTTTTTAACTAATTCATATATGAATCTTTGTGATTCATATATGAATCAGTTAATTGGTTTATATGAGAATTAGTTAAAAAAAGAGTTCATACATGAATCACAAAGGTTCATATATGAATCAGTTAATTGGTTCAACTGATTCATATATGAACCTACCGTTAATTAGTTCATATATGAAACACAAAGGTTCATATATGAATTGGTTAAAAAGAGTTAATATGTGAATTACATGAGTTCACATATGAACAGAGAGTTCATATGTAATCACACAGGTTCATATATGAACTCGTCCCGTGTTTTTGTAAAAGTTACGAAACTGCCCTTCTATTTTTGCAATAACCGCAACTTTTAACAAGTCAAAGCCGCAACTTTTAACCAATTAAAGCCGATATTGACCGAATAAATGGCCAAAATTACTTATCTATTTCTCATATATTTAACACTTCTCAAATGAACCTAAGACTATATATATATATATATATATATAGAGAGAGAGAGAGAGGTTCAGGGGAAAACCTCAAAAAACGGAAAACTGAAGAACACTCTGGTGGCTCTTCAAGGTAAATTATGTTTTTTTTTGTTTTTATGCACAACTGCGTTATGCACTTGTGCATATGCACGTGTGCATGTTACAAATTACTTGTATGCACAAGTGCATACCGTCTAGATGAAGGGCTACCAGTTTTTCGTTTTTTTAGGTTTTCCCCTGAACCTGACCCTATATATATATAGGGATAATAAATTGTAAACCTCTAAATATGTGTAAACTTTGGATTTCATAGGTTTTCTTGATGGAATTGTTTCATGAAATTGTTTATTTTGATGAAAGTGTTTCATATCATTCGTTTCATGATGAAATTGTTTCATACATTTGTGTTTTTTATATAAAAACGACAAAGTTTCATCAAACGAAGAAAAATATATGAAACAGTTTCATAGGAATGAAAAAAATATATGAAACTACATAAAAAACACAAATATATGAAACAATTTAATCAAGAAATGAATGATATGAAACTATTTCATCAAAATAAACAATTTCATGAAATATTTCACCAAGAAAACCTATGAAATCCAAAGTTTACACGAAAAAAAGTTTATAAAATAGTGGGCCTCTCTATATATATACGTAAAATGCAAATCTTGTATTTGTTGCAGACCTTACAAACCACAGTGTGCATATGTGAACAACCAGTGTGCATATGTGAACAATGTGCATATACATATGCATAAATGCAAGAATAATAGAATATACATATAATGGACATACATTCATATGGGATAATGCATATATGCATCTCAGATTATGCATATATACACATTGGTTTGTAAGGGGTGCAACAAATACATGGTTTGTATTTGATTTGTATCATATATATACACACACATATATATATATATATATATATATATATATATATATATATATATTGTAACACCCGGAATTTCATTAAGATAAATAATCTGTTTTTGATGAAGGTTTAAAGTCAGGAAAATGTTTACGAAAGGAACTCAGCAGATCGGGTGCATTTCGGGTTAAGCAGGAACGAAAACAGGCTTCAGGGCAGTTTAGGCGATAGTGCCCGCGATAGTGACATGGTAACTATCGTCGTGTCATAGTCGCGAGCGGAAGACCGCCCTCGGTACACTTGGTGCGACATTGCCCGCGACATTGCCAAGAGGGCATAGTCGCTGGGCATAGTCGCCGACCCTTGGTTGGCTTCGGTACATTGGGCGCGAGAGTGACGCGCGACTATGCCAATGGCATATGTAACAACCTAGTCTAAATAAAGCTTACAAAGCATTTAAATTTAAAGAATTACAATATTGGGTCCCAAAAATTCATTACATCTGTCTCAAAACTTAGGTTGACGGAAACAACCTATACACAACCGAGAACGTACTAGTTTCTATAAGTGCCAAAGGCACTGTCTCTATCGGCATCTGCACTCTATCCTGCTATTGCTCACTTACCTGAGCCACTTACTATCTGCTTACCTGAAAAGGTTTAGTTTGGAAAATGCGAGGGTTAGACCATGAGGTCTAGTGAGTCCCTCCTGACAGTTCTCAAAATCATTTAAAACAATTTATAACTTTCACATATAAACACTTTCACAAAACTTTTCATAAAACTTTCAATACTAAACTTTCATCTAGCTGTACATTTAAAATCTTTCACGGATAAATCCGCTCCCGTAAATGGCATCCTGAAGTCACTCAAGAGTGACAACGAGTCAGTCTCACACTCCCTTTCTAGGTCACTCTTCCCATGGCATAAACGGAACCTCCCCCCGGCATGAGCACTGGCGGAACCTCCCCCCGACTTAGCCAATTTACGTCTACCACAATGTATGCATACATCTCATATAAAAACTTTAAATAAACTTTCATGCAGTTAAAAGCATAGGAATAAAACATGGCATTTCTCATCATGTACTTACTTTAGAAAACACGTTAAAAGTCACGTATTTTAGTTAGAAAAACTCACCTGGTGCGTTTAACATCTTGCTTTACTTTGCTTCTGACTTACAATCGGGTTACTTGAGAAATGGATGAAATATAAACTGCTCAGACCCTAAAACTAACTTTTCGGACACTATCCGAACTCAACTTACCGGGTAACAGTGGCTTACCGGGTACTTACACATACCGTTACTACAACTTACCGGAACTATCCGGTAAAATCGGATCTTACCGGATCGCACATACTTACCGGGACTTACCTACTTACCGGACAACTGAACTATCCGGATATCAATCTGGGCGCTTACCGGACGCGACGACTTACCGCATACCAAAATTTCCGGATACTACTTACATTAACCGGGTAATTGCCCTGTCCGGACAACAACCTCTTCCAGTAACTCACTTCATCCGGGGACTTCCCTCATTCGGTAACTCACTTCTCACGACTTACCGGACGTCGACTGGATACCATTTATGGGATCGAAAGACTCCTGACAAGCTCTTAATCCAGTGATTTTGAGTTGATAATATAACGTAACTTGCTTATTTCAAATCTTATCAAACATCCTAGCTATAAAACACAATTTGATGCCTAATTTCTCCCTTTAAGCATCATTTCACTTTTCTTTTCTTTTAAAAACCAAAACCCTCAAACAAAAACCCATTTCAACAGAAATTCCAAGGTTAAGGTTTGAAGTAAGGATTTACCTGATGAAATCCAATGTAAACTAGACTCAGCTTCCACTCCTTCTTCAGATTGACGATTGAAGAAGTTTCCCTCTTACACTTGGATGATTTTCTTCCTCTGCTCTCCCTATTTCTCTTAGCCGCCACCAAAGAAGAAGAATTCCTAGGGTTTTGAGCCCACCTTGGGGCTTTTATACCCTCTTGCTACAATTACCAATTGGTCCCTGCTCTTTCATCTTTTACAATATTTTCTCCAAACTTTATTCTTTTTAGATGAAAGTTTCGGTCATTACAACACTCCTCCCTCAAAAGAATTCCGTCCCCGGAATTCCATTATCAAAGAGGTGAGGGTAATTGGACCTCACAACCGCTTCCACTTTCCAAGTTGCCTCTCGTCCCTTATGATACCTCCATTGAAACTTTACCAGTCGAACTTCTTTATTTCATGCTTTGCGAACTTTACTGTCCACGATTTCTATCGGTTCCTCTACGTAAGTCAACTTTTCAACCACGCTGATATCCTCCAAAGGAACAACCACAACGGTTTCTGCCAAACACTTCTTTAAGTTCGAGACATGAACCGTTGGACGAACTCCCTTTAGTTCCTCCGACAAGTCTAACTTGTATGCCGCTGCTCTAACTCGCTCAATAATGACAAATGTCAACTTCTTATCGTCTGCATTTCTTGCAAGGCCGCCATTAACTCACTTCCCACCTCGACTCTCCATAAAGAGACGTGCATCACACTATGAATTTCTTCTCAAAATCTCATCTGGCACCACAAGATCGTACATTATCTATCCAACTTCCAAAGCTTCGACGGTTCCAAGAACGTAGTCCACTTCACTTTTCTCTCAAATGCACCACTCCGAACTACGGGTCGTCTCCCACATCAGGCTGCCCCTTTCTCAAACTCGGGGTCCAGAAGTCTTATGCTTTTCAGTCCGACCAACTTAGTTCCACTCGATTGCCCCAAACCGTTCGGATGGAAAAACATATCCGTACTCCAAACTTTGGAACCGCCCCTGATGCGTCACCACTTTGCTATAACGTGCCCTCTTGTACCATATACTTGTAACCTCTCCGATCACTATACTCGCTTAAATATCACCAGATACTTCCAAGGCCAGTCACACCTCAATTTGCTCGCTTCCGTCCACATACCGGAACTCACGATTTTAAACACGTCTAATTAAGGTCTCTCATACATCTTTACTTCCTTAAGAGAAAGAACTTTGCAGAATTTCCCCGCCACAACAACGAGAATCTTTAACCAGGAAAAATTCACTTACTGACAACTTGGCGCAAATCCAACCTTGTACATCCCGGCAAACTCACACCTAGGAGTTCCCTCCTCGGGGTACATAAATTTTCTAGATTACTTCTTCCAATCGACATACGACTAAGCCGATTATACTCCCTTCCCGAATCACATCGGCTACAGCTCGACAACTGAATCATACGTTCTCACCCCTTTATCACTCCATACTTATACGTGACTAAAAGCAGGAAACTTCCATGATCCCTCATTGAAGTGTTCACCTATCCGAATTGAACTTATCCTGAAAACTCATCATTTTACCACTGCTTGCCACAAGCGTTTAGTCATATGCAACACATCTTCGGTTACCCTCACTCAACAAGGAGGAGTAATCATGCTCACACAAAACCATTCCCAATAACTTATCACTGAACGACCAATTTGTTTGAACATTTCTCACAACTACACTAACTCAAATCATTCAACTGCCTTATCCACTTCTTTCCTGCACAAAACATACACAAATTCCCTTCCTCAATACTCTTTCCAGGAGTTCGCACCCTTACCAATGGCGATCTACACGCACTACTCCACTCTTGGTGTTACTTTCAAACTTACTACTTCCAACCTTCTCACTTATTCCGACATACGATTTTCACCCTCCCACGTTAGCGTGAAGCACCGCCTACCAAACATTACTTGCCTCTCTCTCCCGACCTTTCCACATGCTTCTAACACTTTCTCAATACTATACATAACCAAACAGTTGCACCAAAATTCTAACTTAAGGCATTCAACCAAGTCATCTTGAAACAACACCAGTGTTCGAAGTCACTACACGTTCTTTGATCTCCAACTATTACCTTCTCGGATAATTCCTTCACACAGAAGAAACGATTCACATTCTTTAAATATTTCGCATCTACTACACCACATTTTTGACAAATCCATCCATCGCCTCCTTTAAACTTCCAAAGGTTCCAACAACAAACTTACTTAGCAACTCACACAACCGAAAACACTTGGTTTCTCATTTGGGTAATCACCCACTTCCGCTCCGACATTCTATTCTGACAAAAGCCAAATCACAACGCCAACTTACAAACTACGTGCTCCAACAACTTGATTAACAAGTTGTACACCTCATCCGAAACCCTCAGAAAGGCTTCCACCTGATGCTTCCTCTTTCTAACATCACATTATCTTGGCAATTGATGCCACTACTCACCCATACATTCTCCTCCCATAACATCACACTGCAGACCAAGTCTCTCGTGGTCATTCGTACACAATTCAAACTTACCTTCATGTTCTCCCGCATAAATAACCGAGTCTATCTCGCTTCTTTGTCTCTCCCCAGCTCTAGTTGAACCACAACTCATGAGTTTCTAATTAACTCAAACATACTCGTTTCTTGCTAGCTCTTTGCGATTCTAAACCATTACATAGACAGGGCACATTCCCTCACAGATCGACATAATCTGTACACTCACTTCGTTCGTGCTAAATACCTCATCCTTTACGAACCATCCACCTCGTAAGTAAAACGCTTATCTAAAACAACAGTCTTTCACTATCTTAACACCCCTACAAGGTGGTCCTTCAACTTTCAGCCTTCTGATTCAAGACTTCGGCCTCATACCCCTTACACAGCTGCCGACTTCAACGTCAATAGTTGACTTGTTGCTACTTCCTTAACCCATTCTTCAACAAGGGTCCCTTACTGAATCTAATCCTTCCGATATATCATAATCAAATTCACATCCCGTCGTCCTCCTCACAAACTTACTCGTGCAATGTCAATATTACAAGATCACCTTAAAACTCTTATTCGACGTCGAGGATATTTCATTCCTACTTCACCACACTACTCATAACGAGTTACTAATACCAACACCTTGATGACTTCTAGTCCTTCCTCCGGACACAACTGTCCATTGGCAACTGTATTTCCAGTCACCGAACAAGGGTACAAACCCTCATACAACTGACACTAAAGTCCACTTCTGACCCTTCCGCTGTTCACCTGTCTTCTTGAACACCAGTACCAAAACTACAAACATTCTCCTCTTATTTGACCAACATCTTTCTGCTCTAAGAATCCTTCCATATCTTAAAATGTGATACTCTATGGCCTAGTGAGTTCATAGCCTTCATGCATGACAACGCGATGAATAAATCATTTTGCACTTTTATCTTTTTGAAGAAACAACGCTTGGAAACAACTTGGGTACACATGACCCCAACACTCTCATAACTCTGACGCCCTGCACAACGATCCCGAGAATCGTTCGTACGCAACCTTTCAGTAAAACTCAATCTTACTTTACCAAAACGACGTTGTTACAACAGTACCATTTTGAATGAAAATCTTTTTTTTATACAACAATTTTTTTTGAAAGAAAATCACCGACATGAATTAAGCCAGTCGGCTCTCACGCTCATCAACATGTCAATACTCATTTGGTTATAAAGTTTTGCTGGCAAACGTTTTCTTGACTTTTTGCAACAATTTAACTTATCATGAAAAGTGTGAAATATTTTGCAAATTACTAAGCTCAAAATTTCATTATGCGACGTAAATGGAATTGCCTTTTTCTTTAAATACACACTTGCGCATGCTGACTCAATCCCGACCAAAATTGCTATTTACGCATTTGCTTTTAATCACGAAAACTCATGTAACACACACAAGAACGCAATGCATGAAAACTCTACTCGCAAATGAAGGCTACTCACTCAAACAAGGTCAACCGTTTTACTCATGCAACTTATCATTGACACTCTACTCTCGACCAGTGGTCGCCCTCTCGGCCTTGCAACACTTGTTATACATACATTCCACGACCCACTTACTCAACCATTTCATACTATTTTCGTCTTGCTAAATCATCTCACATTCTACCTCTACACATTTCAATCCACCACATATATCTTCCCTTTATTGATCCTGTCACTGAAAAGCTCGACTAAAGAGTCAAGGCTCTACTCCTCCACTCGTTCTTGAATTGAAGATTTCAAGATCTCGACACTTTTCCCCCTTACCATCACAACTGATCTATCCCACGATCTCTAGAACTGGGACTCTCCAGAACCAGGAGTCTCACTCAAAAGCAATCGCTCAACCTCTTCGAACCCACGAAGATCTACCTCTAGACGACTCATAACATTCCAAACAACATTTCTTCTCTACGATGTATACATACATCGCATCATAAATGATCTTTTACGATACTTCCCCAACAAGGGGTCTCAATCTACCACTCAGGGATCTTACTGACATTCTAAGTTACTGGAATACGACATATAAGCTAGCTTAAGACTACAACTTCGGAATATTAAGGCAAATTAAGCATATACATGTACCTGTAAGCTCGCAATTACACTGGCCAGGTGTAATCCCAACTTACCTTACATGACTGTCCTCGGTACCTTATTAGTCCTATTTCTACAATAGTGCCCTCCTAACGCATTTCCTGATTCTCAGTTGTGATTTATACTCCCAAAGTTTAAGTCTAGGCCCATCCGGTCACCTAGATCCCTTAAACTATGGCTCTGATACCAATTGTAACAACCCAGTCTAAATAAAGCTTACAAAGCATTTAAATTTAAAGAATTACAATACCGGGTCCCAAAAATTCATTACATCGGTCTCAAAACTTAGGTTGGCGGAAACAACCTATACACAACTGAGAACGTACTAGTTTCTATAAGTGCCAAAGGCACTGTCTCTATCGGCATCTGCACTCTATCCTGCTCTTGCTCACTTACCTGAGCCTCTTACTATCTGCTTACCTGAAAAGGTTTAGTTTGGAAAATGCGAGGGTTAGACCATGAGGTCTAGTGAGTCCCTCCTGACAGTTCTCAAAATCATTTAAAACAATTTATAACTTTCACATATAAACACTTTCACAAAACTTTTCATAAAACTTTCAATAGTAAACTTTCATCTAGCTGTACATTTAAAATCTTTCACGGATAAATCCGCTCCCGTAAATGGCACCCTGAAGTAACTCAAGAGTGACAACGAGTCAGTCTCACACTGCCTTGCTGGGTCACTCTTCCCATGGCATAAACGGAACCTCCCCCCGGCATGAGCACTTGCGGAACCTCCCCCCCGACTTAGCCAATTTTCGTCTACCACAATGTATGCATACATCTCATATAAAAACTTTAAATAAACTTTCATTCAGTTAAAAGCATAGGAATAAAACATGGCATTTCTCATCATGTACTTACTTTAGAAAACACGTTAAAAGTCACGTATTTTAGTTAGAAAAACTCACCTGGTGCGTTTAACATCTTGCATTACTTTGCTTCTAACTTACAATCGGGTTACTTGAGAAATGGATGAAATATAAACTGCTCAGACCCTAAAACTAACTTTCCGGACACTATTCGGACTCAACTTACCGGATAACTCACCTACCGGGTAGCAGTGGCTTACCGGGTACTTACACATACCGGTACTACAACTTACCGGAACTATCCGATAAAATCGGATCTTACCGGATCGCACATACTTACCGGGACTTACCTACTTACCGGACAACTGAACTATCCGGATATCAATCTGGGCGCTTACCGGACGCGACGACTTACCGCATACCAAAATTTCCGGATACTACTTACACTAACCGGGTAATTGCCCTGTCCGGACAACAACCTCATCCGGTAACTCACTTCATCCGGGGACTTCCCTCATCCGGTAACTCACTTCTCACGACTTACCGGACGTCGACTGGATACCATTTATGGGATCGAAACACTGCTGACAAGCTCTTAATCCAGTGATTTTGAGCTGATAATATAACGTAACTTGCTTATTTCAAATCTTATCAAACATCCTAGCTATAAAACACAATTTGATGCCTAATTTCTCCCTTTAAGCATCATTTCACTTTTCTTTTCTTTTAAAAACCAAAACCCTCAAACAAAAACCCATTTCAACAGAAATTCGAAGGTTAAGGTTTGAATTAAGGATTTACCTGATGAAATCCAACGTAAACTAGACTCACTTCCACTCCTCATTCAGATTGACGATTGAAGAAGTTTCCCTCTTACACTTGGATGATTTTCTTCCTCTGCTCTCCCTATTTCTCTTAGCCGCCACCAAAGAAGAAGAATTCCTAGGGTTTCGAGCCCACCTTGGGGCTTTTATACCCTCTTGCTACAATTACCAATTGGTCCCTGCTCTTTCATCTTTTACAATATTTTCTCCAAACTTTATTCTTTTTAGATAAAAGTTTCGGTCATTACAGCATAGTCGCCGGGCATAGTCGCGGTCGGGCCCCAGTCAGCTTAAAACCCACGATTTTCACCCCATCCTTCTTCCTCTAAACTCTCCCAAACCGAACCCCTCCCCTATTTTCAGTTTTTGGAGCCTCCAAGACACAAATCTTGGAGTTCTAAAGTGATCCCATCTAGTTTGAAGAAGAGATTTGGAAGTTAAGAAATGGGGATCTCCTTCTTGTTCTCTTTGGGTGTTCTCTTATGCTTTCTAGGGTTCTACCCAACCCTCACCTAAACCCTTCCCTTTCTTTGGATGATATGAAGATTGAAGTTCATATTGGTAACCCTATAAGTGTTTGGTTGGTGGATTCATGTGGTGATTGAGGTAAATCTTCTCTTCTCTTCATTATTGGAAAAATCAGGATTTTGGGTGTAAGTTGAGATTATGGATGAAAATGACTTGGGAAACGATTTTGTATGGTTAAATATGGTTTTTGATGGTTGAAAACTTATGGATCTAGGTTTTGGAGGATTGGGATTGAAGATTCAAGTTTCTTCAAAGGAGCTCAATTTTGGGGAAAATCTAGATTTAGCCTAAATCTAGCAAGGTGAGGTCAAGTTGATTTGTAAAAACGTTGTACATGCCAAAATGTCATTTTTAAAGTGATTATGTGTTTACATGAAAATTATCCTTTGTGGAGCTATTTGGTGGGTTTTGAATATGAAAGTGTTTTAACTTTTTAAAATCTTATAAAACACCCACTTTTGGGATTTTGGAGACTTTGCTGAGTAAATCATGATTGAAGGTGTTTATTTAACTTATTTTCACAAATAGAGGTTGTTGGGTAAAAACGTGCTTTTAGTATTGTCTTGATTATGCACAAACTATGATACGGTACGTTTTGGAAAATACAAAGGTGTGAGTTGTTAGAGTTTGGTCAATCTCGACTTTATGGACATTGTGAATTGTAAATCTTTTAGATTTGGGCTGAGGGCCAATTGTGTTTTATGAGTCAAAGATTTGAGTAAAGATATGTTTTGGATTTATATAACCGTATGGGCTCATATAGTTAGCCAAACGTTGTTTTGCCTTTCTAGGCTTGAATCATACTCAAATGAGTCTCGGGCCTTTTGCCCAGTTTTAATAGCTCAAGATGGAGCTTTGGTTGTGTTACACATTTATTTGCATCTTATTTGGAAGTTACATGTTTTAAATGCATTAGTTCATTTGTTTTGAGTCATGTAACGTTTTAGACGGTAATGCATTGGACCATAGGCATGTAAGTCAGTCATACTTAATAGTGACGAGTCTTGATATTCTCACTTTAGGGCTTATGCCGAACTGGCGTCGTTGATGTCTCGTTCCTTTTGTGGAGAGGAACCGTTATGGGTTGTACTCCGGGATTATGAGTTATTTTGGTGTCTATCTCTTTGTGCACGAAGAGTGGACTATTGGAACTAGGCATGGCAACGGGGCGGGGACCCCCATCCCCGGCCCCGACCCCGGTTTGTAATACCCTCCCCCGGCCCCGGCCCGATTTGTGACACCCTCCTCCGGCCCCGGTCAAACCCCGGTCAACCCCCAGTCAACCCCGGTCAACCCCCCTAAACCCTTAATAACTAATAAAATATATAATTTTTTTAATATATATATATATATTTACTAAAAATATACATTTTTTTTAATATATATATATACCGGGTCCGGGGCGGGTCGAGGGATGGGCATCCCGGCCCCGGCCCCGTCCCCGGTTTTCTGAAATGGGGAATCCCCGGCCCCGGTACCCGGTTTGGCGGGGAATCCCCGGCCCCGGTCGGGGCGGGTGGACCGGGTTTCGGGGCGGGTCGGGGCAATTTGCCATGCCTAATTGGAACACATGGTTATATGCGGTAGGCCGGTCGGGGCCACTAGCGAGTAGGCAATGGGGGACATTGAAGTCCTTGAGGTGTAACTCGTCTAGATTGGATAGGCAATATGGTCCCATAAGTCCTTGAGGCGTAACTCGACGGAGTAGGCAATAAAGGCATGTGTATGGTTTGAGGTTGTGATGTCTTTATGGCATGGGAACTAAAACCGGGACTTGAGGTGTAATCTAATAACATCATAAGTGACCTAACTTTGTGTGCCCGTCACATTCGATGGAACCGGGTCTCCCCTGTCACCGAAATGTGTTGTTTTTTGGTATCTACTTTTATCCATATTTTCGGTGACGTATTTTATTTATATGATTTGTTTCCCATGGTTTATTGGCGGAGTACTATATCTCATCCTTATTGGATGTTTTAAATATTAGAGTTTTATTCATGTTTATATTACTTGGGATATTTAACGTCAAAACACATTTTGAGTGAGTTGTGGAGTAAGTTTATTTTTGGAAAATGTTTCATATGAAAGCTTTCGGCTCAAGATTTATGTGCGTCGGGAAAAGGAGTTGTTTACATAATTGTTATAAATTCTTTTGGGAAAATTATGTTTTCAAGCTATATCCTCCTCGTTTATTGATTTACGCAATCATGATAAAACTCTTGAACTCATTAGGCGTTAGGCTAACCTTTTTATTTGTCGGCATGTGCAACATGTTCCGATTGGGAATATTTCTAGTCACACTGTGAAGATATGAGTGCGAGTAGTGTGCTCGAGGAGCAAAGTGCTTAGTTAAGTTTTCCGCATTTATTTCAGGGATAACAGCTTGTATTTGTGTTAAGTAATACCCACCTTTATTTGGTCTTAATGTATGACTTAGATTATGATTAATGTTGGAGTAGTGACGTTTTAAATTTTGAGGTGATTTCAAGGATGGTTCATAGTAAGATTTTTCATCTCCTTTTGTCTATTTAATCGAAGTTTTTATTTAGCTGCTCTTCCAATTTTGAGGGTGTTACATATATATATATATATATATATATATATATATATATATAGAGAGAGAGAGAGAGAGAGAGAGAGAGAAATGGTCAGATTCAGGGAAAAATCTTAAAAAACGGAAAATTGAAGAACACCCTGGTAGGCCTTCATCTGGACGGTAATCGGTATGCACTTGTGCATACAAATAATTTGTAACATGCACACATGCCTAAAAACCAAAAAAAACATAATTTACCTTCCGTCGAACCTCCCCCCCCCTCTCTCTCTCTATATATATATATCTAGAGAGAGGGGGGGGGGGGGGGTCAAGGGAAAACCTCAAATAATTAGAAAACTAAAGAACACCCTTGCACACCTAGGATTAGATCATCTAATGGTTATTATTAGAATGACAGTTTTGTAATTAAAAGGAAGCTGAAGGTAAATTAGATAACAAGTTATTTGAGGTTGGTGGTAAAATTGGCAAACTACAACAAAATTGCTACTCTCCACCTGCTACTCTCGTAGATTCCAATAAACTTAGGTTTTTTTAGGGTTTTCTTCTTAACCCCATCAGCAGCCGCCACCACCCTTGAACCTCCCTCTATATTACAATAAACTTAGGTTTTTTTAGGGTTTTCTTCTTAACCCCATCAACAGCCGCCACCACCTTCTCCACCCTCACCTTCACCATTTCCCTCCGATTCCAATTCCAATTCCAATTCCTCTTCTGGATCTCAGAATTCAAGAGATCCTAACGCTATCAATGGCACCAACAACAACGCCACCGGTGGAGGTGGTGGAAGTCTCGCTCGCTATCGATCTGCTCCCGTATCCTTCTTAACCACCACCGTAGACTCAGTCATCAATGGACAAGGACAATATACTTTCGAAAATCACATGGTTGCCGGTGGCGGAGGCGGAGACGGTTCACCTGCTTGTTTTTTCTCACCTCCTGCAGGTACGACGTCGTCACAACTCTCCTCCTCCGTCTCGACCAGAGATCGCTTGCAAACGACGTCGTTCCGTTTAAACGAATTCGCATCCGCTTTTAATGGCTTGAAAGGTAGTACTGCGACTCTTAATCCATAATCATTAGGTTTTAAAAACTCGATTAATCTCGTTTCAGGAAAAAAACTCCAGATCTGTGCATATATATGCACAAGTGCATATATATGCATTTGTGCATATCTACATTTCGATTTTGATGAAATGACTGTTTAGATCTGGAATTGTGTGTAGTTTTTTATGTTCGTCAACGTGCTTGGAAAATTTTTTATTCTGTCTTCTCCACCTCCTTCTTCCTCCTTGGAAACAACCATCCATAAATGCTATGCACAAGTGCATATATATGCATTTGTCCATATATATGCATTTGTGCATATCGACTTGTTTTTTGTCGTTTTTCTTTTAAAAACTTGTTTGTTTTTCAGTTTGGATTAGATTGCAAGTTTTAGAATTGAAAACCACTAAGTAATATGTGATTTTTTGAAGTTTGGCAGCCGACAGCAAGCATCGCCGGAAAACCTTGAACTCGTCGGAATCTGCAAGTTTTCGCCTGAAAACCGTGAACTCGCCGAAACCTGCAAGTTTTTGCCGGAAAACCGTGAACTCGCCGGAATCTGCAAGTTTTCGCCGGAAAACCGTGATCTCCATAGTTATAGGGAAACGATTTGTGTCTTTGTTATATTTTCCATATCTGATATAGTGCTCAAATTACCTTAATACCCTTTTCATTAATTATAATTAATTTAATTGTTGATTTTTAATATCCTTTGGATTATGTTGAATCAATGTTTATAAGGGTGTTCTTTAGTTTTCTGATTATTTAAGGTTTTCCCCTGAACCTGACCCTATATATATATATGTATATATATATATATATATATAGACAGTGTCAAACGAGAGAGTAGTCAGTTTACGAGAAAGAGAAAATAAGTATGAGCCACATAATTCATTAATTAAAAGATACGATAAGAAATGGCATATATAAAAATGATAAATAATAATTACCATTTTGAATTGGATAAATTCTTAAAAACATCAATTATATCGTTTAAATTTATTTAGTTATTAATTTTAATAAATTAATAAATATTTTATCAAGTTTATATAATTTGTTGTAGATACACCTTAAAAAAATCATCATTTCATCAAATATCACATGTGATACAACAGTTTAATTTATTATCTTTTTCATCATTTTTTCTCTATTTTTTGGATCCCCATTTTGAATCACATGTAATTAACTTCATTTAACATATGGTCCACCATGTGAATTTTGTACGTATCACATATGATAATATATTTTTGAATATAAGTGACCCATAATCACATGTGGTAATATTTAGCATTCATAAATATAAATATGCATAATCACATATGATTAACTAAAATATCTACAATTATCACATGTAATGATATGATATGTGATATGTACAAAAATTTATATAGTGATATCACATCACTAGAAAACAACAGGGCATCACCAACAAATATTTTCGTCGGTGATCCATCGGTGAAAGTCGGATACGTCGAAAATCCGTCAGTGAAAGTCTGTAACAATAAAAGTCGTGGGCGATTGAATATCTGACGGATCACGGACATATATTAGCGGATCAATGACGGTTCACCAACGACCACTATCTTCGACGGACCAACAACGACCACTGTTCACCGACGGTTTACCGACGACCACGTCACTGACGGATCACCTTTACCGACGGATCACCGACATGCATATACACACGCGCACGCACACACACACATATATAGGCATGGAATCATGTGAGAAGTGTCAGGAGTGCTTTTAAAACGTTGATCACTTTTAATCAAATACCCTTCCATGAATTGTGGCTTAAAAGGGAATTGATCTAGTGCATCTCGGTGCATCCTATCTCGGTGTATCTCATCCTAATGTTCGTCTATTTCTCATCCAAAGATTGATAACCACTTCTCACCGGAACCTAACCCTATATATATATATCTCATAAGTATCATATACATGTATAGTATATATATACTTATATGCATATATGCATGATCGTGTGAGAAGAAATGAAGAGTTTGTTGAGAAGCTAAGGTAAGAAGGGATCTGAATTATTGATCACTTTTAATTTCAACATCATCCATGCATGTACACGTACATAAATATAGACATATGTATACTTACATGTGTATGTATAGCGTTGGGTTCCGCTGAGAAGTGCCAAATTTGGTGAGAAGTGGTTATTAGCCGTTGGATGAGAAATGGACGGACATTAGGATGAGATGCACCGAGATGCACCAGATCAATTTTCTTTTAAGCCGCAATTCATGGGCGAGTATTTGACTAAAAGTGATCAGCGATTTTAAGGTACTTCTCACACTTCTCACAAAAAATGGCACTTCTCACATGATCCCATGCCTATATGTATATGCATACATACGTATATGTATAGTATACATTGTAATAACTTGGGTAAGTTAGTTGTTTATTTATTTGTTTTACGTTTATTAGTTTAAGGTTTGTTTGTGGTGGTTTGAAAGTTTAGGGTTGTTAGGTCATTTTAGTTTAGTTCAAAAACTTAATTGCAATTTGGGACCCTTATAAAAGGATCGACGTCTCCTTTTATTTCTCATTGAGTCGGTTTATTCCAAAGTGTGTGTGTGTGTGTGTGTGTGTGTGTGTGTGTTTGAGCCTAGAGAAAACAGGAGAAAAGGTTGTGACCGCTTAGGGCCGAGAAGCAAGTTGGATTGAGTCGATTTGAGGTAAATTTTCTTTTCACTTTGTGTTTCTAGCAGTTAGTACAAGATTCCTATCGGTTTAGATTTGTTAATTTCATGAATTTTTAGTAGTTTTGATCGATATGGGATTCGGACGTCGTCCGGATTCTTCAGTATCCGGATTTTTCTAAGTTTCCGGATGTGAATTGTATTCGGATTCGGAGGTTTCCGGATAAGTTTTCCGGATGAGTTTCTGGATTCGCGGACTTTCCAGGTAAGGTGTCCTAGTGGTGTTTCCGGGTACAAATGTATCCGGATTCCTAGTTTTGTCCGGATAGTATAGTGATCCGGATTCTTTGTGGTTTCCGGATGGGAATTTTACCCGGATACCTTGTGGTTTCCAGATGTGTTATTTTAACCGGATAGTTTCGGATTTGGTTTTCCGGATATAGTTTCCAGACATAGTTTCTGGATATGTTTTTCCGGATATAGTTTCCGGATGAGTTACCCGGATAAGATGTTATAAATTTTTTTTGGGGGCGCTGCCCCCAGACCCTGCAAGGGCGTTGCCCCTTGATCCCACTCGCTAACCGGGTAGCGGGACCCCCGTGCTAAGTCGCCGAAGAGGGACATGACATTTGTGGATAAGGGTACGAATAGGCTTACTTAGGATTTTTAGCCCGTCATTGAGTTTTACGGGGTAAATAGTTATATGTATTTTGTGTAACTCGGATTTGGCGGAGTTGGTCGAAAAGTGTAATTCTTGCAAGTTTTCAAGGGATAGTTGCGTTAAGTGCTTTCAGGTGAGTTTTACTTTAAACGTTTTCAAACTGGAATACATATATATGTGGAAATAATATGTGGTAGGTAGTGTTATGATGTGCTTATGATTGAAATATGATATATTGAGATATATGTTGTATTTATATAAGCATTACACTACACGATTGCACGTTGGCCGGACTTAAGGCCGGTGGAGTTTTGGCTGTACGGAGGGACAACGGAGTTGGCTGTATTTTAGTGTAGCGGAGTAAATTGATTAGTTGGTTTAGCGCAACCAACTAATATGGCCATGTGAAAGAGTTGTACACAGTGCATACGAGTCATGCTTGGTATTTGTATACTTGTTGTATATCTGTGTTTTACAAAATGATTATTAAACTGACATGGATTTTCTCACTTAGACCAATTGGTCTAACCCTCATTTTGTTTTAAAAAATATGTATTCCAGGTCAAGGAGTAAGTAAGAGCAGAGGAACAAATAAATGATGATTTGCTTTTGGAAGTCGTGTGTTTATGAAGTTTCATGTAGTATTTTGTATCTATAATGTAGTAGTTGTGATGTAAATTATTAGCAAAAAGTTTGTATTGATACATATATTGTATAGTTTTGGGACTAAGAGACCTATGTGATATAATATGTATTTTGTTATCTTATGATGAGATGTAAATTGTGTTATATGATGTATTTTTGGGTTGGGTTGTTACATACATGTATGTATATACATATATCAATACACATGTACACATATGTTATGCACACATACATACATATATAGACGAGTTTTCGAGTTTTAGTAACTTAATCAGGACATTCATATGTATATACATACGATATATACATGATATATATAGCTAGACATATATAGTATAATACACATACACACACACACACACATATATATATATATATATGCTTACATATAGAGATATCTACTTATACATATACATATATACACACACATATGAACCATATTAGACAAAGTAGTACCCGTAAAACCTCATACGAGTACCAAAAACAAGAAAAAACAAACAAAAATTCAAGAATCGTCGGTGATCCATCGCAAATCACCGACGGATTAGTTTGCAATGAACTAATTGAGATAAGAAAGGTTGGCCGTGTGAGATTAGTTGGGTACGTTCATAGGTTTAGAGAGAGAGCTTTTCATTCCAATATTGTAACCTTTCTATATTCATTCAATAAACGATTATCATTCGATATGTCATTGTTACTTGATCAAACTGAGATCCACAATTGGTATCAGAGCAGAGGGACAAAGCTATCGATCTAAAATGTATCAATTTTTGATTCTGTGTTCTTCAAATCTGGGAAAATGGCGCCTACAAGTAAGATTTCTAATTTTGTGATTTTTATTCAAATTGTTGATATCTAGTTGCTTCAATCCATCTTTTTGGGTCATAGATTGATTTTGGTAAAGTCTCAAACTCTAAATCAAAGGTAGCAAGCATTAATTTTGAAAAAATTGGGTTCTGGGTTTGTTGGTATGTGTTCATAAATTTTCTGTTGAAAATTGAAATCTAGGTTATACTTTGGTGAAAAATCAATTTGGGCTTGTTAGTTTTTGTGTTCCTAGATTGTGTTTGATCTCCAGGAAGCTAAATCGATCATCTGGATTGAAGTCCAGATCCGATTATATCGATCAGGTCATTTTCTCGGTAAGTTCTTCCTTCCCGGTTCCTTTAAATACCCGGATTCCTTCTCCCGGCTTCTCAGTATCCGGAACCATTCTCGGAATTGTCATAATGCGGTCTCTTCTTCCGGGTTCACGATACCGGACTTCCAACTTCCGGTTCCATCGTCCGGGTGCACTAGTCCCGGTCTCCACTTTCGGATCTTAATTTTCCCGGAATCAGCTCCCGGAGTCTTTACCGGATTTCATAGTCCCGGATTCTTTACCGGATCCCATTCCCGGTTCCTTGGTCCCGATTTACTTACCCGGACCTACTCTATTCCCGGATTTCTGTCTTCCCGGATTTCCCCACCCGGTTTCTCTTTCCGGGAAACCTCACCCGGATCACCAATCCGGGAGTCCTCTCACCCTTTCAGTTTCTGGGATCCCCGTGCTAAGTCGCCGAAGGGGGACATTTGTGTATTCTTTGATACACTGTCTGATTTCTTTTGGATCGATATCTTGAATTGTCTCACTATCATATTCTTTCAAATAACAATATGTCAGAACCAAATGTGCTTACTGATCCAGATGCAATTTACTATGCACGTCAGTATACTGAATATTTCCATAAAAATGATACTCTGAAGAAAGAGCTGGAGGATATGAAGAAGAGTATCCCTATTTATCAACAAGACATTTCTGATCTCAAAGACAAGAATGTGGCACTTGAAGAGAAAGGTAAACTCTTGAACTGTGAAAACCTTGAACTTAAAAATAAACTATCTGCTTTTGAAAAGGTATTTGAAAAAGAGAAAGAAGGTTTTGCAAAGGAAAGACAATTGTTTATACAAAAGCAATCTGATTTTTCAAAGAAATCTCTTGAAGAGAAGAAGAGTCTTGAGCTTATATTTTTAAAACTTTCAAAACAGATCTCTGACTTTGAGAAAGTTCTGATTTTAGAAAGAGAGAAGTTTGAAATTGAAATCAAATCCTATACTGAAAAGAATGGAAAACTTTCTTTGAAAATAACTGATTTGGAGAAATAATTAGACATAGTAAGCAAAGAGTCTGAGAAGAAGAAGGTTGAAGGTTTTAGAGCAAAAAGTTTGAAAGATGATTTTGCAAACGAAAGAAAGATCTTTCAGACGGTGATTTCTAAGCTTACAAAGAAATTATCTGTTTTGTCAACTGATATCATGATAGAGAAGAGGCTCAAATCTGATCTCCAAAAGAAGTTAAATCTAATGTTTGAGAAGAAAAATGTTTTGGTTAACAATGACAAGGAACTTGAAGCCAAAATCTCTGATGTTGAATCACCCAATCTTACTAGTATACTATTGATCAGTCTCTTTATGATGATTCAGAAAATTTAGTTTGCTTTTCTAAGACTGCTCCAAGTTCTATCCCAAAAATGTTTCTTCAAAGATTTGCATCAGATCAAATAGCTCTTCAAAAGATCAGATCCGTACTTCTAATCTGTTTTATGATCCTCTTCTTGACAATTAAGATAATCAATCTTTCAAGAAAGTAAAGATGGTTTGGAGAGTTAAAGAATCTGCTCCCGCTCCAAAGTCATTTGTCTCTGTTAAGAGTGACAAGAACAACAAGGCTTTCCATGCTAAACCCTTTGTGAAACCTGATCTTGTTTACTCTATTAATCAGCTAATCAGGTTATCTACACAGAAGCTGTGTTGTTCTTACTGTGGAACAAGTGACTTTGTGAATAAAAACCATGCTAAGTATCGGTATGGTTCTTATAGTATCCCCGGTCCTCACTCTAATAAGGCATCTAACCATCAAGGATCCATCAAAGCATGGATACCAAAATCTTTCTAATCTGTTTTGCAGGAATGTCATGTGTAACACAATTCAGAATATTCCTATCACATGACAGCAATAAAAGGTTACGCCAATTTTGAGGGGGAGCATCAGGTATTTGACACATACATGAATTTTTCAGTGAATTCAAAGAACCGTGGTAATTCATTCTGGATAACATACATGTGTGTGTTATTCTCCAATTTTAACTTCCATGAATGACACGTGTTATATTTTCTTGACTTAGTTATTTCCATGTCTCGTATACTTGTTGATTTTTCGATGGAAATACACTCGCTTGAATTCCTACTTGTGTTTCAAAGTTCGTCATTTCATGTTAATGATTCATTTCTTTTCTGACATATTAATTGTGACTTGTTCTTCACAATTAAACTTTCTATTCATTGTTTGATTTTTGACTATAATGTGCTTAATGAGTCATCCTAGTTCGCGCTTGATTTTGTTCTTTGATATTCATTATCATTTTGATGACTTCTGATTACCTCAGATCATAACTCGGACTTCATTTTTATTGAAGGACTTATATTGTTTCTATGGTAAATCCAGAACCGGAAGGACCTACCCAAAGAACACATCCAATTATAGACATCAGTGAGGGGTCTAGCTTGATAGATGAGTTTGGAGTGAAAACAAAAATGGTGAGGATGTGACATGACTTAAAAGAATATATTGGTCCTTACCAAACCAAGTCATTATCCGGGTAACCACACAATCTATTCGTTCTCATTCATTGGAGATGAATATTGAAACAGACATGGACCCAGTGTCGATAACTTGTGTCACCCCATCCAGCCACTCAAGTATCTCACAAAAGATACTTGTTTCATAAATGCACGGAGATTTACCACATAATCTATCTATTCCTCAATCGGAGGTCTTAGATATTGAAAAAGGAAGACATCAGCTCCGGTCTCCGAACTTCATTTCCTAATCACTGTGTCTATTGATTTATAACTTGCGTCCCAAGTTAAATCAATATTTGAGCCAAACAGATATACTTTAGTTTTTTCACACATGCACGAGTCTTTTGTGATTCCCATTGCATATCTTTGTGATATTGTCGGAACAGTTTGAGAAGTAATTTTTTAAAATTATACTTCAGTGATAACTGAAAGTCCTATCAGAGATACCCTAATGCCAACTCTGAACATAGGCCACACAATTATTTTAATTGGTGTGATAATAGTTACTATTGTGTTTCTATGTTAGATATTTCCCCATTTTGGTTACTTAACGTCTTATCTGGTATTTTGCTACTCATCAATGTTGTCTTTGAAGTTACATGATGCTCAGGATGCTCCTAATCATCATGAGGGGGAGAAATGATAAAAATTCAAAGACACAGATCATCATCATGAGGGGGAGAAACGTTATAAAAGTTCAAAGACCCAGATTATCAAGTTGAGGGGGAGTAAGCAAAAGTTAAGGGGGAGTAACTGTTATGATCAGTGCAGAAAAGATTACAAGTGCATGGTTCTTCTCATCCCTTATCAAGAAGTGTTCACAACAAGTTGATTCCTCCTTCGAGCATATTGGTTCGACAAATTCTAAAGTTTTTCAAAGCTAATTCAACTCGCAGTTTAAAGACATATTCGTGATTTTAAACTGAAGATGCATTGTGGAATGTCACTGAATTTGCTGATAAAGTTGATACTCTGAAGACTAAGAGCATAATTCAAGGGGGAGCTTGGAAAGACATGAAGACAAGCAACACTACATTGTTTCAAAGATTCAAGAGGAAGAGAAGATCAAGACCTAAAGTCTTCAAGACCATTTTTTTATATAACTTTAGGGGGAGATTGTTAGGACCATAAATGTCCTATTAAATAGAAAGTTATATAAAGGTTTTATATTTATTATTAATGCTTTTGTAAAAGCCTTTAATTGATTAAATGTGCTTAATTAGAGTAATGGGCTTGGGCTTTAAGCATTAAGCATTAAGCCCTAGCTATTTAATGTTACTTTGTGTGAGGAAATTAGGTTGGCCGTGTGAGATTAGTTGGGTACGTTCATAGGTTTAGAGAGAGAGCTTTTCATTCCAATATTGTAACCTCTCTATATTCATTCAATAAATGATTATCATTCGATATGTCATTGTTACTTGATCAAACTGGGATCCACACTTTCTATCAATGTGAAAGGTAAACTTTAGAAAAATGAAAGCAAACTATGTATTTGGTTCATCAACTTGGCTACGGCTGCTTTCCTCTAACTCACGACTCAAGGAGTTGATCCAATAAACAAGTTCTTTTTGGTAAAACTTAAAACATTGATACAAGATACAAATGGTACTTCATTCTGGTTTTCACTCACACTATATGATTACTGTATAAGATGGTTTGAATTTGAAATCAAAGACTTTCTATGTTGAATGTTCGAAACTTGTGTTTTGAAATGTAGGACAACAACGTTTCATAAAAGTTGATCTTACAGAGACGTCTGCAACCATGCCACGTGAACATCGACATATTATTTTTCCTTCATGTTTTTGCATTTTGACCATTTGAAGTAGTAGTATGTCTTAGAATCTTGATTCTTCAATACTTGATATTTTTAAATAAATTCCTACAAGATACTATAAAAATTGTTCTAATATTGTAAGTTTTAGAAAATGGTTGCACACCCTTTTTGGTGGTGCTACTGAATATCATATATATGTAATTTGAAAAGTGGTTACATATTCTAGATACAAAAGAGAATACTTCAATGACTCCTTCACAATGAGATTGACATTGATGACTATTTTCAAATTTGAATAGTTGTTGTTTGACTTGGGTTTGCTGGTGGATGGCGTTTGACAAATACAAAATATGTGGGATTTTTATTTGTCAATCATAAAAACTACATCCATATAATTACACCAATAATAGAAATACAAAAAAGTTCATGTATCTAAACATTATCAATTTATCTTTAATAATAATATAACAGATGAACCACAAGGTTGTGGCGTACTGGTTAAGCCCCTGGGGATGTGGTGAAATATCCCATATGTCCAGGGTTCGAATCCAGACGTACACAACATTTGTGGCCACTGAGGTTTAATCAGATGTCTTACAGTTATAATTTGCCAAGGGATTGGTTTAGACATAGTCTATGACACCCTTTCCGAGAATAATATAACAGGTGAACGCATGTAATTTTAAAAATAATAATTTATTTTAATAAGAAGCAGAAAAACATATCAAACCATGTGATCAAATTTACCCAGAAATATTAATAGCAAACTTAATTTTATGTTTTTTTTTCTTCAAAATAAGCTTTATGAGTCTAGGTGGGTTGATTTTGGTCGAATATTATATATTTGCTTTCTACTAAATTTGAAAGTGACAATCATGTCCTTCCCTATCGAATGTAAAGGCCAAAGGGGATGGTGGGACTGGGAAGGGGGTATTAGCAAATAGCAAGAAGTTGTGGTTGTGCTTTCAAGCTAAATTTAATGCAAGTAACATGCATGAAATTATTTTTACATAGATATTAGAAATATTAAATTTTCTCTTAAAACCCATGACAACTATAGAAAATAGTACAATAAAACATTTATCTTTTATAACTCAAGTTCTTCGAGACAATATCTATACTTCGACTTATCTAATGTGATACAAAAATTAACGGTCATCCAGGTATAGAAGCTCTAAGAAACATACCAGTTAGCAATGTCTGACCAATTAAACTAGTGACCTATCCCAAATGTTATTTTTCAGTATAAGTTATGATTTAATCGAATTAGTTTATTTGTATGCATATATAGCCCAGTGTTTGTATATGAGTATTTTTCATAAAAAGTAATAAATTTGCATGGACCTAATGTAATAATCGAGGTTCTAAATGAAAAGAATAAGAGTTTTGTTGGGAATGTTGTAAATTTGTAACTACGAGGGTTGATTTGTAAATTTTGAAAGAGGGTATAAAACCCTTAATGATTGCACAAAACCCTATGTCTGGTAAGGGAATTGCAGCGGCGGACGATTTGGAGAAGAGAAGAAAAGCTTGATTTCATTATTGCTATTTTGGGAGAGAAAAGCTAATCGAAAGAGAGGTTCTTCATCAAAAAGGTAACCACTAGTTCTATTCTCTGTTGTTTTGTTGAGTAATAGAGTTTGTTGGGGAGGAGTTCTGATGAAATTCCTGATAATCGACACTTCTAGAGGGTGGGTTCGAATTGAATGGTTTTTGGGTGACGAGAAATGATTTTTGACTGTTTAATCATGTAATTTATGTAGTTCGTATGTCAATCAGTTATGGAGAAAGGTTTGTTAAAGTTTTATTTAAGCATTTAAGGACCTGCTCGACAAGAACCCTCTTATCCGGAAATCGCCTCTGGTGAAGTTCCAGGTACGACTTGTTTTCCGATAGAGGTTTTCCGATAGGATTATTTTGAAGTTTCCGGATGGATGAGTAGTCCGAAAGTGGTGTCCAGATGGGTAGTCCGGAAGTGGTGTCCGGATGAGTAGTCCGGAAGTGAGGTCCGGAAAAGCGTAGTCCGGAAGTGAGGTCCAGAAAAGCCTAGTCCGGAAGTGATGGTTTGGAACACTGTCTTCGGATTGGGGGAGTTCAAGTTAAACCGAGATTAGTTAGGGAGTTGTTTAGGGATAACCTTGAGTGTCAAACATATGACTTATCACTCTCGTTTCTTTAAATCTAGGTGTCCTAACTAGAGATCCGAAGCGTAAGTGAGCAGTAGCGAGCAACAACCGGTGAGTGTTTCTAACTGAAAATGAGACGATTGGTATGCTATTTTAAATGCATGAGATATTATGAAACGACATGTTTTATCTTACGTTTATAAAGCTGTATGTTTACTATGTTTGAGAAGGTTATGTTGTTATGTATGCATACATTTGAAGTGAGCATGATACGGCTAAGTCCGGGGGTGTGACCCGCCAGTACTCATACCGGGCGGTGTGTCCCGTTTATGCCATGGAGGGTGTGTTCCAATTAAGGCAGTGTGAGACTGACACGCTGTCACCGACTTACGGGACTTCAGTGTGCCATTTCATGTATTGTTGTAACGTCCCGAAAATTACAAGCAAATTTAAATTTTTAAATTAACAATTCATTGATAACAACTCATTAAATGATCCCAACGTTTCGTTTGCAAACACATAATTAATATCTTTATAAAATAAAACCAGCGGAATAAACGTTTAATTATCAAAATCATAAAGCAACCAGCTCTCCTCGCGCGCCAGTGTGTACTCGTCACGCCTTGAAGCCGCTCGGACCTGAAACCACAGTTTATTTGGAAAGGGTAAGCACGAAGCTTAGTGAATTCCAACACATGCGCAGATAGGAATTATATACACATCACCCCTATCCGCACATAAGCAACAACATCACAGTTACATAAAACGAGTAAACGCCTACAAGTAATTATGTATCCAACACCTCAGTACCATCGAGGCCTCGGTCCCACCGAATCGTAATGTATCCAACACCTCAGTACCATCGAGGCCTCGGTCCCACCGAATTGTAATGTATCCAACACCTCAGTACCATCGAGGCCTCGGTCCCACCGAATTGTAATGTATCCAACACCTCAGTACCATCGAGGCCTCGGTCCCACCGAATTGTAATGTAACCAACACCTCAGTACCATCGAGGCCTCGGTCCCACCGAATTGTAATGTAACACATTTATACCAAGCATTCAAACCAATCAAATATTACACACCACAAACAACTAGTTCACACCACAAAGACAGTAGTACATACAAACTATTATGACATGCATACAACCCCTAACTACACAGTGAGAGAACTCACCTCGAATGCGCGCCCAGCTTAATAACACAATTCAAGCTTCACAATTACGGTCACTTCCCAGCACCTAAATGCATGTTAAAACGTGTCAATACAAGACCCGGACCCTATGACACGACACACGCTTAAACCGTCACTAAAACTATTTTCCGTTCTCACTAAACAGGTCTGTTCGGGACTTGTTTCGACCCCTTTAAACCCAGAAAATTCCCAATATTATTTCATGACCAGAAAGTACTCTGAGTTAGGGTTCCAAGGACATATTATACGCCTCCTAACGATTTTTCTACAATTTACTACGGATTTTACAAAAACAGTTTCCGGAACAGCGAAATTCAGCACCTTTCAGTATAAAACGACAAATCGACCCATGCTACGTCTCGAACTGGGTTTTGCACAAAACACAGAAAAGTTTCTAGACTCAAAAAGGGAACTTTTGACACCGGTTTCACCCCAAACCGAGTTACGAGCAGAAAGTTATGGTTTTCGCAAGATCAAGGCAGATTCCAGAAATTTTCACATGAAATGACGAAACACCGAACTTGCGACCACTTTTTCGCCCAGCTAGAGACCGAACCAGTTTTCCGCTAAAACACGGAAAACGTGACCGACCCCGAACTAGAACCGTGGGCGCCAGTTTCGGCTCAAACGGAGTTACAGCGGAAAAGTTATGATCAAACGAAAACTGGACAACACACTTAGAATTTACGTAAATTGATAATTTTATAAAACGGTTCGCGTCCGGCTTAACGGTTTGGGATTGCAACTAGGGCTGGACAACCCACGCACCACCCACTGCCACCTCCGGCAGTGGTGGTCGGCGGCGGCGTCAGCCACCGCCGGTGGTGGTTTCACGGCGACACGAAAGAAACAAACAAGGGGGAAAACACTTACCTACGACGAAGAAACGATTACCCGCGCCCTTTCTCTCGCTCCTCGCTGCTCTCTCTCTCTTCGCTGCTCCTCTCTCCCTCTTCGCCGGCGAGACCAGCGACAGTGCTGGTGGTTTAGGGCGGCGAACGGCGGTGGTCTTGGTGGTTCACGGCGGCAGGGAAAACAGAAAAGAAAACCGATGCCCTTCGTCCTTCTTTGCGTGCGGCACCAACCAGAAAACGAGAGAGAGGAAGGTTGGGCTGAGGGTTTTCTTTTTTTTTGTGTTAAAAGAATGAGTGCCGTGAAAATGAACGAGAAGGGAAGGGCTGCTCACATGGGCCTTTCCCCATGCATTAGTTTAGGAAAATGCAACAATGGCCCCTGATTTCACAATTCCTTACAACCAAGTTACCCACTTAACCCCAAATGGTCCCTCCTCCTAACGCTCAAACGTTTTGGTCTTTTCCATTAACAGTACGATTAACAGGAATATTAAATAATTAAAAGAAAGAAAATATATATCGGGACACGGGCTTTACAACTCTCCCCCGCTTGAATTAGACTTCGTCCTCGAAGTCTACGTCCGCAAACAACTCTGGATAGTTTCACCACATCTCAACCTCGGGTTCCCAAGTCCACTCGGAGCCCTTTCTGTGTTGCCACTGGACTTTCCTTCAACTAGGATCTAAATTTCCCACCCCGACAAGAATTTCTCGAATACTTTTCTTACTAGCAAAACTCCTTCAAGACACTGAAATTACGATCAGAAGAACACCCCAACAACTGGAATCATTCCTAGCCAAGCGACTTCGGTTGTTCCCCAACCTTAGACATTCCATGTATCTCGAGTCAATTTCAAGCTCTAACCATTCTAAAGCTGCTCACCGTATACCCTACAGGATACTCGACTACGATCATTCCTACCTTTAACTGTCGATTAACTTCCACGAATTCTAATAGACTCCAAAGATTTCCAATAACTTATGTTAACAAAACATCGACCCCCTGCCGAACATCGGTCCAACCGATTACAATAACAAACATCGGCCACCCGCTGAACATCGGTCCAACCGATTACAATAACAAACATCGGCCACCCGCCGAACATCGGTCCAACCGATTACAATAACAAACATCGGCCACCCGCTGAACATCGGTCCAACCGATTACAATAAATCACATAAGCGTGGTATTATCCTAGACACTAACACAAATAGAATTCCCCCACCAACAAGTCAACTAACACACACGTAGGTCATTCCCTTAACCGATACTACCCGGCCTACATTACCAACACGCGCGGAATACCCAACCTCCCACCGTTGACGTATCCCCCACACTCGCTCTACAAGGCTAATTTATCTGAACCGAGGATACACCCTGACGCCTACCTCTCAGGTAACGCCTCAGGACCCCTCACATCGGAATTACCTCTCAGGTAAGTGCCCAAAACTATATCCTCCTAGTACCTACTGGAAAGTCTAGGTTAAAACACATGAATACAGGGGTCCCACCCCGAGATACCCAACCGACCATTACCAACGACTGACTAACGTGTCTAAGGATCCAAAGCAAACAACCTACCAACAACATGCCTATTCCGGATTGACTCACTCACCCAATCATGTAAACACTCAACGTGCAAAGAATGCCAAACGGTGCGACAAAAACAACTCATCAACTAGACTCCACATCGAGCCATTAAAACCGGGCAATTGGCCCATGACTAACTCCAAGTCAAAACCGAGCAAAATGCTCCACGCTTGCTAGACCCATAGGTCGGAAAATGCGTTTAAACAAGGTTTAAGCAAGCAATACTCTGAAATCAACCTTAGTCCCAGACTCAACACGGGTTAGACAAAAGAGTTTTCCAAAAGGACTCACCCCCTAAAAAAATTTCTCAAAATGACACATGACACTTAAAAGCACATTTCCCCAAATGGTTTACAAAATCATTTACAAAATATTTTCAACATCAGGATTTTCATCTAAAAAAGATCGTATGCAATAAAACTACTATTACCGGATCGATAGTTACGCAAAACTGGACACGCTCGTTCCACATAGGAAAATCATGTTGAAAATCGTTCCATTGCAGTTCAGTTTACTCACACAAAAGCAAAGCGTAATAAATAATTTCTTTAAAATGAACCGCCTCGATTCCAGTATGGATTGACTCATGACGTGCACTTAAAGTAACCGCTTGACCTTAAACAGGGTGCGACAAAGGTGTGCACATAATTCAAAATAAGTTTCACGACGTTTGATTCAAAAATTCCTCTTTTTAATCATAAATGACGTGGCACAGGGTTCGCCACAAATTCTTCGCGCGTCAGCTAGTCGCACAAAACGATGACACGGTTTACAAATATATTTTTGTTAAAACACAATTGTCTCGTGTAAGTTGCAAACTTGAAGACAGAAACCAGTCCGCTTCTAATAATTGGAAATATCGACTAAAAACCTCGTAAAATCTCAAACTGGGGGCAGGCATGCAAGCTTGTAACACTTCCTCAAGTTTCGTACTTGGGGCATATAATGTCAAAACATTATAGTTTAAAAAATGTATTTATCGAAAATGCTCAAAATACTCGTTTCCTCCAAAGCAAAAGTTTTTAATTTCCCAAAAAAAATGAACGGTAATTCTAAATTAACCGAATGTCAAAAATCTACGCATCTATATTTCCAAAATATAACACATTTTAATCGTATGCATGATGTTCACAACATTAAAACACTCCTTGGATCAAATGGTCTTTCATTTCGACAAAAAAGAACTAAAACATTTTCATGCACGACTCGTTCATCAAAATGTCGAGAACAAAGGTTACCCCAGTATGCATACCCCTAAGTCGATAAATCGCATTTCCATGGAAATGTCAATAAAACCTTTAGCTGACTAAAAAGCGCACTAAACAACCCTTATGAAATGTTACCAAAATTCCTCCATGCATCACTTATGTCACGCATGAATCAATCCACACACTGAACTATTTGCAATAAAACACTTAGTAATACAAACTCTCGAACGAAAAGTTAATCGACACTGGAATTTCCAAACTCATTTTAAACAAATCACCAAAATAGCCTTTATACAGACATCTTGGAATGTAACTTTTCGTCTCAACTCTAATACATGTGGAGGAGTTCCAATGTTAGAGTCTCAATCCGTAGTCACTTACCCAACATCTTAACCACCTCAAAACATGGATAACATCGTACCCGAAGGAACCGTTGGAAAAATAACGAAAATGAGACAAATTCTAACAAAGTTTGCACTCCCGTGATAAAACGATTTCATACACTTTCAAAACCATGTTTCAAAATCTTGTGCGTGTGCTGAGCAGTTCCCAAAATTCCAAAACACCGTCCATACAAAGATTTGAAACACAAGAATTTGTTAATGCAATCTTATTTTCAAAATAACTTCGTGCAGGATTCATTCGGCATTCAACGTCTCGACCCCTACTACTCCGAAACTCTCCGGTCTACTATTGTCATCAAGACATTTAAACCTCTTAAGGCAAGTTGGGAAATCACATCAAATCATCTTACGGGTTTTCCTCAAATCAAAGTCGGCTCTATGAGCCTATGACCCTAGCACAATCTTTCATCTTGGCCCGAAATGATCTGCTTACAACAAATATCATCCTTATCGTCACTCCAAGTGACTAATATTAGAATCGTCTTTCTATTCCAACGACTACTAGTTTAGGACCTTCATCACTACCCCCAACGATCATCACCTCAAAACACTTCGAGTACACACCTGTACTAGGGTTTACTATAGTTGTTCCTCCTTGTGATGGCTATTCTGGGTAGACAATACAACGCGTTATTAGCACATAATAACTCATACTAACAACACTCACGCTCAACTCCTTGGATTCCTCGTGACTTCCCCGACTCGAGCATTGATCTTGTGCTTCCGGTAGTAGGAGCTCTACTACTACCTTCCACACCTATCATCGCTCGTTCCGAGTCTCATCCCGAGGGTCCAAGTAGTTTCTCGCCAAAACTATACACATAATATAAATAATCCACACATGCCAGTTCAAGAACATATCCTAAACAGGCAACTCATCCAACTACTGTATATATAAAACCATCGGTCTCCCCGATCAGACAGTCACAATTGTATACTTAATAAACCATCGGTCACCCCGATCATACAACGACAATTAAATATATAATTAACCATATGCCTGCACCAGCACATATATACATCCACCCTTCCTAGCTCCCTAGGAATTTCCTCTTATCCCACTACCCTTGCTACTACCGAATCCCTACTAATTACGACGAGTGACCTCGCGAATACCCGATTATATGCAGTGCGAAATAAATAGACAGTCGAATACAAGACTCTATCCTAGAACGGTTGGACTCAAACAAGAGCTGCGCAATAGAACTAAATCGAATATTCTAAGGCTATAAATCTCTTACTGCATACAACCTAGAGGGCATCCACTTCGTAACCTATCATAATTCGCATAAATTCCTAATAGCAAGTAGTTCAACATACAGCATAGTGTCCACAACAGGCAATCTAGCATGCATACTCTATGATCTAGAAAGCAATAAAACACTAAGTACTGTACCTTTCCCCTTTGGCTCCGGCTGACTGTACACACTGCGCCCTTAATCACCGTTCCTCGAACGGGTTTTTACTTTTTCTTTTACCTCCAAAAAGATTTAAAAACGAATTTTAAAATTTCCCAGCCGCAACTTGAGACCAAACGCACCGAGGTGCGTTTGATTCACTCAAGCTGTGCTCTGATACCAAGTTGTAACGTCCCGAAAATTACAAGCAAATTTAAATTTTTAAATTAACAATTCATTGATAACAACTCATTAAATGATCCCAACGTTTCGTTTGCAAACACATAATTAATATCTTTATAAAATAAAACCAGCGGAATAAACGTTTAATTATCAAAATCATAAAGCAACCAGCTCTCCTCGCGCGCCAGTGTGTACTCGTCACGCCTTGAAGCCGCTCGGACCTGAAACCACAGTTTATTTGGAAAGGGTAAGCACGAAGCTTAGTGAATTCCAACACATGCGCAGATAGGAATTATATACACATCACCCCTATCCGCACATAAGCAACAACATCACAGTTACATAAAACGAGTAAACGCCTACAAGTAATTATGTATCCAACACCTCAGTACCATCGAGGCCTCGGTCCCACCGAATTGTAATGTATCCAACACCTCAGTACCATCGAGGCCTCGGTCCCACCGAATTGTAATGTATCCAACACCTCAGTACCATCGAGGCCTCGGTCCCACCGAATTGTAATGTATCCAACACCTCAGTACCATCGAGGCCTCGGTCCCACCGAATTGTAATGTAACCAACACCTCAGTACCATCGAGGCCTCGGTCCCACCGAATTGTAATGTAACACATTTATACCAAGCATTCAAACCAATCAAATATTACACACCACAAACAACTAGTTCACACCACAAAGACAGTAGTACATACAAACTATTATGACATGCATACAACCCCTAACTACACAGTGAGAGAACTCACCTCGAATGCGCGCCCAGCTTAATAACACAATTCAAGCTTCACAATTACGGTCACTTCCCAGCACCTAAATGCATGTTAAAACGTGTCAATACAAGACCCGGACCCTATGACACGACACACGCTTAAACCGTCACTAAAACTATTTTCCGTTCTCACTAAACAGGTCTGTTCGGGACTTGTTTCGACCCCTTTAAACCCAGAAAATTCCCAATATTATTTCATGACCAGAAAGTACTCTGAGTTAGGGTTCCAAGGACATATTATACGCCTCCTAACGATTTTTCTACAATTTACTACGGATTTTACAAAAACAGTTTCCGGAACAGCGAAATTCAGCACCTTTCAGTATAAAACGACAAATCGACCCATGCTACGTCTCGAACTGGGTTTTGCACAAAACACAGAAAAGTTTCTAGACTCAAAAAGGGAACTTTTGACACCGGTTTCACCCCAAACCGAGTTACGAACAGAAAGTTATGGTTTTCGCAAGATCAAGGCAGATTCCAGAAATTTTCACATGAAATGACGAAACACCGAACTTGCGACCACTTTTTCGCCCAGCTAGAGACCGAACCAGTTTTCCGCTAAAACACGGAAAACGTGACCGACCCCGAACTAGAACCGTGGGCGCCAGTTTCGGCTCAAACGGAGTTACAGCGGAAAAGTTATGATCAAACGAAAACTGGACAACACACTTAGAATTTACGTAAATTGATAATTTTATAAAACGGTTCGCGTCCGGCTTAACGGTTTGGGATTGCAACTAGGGCTGGACAACCCACGCACCACCCACTGCCACCTCCGGCAGTGGTGGTCGGCGGCGGCGTCAGCCACCGCCGGTGGTGGTTTCACGGCGACACGAAAGAAACAAACAAGGGGGAAAACACTTACCTACGACGAAGAAACGATTACCCGCGCCCTTTCTCTCGCTCCTCGCTGCTCTCTCTCTCTTCGCTGCTCCTCTCTCCCTCTTCGCCGGCGAGACCAGCGACAGTGCTGGTGGTTTAGGGCGGCGAACGGCGGTGGTCTTGGTGGTTCACGGCGGCAGGGAAAACAGAAAAGAAAACCGATGCCCTTCGTCCTTCTTTGCGTGCGGCACCAACCAGAAAACGAGAGAGAGGAAGGTTGGGCTGAGGGTTTTCTTTTTTTTTGTGTTAAAAGAATGAGTGCCGTGAAAATGAACGAGAAGGGAAGGGCTGCTCACATGGGCCTTTCCCCATGCATTAGTTTAGGAAAATGCAACAATGGCCCCTGATTTCACAATTCCTTACAACCAAGTTACCCACTTAACCCCAAATGGTCCCTCCTCCTAACGCTCAAACGTTTTGGTCTTTTCCATTAACAGTACGATTAACAGGAATATTAAATAATTAAAAGAAAGAAAATATATATCGGGACACGGGCTTTACAATTGTGGTCTTACTGTTGGAAGTATATCGTTTTAAAGCATTAATTTGTTTACGAACATTTATAAACTGCTTTAAATTGTTTTACTGTACGAAGTGATTCTAGAGGAAACTCACTATATCTCATGGTCTAACCCTTGCATTTTCAAATCCAAGCCCATTTTCAGGAAAGCTTTTAGTAGGAGGATCGGGAAAGGACAAGGAGAAGGCCTAAACGTGAGGCGTGGAATAGCTTATGGTTTATTGTTTTTATTAATTCAAGTTTTGCTTAGAATTTTCTCAGCTGTGTATAGGTTGTTCCGCAAATCTAATTTTGTAATGGTTGTATTCAGTAAATTTTGGGGCCGTTTTGGCTGGTTGCTTTATATTTAAATGTTTATGCTCTATTTTGGAATCTGGGTTGTTACAGTTGGTATCAGAGCCATAGTTTAAGATATTTAGGTGACCAGACAGGCCTAGACTTAAACTGTGGGCGTAGAAATCACAACTGAGAAACTAGGAAAGCCTAGGAAGACCTCAACAGGGACATGAATAATAGGGTAGTGAGAACTGTCATGTAAGGAAAGTTCAAAGTTACACCTGGCCAGTGTAACCGTGGATTTACAGGTACATGTAGGTGCTTATTTTACCTTGTTATTTTGGGACTGTTGCATTAAGCTATTTAAATTGTGTGACGTTTCAGTAACCAAGAATGTCAAAAAGAACCTTGAGAAGTAGGTATGTGTCAGTCGTGGGTGCATTACCGGTTGTGGGAGCGATCCGTGTGGAAGAAGTTCTGGAGGATGGACCAGTGGATTCTCCGAGACAGGCGGCCACCCGTGGGAGGGGCGGAGGCCGTGGAAGAGGAAGGGGAAGAGCGCCCCGACGAGCTACCACCCAGGCAGATGGAACTGGTGTGGTGACTCGAGGAAAGAAGAAGGCGTCGACTACCCGCCGAGCTAAGAGTGTAGGGGTACCTGAGGTGCGTGAACCGTCCCAACAGGAAAATACCGTTTCCGTGGGAGGAGGAAGTCAGTCGAAGGTTCCGAGGTGAAACCGTAATCAAGCATTTGTGACTGAAGAGAAGTTTACTGCTGAGATGGTCAAACTGCAAGAGACACTACAAGAATTGTTGGATAATCAGACTAAGTCTGCATTGGATGGGCGGACTAAAAGTGGGAATGAGACGATGACTGAAGCATCTAGCTTACCTCCAGCTGAAGTGGGAGATCACTCACAGTTGGCCCCGTTTGTGGCTAGTGAGTCAATGGCAGTGAAAGGGTGTACTTTTAAAACTTTCGCGTCATGCAAGCCTCCATCTTTCAGCGGGGAGCGCAACCCGGTCTTGGCTCTGAGATGGATTCGTGAGATGAAGTTGCCTTTCGACACAAGTAAGTGTGCTGAGGGAGATAAGGTATTGTTTGCTATGTATATGCTAAAGGCAGTTGCCATCTTCTGGTGGGATGTCGAGACTGGTGGTAAGGGATCAGAGGTAGCAAAGACGACTACTTGGGAAACGTTCACTAAGAGGTTCAAGGCTCAGTTTTGCCCAGTGGCGGCAGTTAAAAAGCTTGAGAAGGAATTTCTTGGGTTGGAACAGGGGACGATGTCGGTGCTGGAGTATACATCTAAGTTTATTGAGAAAGCTCGATTAGCAGAGTTGTATGTGCCTACCAAGGAGAGGCGCATAGAGAGGTATGTTTGGGGGCTGAAGAGCATCGTGAGAGAGCTTGTTCAAGTAAAGGATCCCGCTACTTTTCAAGCGACAGTGGATACAGCAAAACTTACAGGGAAGGAAAAGAACAGGCAGATGATAGAGATGGCTGGTGATAAACGGAAATGGGACGGGCCTAACCGTGATGCGAAAAGGCCGAACGTTCCTATACCCGAGCTGCGGGTGGGACCTAGAATGGGGGAGAAGCCTTGTGGTAAATGCACAGAGGAGAATGTTTGTTAGATAAAGAATGATGTTATAAATGTGGGAAGACGGGGCACATGGCACGGAACTGCCATAGTCCAAGATCATGCTATCAATGTGGTTCGCCAGACCACATCAAGACGGACTGCCCACAGCTAAAGAGGGGTTTTGCTGGTAGCTATGGTGGTAACAACGGAGGAATGGGCGGGGATAGGAAGGTGGAGTCGGCTCGTGCGAAGGCGAGGGCATTCCACATGTCTGCGGAGGAGGTGGTGAATACGCCTGATGTGGTGAATACGCCTGATGTGGTGACAGGTACTTTCCCTATTGACTCGACTTTTGCTAAAGTGTTGTTTGATTCGGGCGCAAACCGTTCTTTTGTGTCGCCGAATTTTATTCGAAATTTGCAAGTGAAACCTAAGAGGTTGAATTTGAGTTTGAAGTAGAAGTAGTGGATGATAGTCGAGTCTGGGTGAAGGAGGTTTATGAGGGGTGTAACATTGACATATATGGTCATTTATTCCCGTTGCGTTTATACCCGATGGGTATGGGGGAGTTTGATGTGATAATAGGAATGGATTGGTTTGCTGATAACGATGTTAACATTGTGTGTAATAAGAAATTAATTCGTATCACTTTGCCTGATAAGAAAGAAGCAGTAATTTATGGGGATCGGCGGGATAGGAAGTCATGTTTGATATCCATGATGAAAGCTAGGCGATGCTTAGGAAAGGGGTGCTTTGGGTTTTTGGCATATATGTTAGATGCTAAGAAAGAGAAGATGGGAGTAGAGGATGTGTCTGTAGTAAGCGAGTACCCGGAAGTGTTTCTGGATGACTTGACAAGTCTGCCCCCAGATCGTCAAGTAGAGTTTAGAATTGATTTGATGCCTGTGGTGACAATAATTACGCGGGCGCCCTATTGCTTAGCACTGACATACATGAAGGAAATGATGACTCAACTGCAGGAGTTGCTCGACAAGGGTTTCATTCATCCGAGCTCATCGTCTTGGGGAGCGTCAGTATTCTTTGTGAAAAAGAAGGATGGATCCATGCGAATGTGCATAAACTATTGGGAGCTTAACAAGGTGATGATTAAGAACAAGTACCCACTTTCGAGAATCGATGATCTCTTAGACCAGTTGCAAGGTGCGAGTTATTTCTCGAAGATAGATTTGAGATCGGGTTATCACTAGCTGAAGGTGAGAAAGGAAGATGTGCCTAAGACGGCGTTTCACACAAGGTATGGACACTACGAGTTTCTAGTCCTGCCTTTTGGTCTGACCAACGCACCAACAGTATTCATGGACTTAATGAACATAGTGTGCAGTTCATTGTTGGACAAGTGTGTAATCGTCTTCATAGATGATATTTTGGTTTACTCCCGATCTCGGAGTGATCACGAGGAGCACTGTAACACCCTAAAATAGGGGTTAACAAAAACTTCCATTAAACGGAAGAGTGGTACACCTTCTTAAAGCACAAGTGTACTTAAATATCTTTACATAACTTTCAATACAAAGACTTAGATAAATATAACTAATAATGGACCATTAGATTATCAAATCTCTACTATAAAATCCGATTACGAAATGTGTCGGAAAGTTCTATCATTAATCTTCTAATCTTTAGCTTTTCCAACAATGATCCCATGCTCTCAAACCCCGGTCTAACCTTCTTGTGTCCTGAACCACTAATATCTGTAACACATAAAACACATAGCAAGTGTTAGGCTTTTTAAAGCCTAAGTGAGGTTTACACATAACACATGGAATATAAACATAGCATGCAGGAATAATAATTCGATACGTTCACAAATTGGATTCCATGGAGAAGGTCCATATCGCTACCCAATTACATCATAATTGAAGATATACCTCGATCGGTACCCCACGGTATTGTCACAAGGCATAACACAACGGAACACCCCACGGTATCCGAAGGTATGAATCAATTACACTTACCCCACGGTGTGTAAGAATATATCCTCCAAATGCATACTAGGTGCTCCTCCAATTATGTGAATTACCAAATATATTAATCCTAAAATAATATTCAAGGGTATTTAACACATAACAATGGTCCAACCATTTAGCATGAATAATGTTTAACATATAACAATGGTCCAACCATTTAACATGAATAATAACAATGGTCCAACCATTTAACATGAATAATAACAATGGTCCAACCATTTAACATGAATCAATACTACTTCCATGTAGTTCCTATACATCCATATGTAACAAATCTTATTCCATATAATATCAATAATAGACATTCGTGTTTACAATTCAATAGTAGGTCCATTTCAATCATTAAGCCATCATTACTTAATTAAGACATATCTTAAGCCATCAACATAATCACACACTAATGATATGAAATCAAACCCAAATCTTTAACACTAACATTTACCATGGTATTGTAAGTAATAGAACACAATTAAACCATCATAACTTACTTGAACTCTTCTTGTTTCCCTCTTATCCATTAAGAGCTTATTAGCCAAGATTTCTCATTAACCATAACAAAATCAAAGTAAAGGATGATGATAAGGTGTAATACAACTAATTAAGTACAAGTTACTCACCTCAAACTCTTCAATTGAAATAACCCTAACTTGAAGATTTGAACCCTAGTACTTCCACAAGAAAGATGAAGATGACAAGCCCTAGATGAAGTATAATTGGTAAGATTCATCTAATAATTCTTTGAATGGAATTAGGATTGAAAGATTATGAGTTTACCTTAAGCTCCAGATGAAAAATCGCCCAAAACTCAGAAAGAAGAAGCTGGAATTCGTTTTAGAAGAAGTGAGAAAGATAAAGGAATTAAATATCCTAAATTGAGTCGGCCAGTGCTCGGCGCCGATGGCTGGCGCAGATTGATCGGCGCCGAGGTCGGCGTCGGGTTCTGTTTGGTGTTCTTCTCGTTTTAGCACTTAATCCCTCGTAACTTCTTCGTTAAAGCTCCGTTTTCGCTCCGGAAAGAACCGTTGGACTCGTATTCGAATTACCCATCCAACCAAACCATAAAATCTAGGATTTAACCCAACATTCTATTTTTCATTAATTTCTTAAGAATGACTCGTACGAATTCCTAAAGTACGGTCTTCGTGTAACGATCAAATAGAATTTTTCATAAATTTACACAAGGCCTATAATTCACTTTAAAGAAACATTAGAAATATTTTACCTATAAAATAAATTCCGGGGTGTTACAATTCTCCCAACCTTAAAAGGATTTCGTCCCCGAAATCTACTTCCTTCACACTCCAACAACATAGAGCGTAATGTCAATCATAAACCATAAATCCTTAACAGGAATTTAAATTTCCCTCACAGCCATAACAGTAGTTCTTCGAACCAATTCCTTACTACAACACCCTTATCCACGTACACTGTACTTACGATCGGGAGAATACTCTAACTAATGGAATAACTCCTAGTTAGACGGCTTCGGTTATCTCCCAACCTTAGATGTTCCATACATCCCGATTCCGATTTCAGACTTCAAGTCAATCCAAGGCCTAATTAATATTGAAATCAACCGATTCATCAATTCTGGTCATTCCTATTATTAACTGTCGACTAACTCTGACGAGTTCTAACAAACTCCAAAGTCCATCCCAACATCAATCCCTAAACCGGTAAGTTCATTAATCACCCCCGAAGGTTATCCTACCAAAACCGCTCATCGCAATCGAGTATCTTACAGTTACTACCACTATTATCAACATCCTATTTACTGCGATTTCCTGATTACACTAACGATTTCCTGTCTTAACCCTACAAAGGTTGATACTTAGTTATATCACCGAGCTTTGAACTAACAATATCCCACACATAAATTCCCTTCTCGGAAAAGATTTCGTCCTTGAAGTCTAGTCTTCATACAAACAATGGTTACTACACCCCCAATACATTCCAAGTCTCCCGGTTTCAACTCTGTTCAAAATGACTTCCCTAAAGAATTGCCCATAATGGCTTCTCGGTAATGTTCACCACAATTTCTCGCTTACAGTTAATTACTTACATCCACTTTAAGGTCAAATTTTCTAGAATGATCTCTGACCACCATACATAAGTTGCCTCCCAACCTTAAGTGATCCATACCATTCTATCAACAAAAACAATTTCCCCAAACATACCCCGTTCACGTGTTCTCAAATTTTCTCTCTATGTCAATTATAGCCAGGTTTTGTACCACACATGGAAAGTCATTTCACTAAACTTCTTATCACAAACAAGCATCTTAAGGATACTACAACCATCACTATTATTCATTTAAATCGAACTACAATTTCACGATTACAATAATGGTGCTTGGTTCCTAGCCCATAAGTCAACACCTAACATATCACCAAGTCAAATCCTTGCGGACTCTTCCCACGAGTTCATTCTTCAAATAATCCTATCAAGATCAAATTATCACTATGATGTCCAAAGGGTCTCATATTCGAAAGCTGGACAAGACCCTAAAAAACTGGGTTACTTACCAAATATAAGATCCTAACGAGTTCAAAGTTTTCAAGCGCGACATCAAATAAATATACCAATTTAAAATCAAAATCAATCACAAAATAATTTCAACACTAAAACTTTTATATCAAGTACACCGTACACACAAAACCATTACTATTAGTTCGGTGGTTACGTAAAACTGGACACCCTCGTCCCACATATGAAAATCATGTTGAAAACCATTTCATTGCAGTTCAATTTATCCACAAAATGCTATACGAGTAAAAATAACTTCTTTAAAACAAACCACTACGATTTTGGTATGGATTGACCAATGACATGCATTCAATGTAACTGCCCTCTTTAACGATGTGCACATTTTTTTCATACGTACTTCAAAAGAAGTCCAAACAACAGTTGACTCAAAATTCTTTTCTGACTATTCAAATGATATGAAACAAAGTTTGCCAACCAAAATTTGCGCACGTCAATTCATTATACGAAGACTAAAATATGACTTCTAATTTACACCTCAGTCAACACACCAAACGACTTATGCAATTTCCAAGTTTAAACATAACCAATATATTTCCAATATTTAAAATTATCTACCTGAAACATCATAAAACTTCAAATTGGGGTAGACACGCCAACTTTAACCCTTCCTTAGAATTTTCTTGAAATAAGATAATCATGCACAACTCAACTTACACTATCATTTCAAAAGATGAGGTTCTTCAGTTTGATTTCTAAAACTTTCCCAATTGGTCACATAGTAATAAACTAGCAATTCATCTTCTACAGAACCGTACTCAACAATACATTTTCCAAAAGAGAAACCAAGAAGAACATTTGCTAGTAACTGGTTGACATTAAAAAGGGTCAAGTCGACTTCAATCCATAATTTTAACAAAGATATACGTCAAAGTCCAAAACATAAGAAATCCCGTATACTTATGATTTTATACAAAAAGAAAACTTCTAAAATTTTCCTCATGAAGCATTTTCCTCAAAATCTTGCACTTGTGCATAAAAAGTCAAAACGTCTATGCTTACAATGTATTTTGTTAAAACACTCCGATAAACATTTCTCAAAAACCAACAAGGTTTTTAAATTCTCCCAAACTAGTCAACAATTCAAAGTTGACAAAATGTTGACAACTAATATTACAAATCAAATTGTAAGACATTGCGAATTATGCATGATTCCTACAACCCAAAACACCCTTTTGACCGAATGGTCATCTTTTAAACAATAATTTATCAAACACTTCATGTATGACTCGATCATTAAGGTATCGAAAACAACGATTACTGAGCTTATGCACATTCCTAAGTTGATATAACATATTTTTCCACAAAAATGAAGATAAAACAATTAACTGATCAAAAGTGCATCAAGCAAAATTTTATGAAGCATTGCCAAAATCATTCTTTCATGCATCACTTAATCCATGTATCCATCAATCCATACCTTGAACTTATTTGCAATGGAATACTTAATAGGATAAATCTTCGAAGAAAGAAAAGAAGAAAGAAAAAAAAATCACATCACACACGGGTTCCAAACTCAACTCTTCTTAGTCGCCTAGCGGCATAAAATTAACTTTTCTTTAACAAAATTCGTGTGGGATCAAATGTCCAACATAACTTAAAACTTAACCAAGTAAGCAATTAAGACATTTACTTTGTGAAATCATACTCACACGACCCAACATGTCACAACACTAAACTTCATGAACCTCCATTGGACTTAATGACTCCAAGTCATAAAACGGCGTTAACATTACGTTTCCAAAGCAAAATTTGTTATGAACAAAGTCATAAAAGAAATGCCAAATCTCCAACAATCTATTCCATATAAAAACTTTATTAGCAACACCGTTTAATATCTCATCAAAACAAATTTCTTTTCCAAAATAACTTTACATATATAAAATGGGAAAATAGTTCACCGCTCCAACTCTAACATACGTGGAGGGAATCCAATGCTAGAGGCACAAGCCGTAGCTATTCGCCCGTCACCTCAACTTCATAAAATATGATTATTATTAGTTTCAACACATGACTCAAAAACAGCCCTCGAATCGATGACTTGGTCCTAGACCCGAACGAACAACAAAACAGAAAATGAAGTTGAAATGGCAGACTCCTGCGCCGATGGTGGCGCCGATTCATCGGCGCCGAGGTCGGCGCGGATGACCTGCACTATTCTCTTCCCAAAATTTTCCCAAATTTGGTTCTAATTCTCCCAAAATCAATATTCCATTTACAATCTTAATCAAGGAACAAACTCATATTTTATCAACGTAAAGTATAATTATCATTGTATCTAAAACAAGATTGATTATTAACAGAATATAACAAATTCTAACAGAGTTTGCAACCCCTTACTAAAACGATTTACATATTTCCAAATTCATGATTTGAAATCTTGTGTGTGTGCCAAACATTTTCTCAAAATTCATAATACTATCCACATAAGGGTTGGAAACACAAGCAATAGTCGATGCAATTTATTTCTAAATTAAATTTCGTGCAATAACATAGTCGGCATTCAACCTATTGACATTATACTCTTCCGGTCTACTATTGTCATTCGGCCATTCAAACCTCTTAAGGCTATATCAGAAAACACATTGATCAATCTTACGACTTTCCTCAAATTAAGGTCGGCTCACAAACCTATGGTCCTATTCCAACCATCAATCTCGACCCAAACAATCTTCTTAGAGCAATTATTATGCCTATCGTCACTCCAAGTGACCAATACTAGAATCGTCTTTCTAATTTAAACGACTACTAATCTAAGACTTTCCTTACTACCCCCAACGATCATCACACTAAGGTAGTTCAAGTATGCACATGTACTAGTAGGCTCATCATGACACTGGCCAGGTGTCATTATAAACGTGCCATACATGATTATCCTTGCTACTCTCGACGCGATTCTAGTTTCTCTCCATATTCATCGATCCCAAAGCATCCTATCTCAAAGTGCCTAACGGAGAATTCCACTCTCTTTTACTTATACAAACGCTAGTTTGAGTCTAGGTATCCAAAATCAACACCTAAATCTCTCAAACTTATGCTCTGATACCAACTTGTAACACCCTAAAATAGGGGTTAACAAAAACTTACATAAAACGGAAGAGTGGTACACCTTCTTAAAGCACAAGTGTACTTAAATATCTTTACATAACTTTCAATACAAAGACTTAGATAAATATAACTAATAATGGACCATTAGATTATCAAATCTCTACTATAAAATCCGATTACGAAATGTGTCGGAAAGTTCTATCATTAATCTTCTAATCTTTAGCTTTTCCAACAATGATCCCATGCTCTCAAACCCCGGTCTAACCTTCTTGTGTCCTGAACCACTAATATCTGTAACACATAAAACACATAGCAAGTGTTAGGCTTTTTAAAGCCTAAGTGAGGTTTACACATAACACATGGAATATAAACATAGCATGCAGGAATAATAATTCGATACGTTCACAAATTGGATTCCATGGAGAAGGTCCATATCGCTACCCAATTACATCATAATTGAAGATATACCTCGATCGGTACCCCACGGTATTGTCACAAGGCATAACACAACGGAACACCCCACGGTATCCGAAGGTATGAATCAATTACACTTACCCCACGGTGTGTAAGAATATATCCTCCAAATGCATACTAGGTGTTCCTCCAATTATGTGAATTACCAAATATATTAATCCTAAAATAATATTCAAGGGTATTTAACACATAACAATGGTCCAACCATTTAGCATGAATAATGTTTAACATATAACAATGGTCCAACCATTTAACATGAATAATAACAATGGTCCAACCATTTAACATGAATAATAACAATGGTCCAACCATTTAACATGAATAATAACAATGGTCCAACCATTTAACATGAATAATAACAATGGTCCAACCATTTAACATGAATCAATACTACTTCCATGTAGTTCCTATACATCCATATGTAACAAATCTTATTCCATATAATATCAATAATAGACATTCGTGTTTACAATTCAATAGTAGGTCCATTTCAATCATTAAGCCATCATTACTTAATTAAGACATATCTTAAGCCATCAACATAATCACACACTAATGATATGAAATCAAACCCAAATCTTTAACACTAACATTTACCATGGTATTGTAAGTAATAGAACACAATTAAACCATCATAACTTACTTGAACTCTTCTTGTTTCCCTCTTATCCATTAAGAGCTTATTAGCCAAGATTTCTCATTAACCATAACAAAATCAAAGTAAAGGATGATGATAAGGTGTAATACAACTAATTAAGTACAAGTTACTCACCTCAAACTCTTCAATTGAAATAACCCTAACTTGAAGATTTGAACCCTAGTACTTCCACAAGAAAGATGAAGATGACAAGCCCTAGATGAAGTATAATTGGTAAGATTCATCTAATAATTCTTTGAATGGAATTAGGATTGAAAGATTATGAGTTTACCTTAAGCTCCAGATGAAAAATCGCCCAAAACTCAGAAAGAAGAAGCTGGAATTCGTTTTAGAAGAAGTGAGAAAGATAAAGGAATTAAATATCCTAAATTGAGTCGGCCAGTGCTCGGCGCCGATGGCTGGCGCAGATTGATCGGCGCCGAGGTCGGCGCCGGGTTCTGTTTGGTGTTCTTCTCGTTTTAGCACTTAATCCCTCGTAACTTCTTCGTTAAAGCTCCGTTTTCGCTCCGGAAAGAACCGTTGGACTCGTATTCGAATTACCCATCCAACCAAACCATAAAATCTAGGATTTAACCCAACATTCTATTTTTCATTAATTTCTTAAGAATGACTCGTACGAATTCCTAAAGTACGGTCTTCGTGTAACGATCAAATAGAATTTTTCATAAATTTACACAAGGCCTATAATTCACTTTAAAGAAACATTAGAAATATTTTACCTATAAAATAAATTCCGGGGTGTTACAAGCACCTTCGGGCGGTCTTGGAACTGTTAAAACGCGAGAAGTTGTACGCTAAGTTTTCAAAGTGCGAATTCTGGTTGAGGGAAGTTCAATTTTTAGGACACGTGGTGTCGGCGGACGATATCAAGGTAGACCCAGCTAAGATTGAAACAATTAGGGGGCGTTTGGTACACTGGACAAGATGGGGCTGGACAGAACAAAACAAGGTTGTACCATGTTTGGTGTGTTCATATGTAGGACAAAGTAGAACTAAGTAGCACAAGGATGGGACACGCTTGTCCACCCCTCCCCCTAGAACTAGATGGAACAAGATAATTTGTACCAAAATACCCTTTTTGATATTTTAACCCAACTCGTCTCCAAGAATGAAATCGACCGACACTTCTTCTTCTTCCTCAAACTGATCCATCGATTTCTTCTTCTACCTCAACCAGATCGATCGATTCACACAGGTATATTTCTCGATTTCTCTTCTTCTTCTTCTTCTCCCCTTTTTGCGATTTCTTCTTTCTTCGATTTTATTCATCTCGATTTCAAACTGATCCATCGATTTCTTCTTCTTTCTTCCCTTTTGTGATTTTACTTCTGCAATATTTTCTTATTCATCGATTTAGGGCAAACTGAAAACAGCAAACTGATCGATTTAGGGTTTAGGCTTATTCATCAATTTCTCTTTACTTATGGCAAACTGAAAACAGCAAACATGGAGCTGTGATTTCTTCTTCCCTTTTACTTCTTTCGATTTCTTCTTCTTCTTTCGATTTCTCCGTTGTGTTCTTTCTTCTTCTCCACAGGTTCTTCTTTCTCGGCTGAGATTTCTTCTCTCCACAGGTATTTCTCGTTTATGATGTAATAATTTTTGTCTTATCATCCTTCATCATCAAACAACCATATTCATCGTTAAACAGCCATATTATTGTTGTGTTATGTGAATGTTTGTGTTTGTGTTATGTGAATTATTGTTGAATGTTTGTGTTATCATCAAAAGACTTTGTATTTAAATCAAAATTTCTGTGATATGATAAAATAATTTTTCTGTGTTATATGAATGTTTGTGTTTGTGTGTGTTATGTGATTTATTGTTGAATGTTTGTATTTAATAAAAAAACACTAAACATCTCATTAGGGGTAAATTAGTCATTTAAATCAGTTATGTCCTGTTCTGTTCTGTCTTACCAAACGCTGGACACATGTCCTGTTCTGTTCTGTCCTGTCCTGTCCTGTCTGCGTACCAAACGCACCCTTAGGGATTGGGAATCGGCGAAGTCGCCGTCAAAAGTGAGAAGTTTCCTTGGATTGGTGATAACGCCGCTTTTTGGCGTTATTTTCGGTCCTCAAACCAATTAGATTGGCTTGTGTTCTAGCAAAAAGGCGGAATTTTATGGTTTATGGAGTGAAATGTGCAGGTAATCTAAAAGGCGACAATCATCGAGAAAAGAAGCGACAAAGAGCCAAAAAAGAGTACAAAACGAAGCCAACGAAAGCCCAAGATCCAAGCCCAAGACACGTGCCCGGACCAGGATCCGAACCTGACCCACACACCACAGGAAACCGCGCGGTTTCTTGCGCGGTTTGCAAGTCGCGGCCAAAACCGCGCAACCCTCTGTTCCAGTGTTATATTTTGGCGTTTTCCGGATTTTAGGTTATCATTGAATTATCTCGCACACGACGACAGGCAGCGACTTGGGGGCGATTTTCAGAGGTTTTTCGGAGCTTTTGGAGCGACGATAGAGGATCAATTGAGGAGGAATTCACGACGCGAAGCGGATTAGAGCCGAGAGAAGGGAGTTCATCATTACATTCACCACGTTCACATTTACTATGTTTGCATAGTTTGAATTGTGTTATTAGAAAATTATCATATAGGGTGGCTTATTATTTTCCACCAAGAGCTAACATTGCCATTAACGTAACTATTTGTCCTCGACATAGTTATGTGAAAATCTACACATCTCTACATGCTTTCGTTGCTTATGTAACTCCAACCCCCTTTTGCATAACATTTGCCGAAACAACTTATGTCTTGTCCGGGCTAATTCCTAAGTCAAATCCTGGTGGATCGATTCCAAAACATTTGTCTCTTATATTTGATAAAGATTTCTTTATCTCTGATTTTGGACTTCTATCATCATATGAAACATCCAAAAATCACAACAGTTTAAACCTTAGTTTTATAAGGTCCAAGACAACTATTTCCAAGAACTTCATATATAGACGGAAAAGTTATAACAAGATTCTTATATACATCTAACTTTTATAAACAACCTACTAATCTAATCCATAACGTACACGATCAGATTATGAGGGTTGTCTACAAAATCTACAAAACATCAATGATTTCCCTAACTTCTCCATTATGTCACCAAAAGTATAGCTCTGGAACTTCTCGACACTCATCCCTGCTTATCTCTTCCCGAGCTATTACCTGGTAAGAAAAGTAATTTGAAAAGATTAGGCTTACGCCTAATGAGAACATTCAGTTTTTTTTCCAAATTAACACTTTATAAGCTTTAGAACCAAAAGTAAGCAAAACATATAAACAAACCTGGTTTGCCATCATTCTTACCGTACACATAACATCTTTCGATGCCGGGAATATACCCGATTCCATGAATATGACAAACACTAAGTAAGTCATAGCATCACGTTTGAGAGCCTACTACGAATCACCACGGATTCTAGATCATTTCTCATGTCCAAGAAATTACAATTTACTTTATGCCTATTTGTCGGAGTGGAAGTAAAGATTACAATTAAACACATGCCTATCTCTTATCTTCCCATATAAATAAGCAATTGCGATTAACTCACGCCTATTCCAAGATTTCACGTCACAATACGAAATTGGAATTACAATTAACTCATGTCTATTCCTCATTTCACGTCAACAGGAATTACAATTAACTCATGCCTATTCCACGTTTTCAAATAATGTCAGTGCCTATGGATCCATTACCCTTCCTAGCATATGTGCGTGGTATCAAACCAATTCATACATTAAATCATAACATACTAAAATCAAATTATAAGTATGTTTATGTTGCTAGGATTGAATCTCGATTAATTAATCATTTCCTGCCAAAAGTTACCAGAAATCAGAAGTATCCGGACATCAGAGCTTACCGAACATTAGAAATATCCGGACACCAACATTGACCGAACATCCAAACTATCCGAACACAAAACTATCCGGACGAAATGTCCGGGACTCATATCCGGAAAACATACTCGATATACAACAACCCGGAGAACATCCAAAAACTAAGGTAATATCCGGTAACCACACTATTCGGAAACTAAGTCCTTACCGGGTACTATCGAAAAGAAGGACTTACTGGATACTATCTTCTTCCGGACACCTTCAATTTAGACTTTACCGGATATTACCATTTTATCCGGAAACTTCGACCTGCTCCCCATGTAACAACCCAGATCCCATAACATACATCATAATACATAACATGCATACATATCATTGATTTACAACAAAAGTTACATAACAAACCAAGTACGGTCTCATTAGTCTTGACACTACAAAATATATAAAAGCTTCTTAAACATCATCGATCAACGGAGGCAGCCTACACCTTATTCTTTCCTTTGTCGCTATCAAATCCTCGACCTGTAAAACATATTTTTGAAAACAAAATGAGGGTTAGACCAAACGGGTCTAGTGAGTTAATCCCAGTCCTTTCCAAAATCATTATAAAACCTTTTATGTAAATCCTTTGTATCAAAATAGTTTATATAAACCTTTGGTAATCCTTTCGTAAAATATAAACATACCACACGTATTTAAATACCAATCCAGACTCGTGCATCGTGTACATCTCATCCACCTTATTCCTCCACAAATGGCAATATTAGTTGGTAGCAAGCCAACTAATAAATCAACAACCGGTCCGCACACCGGAACCCGGCTACCCGTCGGTCCGCACACCGGAACCCGACTACTCACCGGTCCGCACACCGGAACCCGGCTACTGTGCACTTGTGTAGTGTAATGCACCAATAATTATAATATCTTACTATATTATAAACACAAAATATTCACACCTTGATCGTATATCCATTCCACACATATCCATCTCATATATATATATATATATATATATATATATATAAACACAGATATATATATATCCCAGTTGAAAACGTTTTAAAGTAAAACTCACCTCGATTGGTTATCAAATTTCCTTCTAAGCTTTTCTCGAGAAATCCAATCTTTCATTCAAAGTTCACAGAATCTGAAACAATTTACATACAAATATCTCCTTACCAACTTATGTATAAGACTTACTAGCAGGTTATGTGTTAAACCAAGATCTTCAATAACGTGCTCTGATACCAATTGTTAAACCCTAAAGATCAATCAAGATAGAGAAGATATGAATTCGTCATCCAATTATCAAGAACACTGTTACAAGCTCTCTAAGGATATGAGTTATGAGTTATGAGAGACTTCCCCTAACTAACTACAACTAAGCTATTTATACTAAACACAATACAAGGTGTAAACAACACAATACAACTCAATACATTGACTTTGACTTTGACCTTTCTATATTTAAACCTTGAAGACATATTGCACTAACAATCTCCCCCTTGGATTCAAGGTTTAAACAAATGCGATCAGCAAGCTTTAGCTTTCTTGAATCTTCGGTCTTCATCAAAGCTTGTCAAAGTCAAAACGTCATCCAATCTTCAAACGGCAAATAACGAACTTCTTTCTTCGAACAGGAGAATATGAATCTTCACACAAAGCTTTTTAATACGAATAAGCACAAGTTCAAGAAAAAGAGATCACAGAATGATCAATCGATTTTCCTCAAACTCTTGAAGAATTCTCCCCATTTCCATTGACTTGAGAATTTCATTCTTCAGTGTCGATCTTCATAAATGCGCGGGTTCAAAAGAAAGAGATCACTGAAATGATCAATCGATTTCTTAAAAACTCTTGAAGAATAAAACTCCCCCTATAATTTCTTGAAACGACGTCTTCTTTCTACAAATCTCCCCGTTGACATTAAAACGAATCTTTGATTTTAAACTTTCTTTGACATGAAATTGATGTAGACATTCTCCCCCTTTTTCGATGAAAGTGAGCATCACGAGCATCGAAAATCTTTTCAATTTCAGTCACGGACAATCTCCCTCTTCAAAAATATTTCTTCCCCTTGAAAAACACGAACAATCTCCCCATAAACGAAAGATCTTGCTCCCCCTAAAAATAAGAATTGTAGAGCAAGATGATTTTCTCCCCCTGAAAATTTGCATAAAAATCATATAAGCGCACATTTTAACAAACTTATATAAAGAAAATAGAATTCATTGAACAACATTTTATAACTACTAACATTTAATCATTTGAACACCAAACAAAAGAAATTCAACTTAATGAAATGTAACAGATATTTCCATCAAGTGAAATCAAATGCATGCGTTTGGATTCAAAAACAAGACATCATCGCATATCGAGTTACAAAATGTTCAGTTTCAACTCCTTTATTAAATCTATTTGGTGTGCTAGCATGCGAAATATGATTAGCAACAAGCAAATGCACCTCTAAAACCTATAAGAATACTTTGCTCTTACTCACACTATTTGTCCAAAAACAGAATTTTCACAAATTTACAGGTTTATCGCGACTTTGTATTTTCCCCAAGTTTCAAGAGATGTGTGCTCTTAGGCATCTTTTCATATTGTGCACATTGGCAACTTTTATTATGTGGTCATTGGCATCTTTTATAATCAAACAGTTTATTAAGACTAAGATACACCATAAACGTAACTTTCTAACTGGTCCTATAGCAGGATTTGGGTCAGCCGATCCCAGACCAGTTGGCCTTAGGGGCTAGGTGACAAGCACCCCTTGGAACTTAGTCTCCCGAACCAGAAAGGCTACATCGATATACCTTAATCCCATCTGTACCAGTAGAACATGGCTTTCTACCTGGTTCTATAGCAGGATTTGGGTCAGCCAATCCCAGATCAGTTGATCTTAGGGGCTAGGTAACGAGTACCCCTTGGGACTTAATCTCCCAAACCAGATAGGCCACAGGCACAGACTATCAAACTGAATGATTTTATTATATATATATATATAATTTTTTTAGCATCTCAATCACTTGGTTCAAAAACGTAGTGCTTCCCCCATATTTTCGTTTCCATTCATGATTAAGACGAATAGGCTTTGTGAGCATTGTATTCTGTATAAGTCTAGATTTACACAATTTTGCGCTTATATCAAAATCTCAAACATGTTTCGCTGACCTTTCGACTTATTTCAGAAGCGAAAGTAGAAACAAATATAACTCCGACGATACAAAAATGCTCGTAAAATCATCCTTAACACACATTTTGTTGGTGCAAGTGTACCACATCTCTATATATTTTATATATTTATTTTGATGATTACAAACACACCGTATTATTGTTTTTCTAACAATTTTATCCAAGTGTGCAGCTAATTGGACAACATGAAGATTTTATCTGAAGAGTCCAAGACTGGTGTTTACGTCATCATATATCTCATAATAATAAACACCCTAAAATAATATACCACTTGGATATTTTAAAAAACCTAACCCAACACTATTTTTAAATCTTTGATTTAAATTGATTTTAGAATGTTGATTTTTTTTGGAATAAAACAAAAGGAATTCAGTTGCCTTTTTAAGCTATGGTCACTCCTGACGCAGGCACCTTTTTCAGGCGGTATACCGCGTGATGCTCGGCGGTATACCGCGGCTCTGTTACATATGGCAGGTTCTTGCAGGTTGACCTTCCTGCTGTCAGCCACCTTTGTCAGGCGGTATACCGCGTGGTGTATGGCGGTATACCGCGGCTCTGCTACACCGTTTTGCAGGTTTGCTTTTGCAGGTTGACCTACTTTTGGTCAGCTACTTTTTCTGGGCGGTATACCGCGCCCATATAGGCGGTATACCGCGGTGAGCTTTTGACCGTTGCCACGTCCAGCTTAAATACATGCAGCTTCTCAGCATTTATCAGACGACAAGCAGACATTGAATACCTAGCTTCTAAAGAGATTACTCAGCTCCTCATCTCATTTAATAACTTATTCAAGTTATAATTTTTGAGTGATCAACCTCTCACAAATCCAAGTGTTATACTTATACAAGAGTGATTAATATTGTGAGATATATTCTCTTGTAAGTATTTGAATAGTGTGAGTGATTCACGTTCTCGAGCAAAAGCAAGAGATTTTATTATCATTGTATCAAGGTTTGTGTTCTACCATAAAGAACACTTATAGTGAATCAGTGTGTCGAGAAGTGTCTCGGCAAGTGGACTAGCCAGCCAGTTGGTGGTGAACCACTTTAAATCTCGGTGTCGGTATCAACGTTCTCTACCCTTATCTCTTTATATTCCCGTTGTGCACTTAATTTTATTTATATATTTGTTGTGCATGCAATATTTATTGTTGATTTTGATAAGAGAATTTTTATTCGTGAAATATTTTTAAATACAACCTTTACCCCCCCTAAGGTTGTCCTAACAATTGGTATCAGAGCAGGTTGCAAGTTTTTTTTAAAATCGTTGTATTTTTAAAAACTTGTTCCTATTTTAAATGGCAACCTCTGAGGGAATTATTTCTACAAAAATTCCGCAAATTGACACCGAGAATTTTGGTCTCTGGGCAAATCTTTTTGAATGCTACGTTCGTGGCAAAAGTCGAAAAATTTGGGACATTATTAAAAATGGAGATTATAAACCCACCAAAACCAAAGATGGAGTAATTAGTGAAAAACCAGTAGCGGAATGGTCCGCCGCTGAGGATGCTTGGGTTTGCTTAAATTTTGAAGCTAAAAATATTCTTTTTTCGGCACTTACTAAAGATGAGATTGAACGTGTTTATTCTTGTGAAACTGCTCACGATATTTGGGAAAATCTAAATAACACTCATAGAGGAAATTCTCAAGTCAAAAGCTCAAAAATAAATATTCTTGTACATGATTATGAAATGTTTGAGATGTTAAAAGATGAGTCAATCGACTCAATGTTTAAACGTTTTAACCTTATCATGGTGAGCTTGAAAGGTCTTGGTAGAACTTATCCAAACGAAGATTACGTACGAAAAATTCTTCGAGCGCTTCCTCCGGAGTGGATGCCGAAAATCACATCGTTGGAAGACTCCCGTGACCTCTCAATGATGAAATTAGATGATCTCATTGGAAATCTCAAAGTGCATGAAATTGCACTAAAAAGGAACAAAGATCGGGAGCATGATAAAAAGAAATCGTTGGCACTTAAAGCTTCAACTTCAAGTGACGAGAAGGAGAAGAAGAAAAAGAAGGAGAAAGCTAGCTCCTCAAAGGATCAACCCGAACATCTTGACGATGTAGCCATGTTGGTAAGAAATTTTTCTAAATTTTTAGCTAACAAAAGGTTTTCAAGAAATGATAGGTTTCAAAGAAAAGGAGATTATCGCCGTGGTGGAGAAAACCGAAGCCGAAAGTTCCATAAACGGAACGACAAAATAAATAAAAATGGCGAATCAAGCGATGATGAAGAAGCCAAGAAAAAGAAGGGCTTTTGCTACTCATGTGGAGACAAAGATCACTATGCCAACGAGTGTCCAAAAAGAAATAAACCTAAACTCAAGAAGGAGAAAGCCTTCGTTGGAGGCGCGTGGAGCGCAAGTGAAGATGAAAATGAGTATGAAGCCACTTGTCTCATGGCGGAAGGCGACGATGAGGTAAACTCGTGTTACTCAAATTATTCTAGCGATGATGAAAGTAATGATGATGATGATCTTGATATGTTAAATGATGCCTTTCAAAAAATGGTTATGCTTACAAATAATTATAAAGATGAGAACGCAAAACTAAAGGAAGAATTATTATTAAGTAAAAAGGAAATTCATGATAGCAAACAAAAAATTGCATGCGATAATGAAAAAATCATAAATTTAGAAAATAAATTAAGTGAAAAATATGTTTGCAATTCTTGTGACATTTTAAATAAAGAAATTGCATGCCTTGAGAAAAGAATAGTTGAAAATGATTTATGTGCTAATTGTGATGTGCTTAAAAAGGAAAATGCATGTTTAAAAGAAAAATGTGATAAACATGAAAAAGATAATTTGCTAGCACATGCCTTTCAAAGTAGCAATGAGAAAGTGCTTAAAATGTTAAATATGTCAAATAGCACTAATTGTAGAAAAGGCGTTGGTTCCGATATGTGTAAAGATAAGTGTGTATGTATGCCTATCAAAAGATATTTTGAACCACCTAAAAATGTTGAAATGAGAAAACCGTATGTGCAAAAATCCTCATATATGTCCAACATAAATAATGTGAATTATAAGTCTAGGAAATCTTATGCATGCATGTATAATAGTAAATTTTCTAGACCAAAAAATAGTGTGAATATGCATGCTCCTTTTTACGTCCTTGATAAATATGATCGTAAAATTAAAATGGTACCAAAGTGGATTCCTAAAGGCTCCTTTAGTGTTGATAATCCCGGTGGTATGCGTTTATGGCTTTAAATGTGTTACATATTATATATATAGTTTGAATATAATTTATTGTATATATTATATATAAGTAATATAATAGTATATGTACTTTTATATTGTTTATATATATGTACTGTTTATATATATATATACCTACGCACTACATATATATATACTTTGTGTGTTTTATATATATATTAATATTGTTTGATGTATTATATATATATATTAATATTGTGTAATGTATTATATATATATATTCTGTTTGACTTTATATATATGCATGTTGGTTGACATTGAAACTAATTGTCAAGGACCCATAAGATGTGGGGACCATAAAAGTTGTACTTTAAATGTTGTAGATAAATCTTGATATGGATTGGATTCTTGATAGTGGATGCACACGTCACATGACCGGAAACCATAATCTTTTTTCATCATATGAGTCATGTGATGGTGGACTAGTAATTTTTGGAGGAAACTCCAAAGGAAAGGTAATTGGGAAAGGTACAATTTCTTGCAACAATGTTACTTTTTTAGATGTTACGCATGTTGATAATTTGAAATTTAACTTGCTAAGTGTTCGTCAACTGTGCAAAAATGGTATAATTGTTGTTTTTGAAGAAAACTCTTGCAAAATTCTGAAAAATGGTAAAGTTCTTTTAAATGGGGTTATAAAAGGAAATCTTTATGTTTGTAAAACTGATGTAAATGAAAATGTTTGTTTATCTTCCGTATATGATAATTCGACTTTGTGGCATAGACGTTTAGGTCACGCTAACCTTAGATTAATTCAAAATTTGAAAAATAAGGAGCTTGTGAGTAACCTTCCAAAATTAAAATTTGATAATCATTTTTGTGATGCATGTCGTGTCGGCAAACAAACTCATGTTTCTCATAAATCAAAAAATGTGATTTCAACTAAAAGAGTTTTAGAACTTTTACACATGGATCTTTTTGGCCCTATGGCCATTCAAAGTTTTGGAGGAAATTATTACACTCTAGTAATTGTAGATGATTTTTCCCGTTATACGTGGACTTTATTTTTAAAACATAAAAATGAAGCTTTTCAAAAATTTAAGATTTTGGGAAAACGAATTCAAAACCAACAAGGTTGCACGATTGTTTCGATTCGTACGGACCATGGACGCGAATTCGATAATGAAACTCAATTTGGTGCGTTTTGCGACAAATATGGTATAACGCACAATTTTTCTGCTCCTCGCACTCCTCAATCTAATGGGGTTGTGGAGAGGAAAAATAGAACCCTACAAGAAATGAGTAGGACTATGCTCAATGAACATCAAGTTCCCCAAAAGTTTTGGTGTGATGCCGTAGCTACCGCGACCTATGTCCTCAATCGTGTGCTAATTAGGAGTATCCTAAATAAGACCCCTTATGAGATCCTACGTGGTAGAAAGCCTTTCTTAGCCCATCTTAAGGTATTTGGTTGTAAATGTTTTATTTTAGACACCAAATCTTATTTGACCAAATTTGACCCAAAAGCCTATGAGGGAGTATTCCTTGGTTATTCTTGGAATAGCAAAGCCTATAGAGTCCTTAATAAAGAGACCATGGTTGTAGAAGAATCCCTAAATGTAAGCTTTGATGAAAGTCCTCCTAAACCTAGTGCACCCTTAGTAAATGATAATGGTTGTGAAGGAGATGCACTAGCCCAACATCTTAGAACCTTGGACTTAGGTACCCAATCTTTTACAAATGTAGAATCTAGTGATGCCCCTCCATGTTATGTTCCACAAGGAGTAGATGATCCTAACCTTAGAACATCTAGAGGCCATCCCGTAGATCAAATCATAGGTGACCTAAACCAAAGAACGACTAGATCACAAATCCATACCCTTTGTGCCTTTCACGCCTTTATCTCAGCCATAGAACCTAAAAACATAGAAGAAGCTTTAGGTGATGAGGATTGGATAATGGCCATGCAAGAAGAGTTAAACCAGTTTACTAGGAATGATGTGTGGGACTTAGTTCCTTGCCCTAGCGGTCAAACCATTATTGGCACACGATGGGTCTTTCGTAACAAGGTAGACGAAAACGGTGAAGTCACCCGAAACAAGGCACGTTTAGTTGCCAAGGGGTACAATCAACAAGAAGGTATCGATTATGATGAAACCTTTGCACCAGTTGCAAGGTTAGAGTCTATTCGAATGCTTCTCGCTTTTGCAAATGCTAAAAATTTTAAATTATATCAAATGGATGTCAAAAGTGCTTTCCTAAATGGTTTTATAAATGAGGAGGTATATGTTTCCCAACCTCCCGGCTTTGAAAATTTTGAAAATCCGACGCATGTTTATAAATTAAAAAAGGCGCTTTATGGTTTAAAGCAAGCTCCGCGTGCGTGGTATGATAGATTAAAATCCTTTTTAATTACAAGTGGTTATATTATGGGTAAAATAGATAATACTTTGTTTGTCAAATATGCTCAAAATGATATTGTGGTTGTGCAAGTGTATGTTGATGATATTATTTTTGGTTCTACAAATGAAAATCTTTGTAATGAATTTGCTACAAAAATGACTAGTGAATTTGAAATGAGCATGATGGGAGAATTAAAATTCTTCTTAGGATTGCAAATAAAACAAAGTGAAAATGGTACTTTTATAAGTCAATCAAAATACTGTAAAGACATGTTGAAAAAGTTTAATTTTGAAAATGTCAAACCTGTTGAAACTCCGATGACCACTAATCTAAAATTATCTAGTGACGAAGAGGGAACCGATTTTAATGAAAAGATTTATCGTGGCATGATTGGTAGCTTATTGTATTTAACTGCTAGTAGACCTGATATCATGTATAGTGTGTGTTTATGTGCTCGCTTTCAATCCTCGCCTAAACAATCTCACTATGAAGCCGTCAAGCGTATTTTTAGATATCTTAGAGGGACTACGAATCTTGGACTATGGTATCCAAAACAACCCGAACTAGAAGTAACTTGCTTCACCGATTCCGATCTTGGTGGCTCGATGGTTGATCGAAAAAGCACTAGTGGAGTATGTGCCTTTATAGGTCTCTCGCTTGTGTCTTGGTTTTCCAAGAAACAACATTCCGTAGCCTTATCCACTACCGAAGCGGAATATGTAGCCGCCGCGAGAGCGTGTGCTCAAGTTCTATGGATGAAGCACACACTTACCGACTTTGAGGTACGTCAATCCAAAATTCCAATTATGTGTGATAACTCAAGTGCTATAAACCTAAGTAAAAATCCCGTCTTACATTCTCGTACCAAACATATTGAGTTGCGACATCATTTTCTACGAGATAATGTTCAAAAAGGCCACATCGTGCTTGAAAAAGTTGATTCCGAAGACAATTTGGCCGATATTTTTACTAAAGCCCTAAACAAAAAATCATTCTTTAAATTAAGACTTGGTTTAGGCATGCTTGAGTATAACCCATGAGATAATGCTACTCTCAATTATAAGCATATTTTGAGGGGGAGCATCTCTCGAGGGGGAGCATAGCGTCTTTCTTAACCCTTTTTGCTTCGACAAAAGGGGGAGAGAAACCGAGTATGCTCTCGTGTTTAGCGGTTGTGTTTGTCATCATCAAAAAGGGGGAGATTGTTGGTGCAAGTGTACCACATCTCTATATATTTTATATATTTATTTTGATGATTACAAACACACCGTATTATTGTTTTTCTAACAATTTTATCCAAGTGTGCAGCTAATTGGACAACATGAAGATTTTATCTGAAGAGTCCAAGACTGGTGTTTACGTCATCATATATCTCATAATAATAAACACCCTAAAATAATATACCACTTGGATATTTTAAAAAACCTAACCCAACACTATTTTTAAATCTTTGATTTAAATTGATTTTAGAATGTTGATTTTTTTTGGAATAAAACAAAAGGAATTCAGTTGCCTTTTTAAGCTATGGTCACTCCTGACGCAGGCACCTTTTTCAGGCGGTATACCGCGTGATGCTCGGCGGTATACCGCGGCTCTGTTACATATGGCAGGTTCTTGCAGGTTGACCTTCCTGCTGTCAGCCACCTTTGTCAGGCGGTATACCGCGTGGTGTATGGCGGTATACCGCGGCTCTGCTACACCGTTTTGCAGGTTTGCTTTTGCAGGTTGACCTACTTTTGGTCAGCTACTTTTTCTGGGCGGTATACCGCGCCCATATAGGCGGTATACCGCGGTGAGCTTTTGACCGTTGCCACGTCCAGCTTAAATACATGCAGCTTCTCAGCATTTATCAGACGACAAGCAGACATTGAATACCTAGCTTCTAAAGAGATTACTCAGCTCCTCATCTCATTTAATAACTTATTCAAGTTATAATTTTTGAGTGATCAACCTCTCACAAATCCAAGTGTTATACTTATACAAGAGTGATTAATATTGTGAGATATATTCTCTTGTAAGTATTTGAATAGTGTGAGTGATTCACGTTCTCGAGCAAAAGCAAGAGATTTTATTATCATTGTATCAAGGTTTGTGTTCTACCATAAAGAACACTTATAGTGAATCAGTGTGTCGAGAAGTGTCTCGGCAAGTGGACTAGCCAGCCAGTTGGTGGTGAACCACTTTAAATCTCGGTGTCGGTATCAACGTTCTCTACCCTTATCTCTTTATATTCCCGTTGTGCACTTAATTTTATTTATATATTTGTTGTGCATGCAATATTTATTGTTGATTTTGATAAGAGAATTTTTATTCGTGAAATATTTTTAAATACAACCTTTACCCCCCCTAAGGTTGTCCTAACACATTTTATTCATTGAATGAAAAAATTGAAGAATTTCACTTCATTGAATTAAATTTGTGAAGGTTCAAACTTTCAACGTTAGTAGAAATTAAATATAACACAATGTTACCTTTTTATCACTTGATTTGAGAAACAAAAAGATATGGCAGTTAAAGTTCAAAAAGATATCACCTGATAAGTACGAGTTCTAAACTGATTTGTTTAGAAGTCATAGCCATTGAAGTACGGGTCCTGAACTGAATTGTTCAGAAGCCATTACCGTTGAAGTGCGGGTTTTGAACTGATGTGTTCAAAAGCCATAGTCTTTTATCTCACTCTCTCTCCCCCTACAAAATACCAAAAGATTTATCAAATCGCACATGTATATATAAAAAAATAGAAAACTCCCTGAAAATATGTGATGTTCAATGTCTTCTTGAATGCACAAGTACTTCATCTTCCGAGAGTTCAACGCTTACCTCTAAATATGCAAAACAGATTAAGTAGATTTTGGTACCCAACGAGTCTTGGGTCCTGACACGTTAAGCGGAGCTCTATAAGAAGGAAAATGGTAAGTACCATACCAATATTGAACATAATTATTATTAACAAAATCATTATTTCCGCAATAAGAATTAACAAAAGAATTAACTTTCGTTGTAAAATTCTTATTTGGAAATGATGATTTTGGTACATCTTTTCCAGGAAATTTACCTTTTACCTTCCATTGCATGTTGACTCTTTTGTAGGAAGGAAGATCAGCATAGTATTTGGAAGACATATCCACATAATGCTCGTAGAAAATGTTAGAAGGACGCATCGGACATTCTGAAAAACACTTGGAGTTATTGAACGACCTCACTTTGTCTTTTAAGGCATTTCGTTCCTTTGTCATCAACTCGAGCTTCTTCCGAATATCACAATTCACCCTCTTTTCCTTCATGATATCTATAGATAAACCTGCCAAGTTCTTTGTCAGCTTTTGTATCTCTTGCTGAAAGATCTTCCGTTCTACACAAAAATCATCCTTTACGCTCTTTGATTGGAACTCAGCTTTCTTTCTCTTTTCTAACTCACCTCTTTCCAAATCCAACTCCTCTTGTAGTTCAGAAATTTTCTCTGAAAGTTTCCCATTCTTCACTTCAAAGTCTTTCCTTTGATCCTCAAATTCAACTCTCTCTTTTTCCAACCTTTGCTTCTCTAAAAATAATACTTTCTGAAAATCTGAATTCTGCTTGGAAAGTTCTTGGAATTTGAGTTCAAACACTTTGATGTCTTCACAATCTTTATCCTTTATCTTCAACGCTTTCTCAAGATCAGAAATTCTTTGAACTAAAGCCATTATTTCTTTCTTTCTTGTGAGCTTCTCTTTCTTCTTCTATCAATCTCTCCATATCTGACAGTCTCTTTGAAAGCTCAATAAGCTTCTCAGAATTTTCAATTATTTGCAATTTCAGTTCCTTCCGTTCTTTGAGGAGCTTGTCTCTAAATGCATCTGTAGACTTGATATTGAAATCATACATTTCTTTATCGGATGTACATTGAGGACTAAAGCAATACACCATTGTTACGAAAAGAGCACACGAACAACAGGGACAAATCTAAAAACTAACTACAAGGACTGAATTTAACAAACACTGAAACTAACTCAAGACTTAACTACAAACTAACCGAAGAAAATAACAGAAGGACCAAAATTGTAAAAGAAACTAACTAATAACTATAGGGACTGGAAATGACAAATCCTAAAAACTAACTAAAATGACCAAAAATAGTAATCTTAGAAAATACTAACTAGAGGGACTAAAAGAGTTAAATCTAGAAACTTTAACCACAGGGACTCAAAATTGAATTAACCTAAAACTTAAACTACAGGGACCTAAAGTGTAATAACCTAAAACTAATATTAAATCTAATATGAATCTAGACGTAAATCCAAACCAAACACAAATTTCTAATGAACCTAGACCAACGTGATGACCAGATACGTTCTAATTAAAAAATCAAAAAAAAATAATAAAAAAAAGTAAACTACTGTTCATCTTCCCCAGAAAAAACTAAAACACCCGATCTGAGACCTTCTTTCGTTGATATCTCCCTCAATCCTTGACCAAAAAACACAAAACCAGTTGCGTTGGTTTCAGAATTCGATGACAAACAGAATGGTACTAAGCAACCTTGATCATGCAACCAACCACCGGCGAACCCGTTTTTCCGGCGAGCTTCTGTTTTCCGGCGAAGAAAGCAGTTTCCGGTAAACAACTTGAGGTTTGCATAACAATGGCTTACGAAAAGTCACTGTTCTCGCAGAGGAAGCTTACGAAAAGTAGGGTTTGCGTAGGAGAAGGATACGAAAAGTTGACTGTTTGCGCAGATGAGGGTTACGAAAAGTGTGGTTTGCGTAGGAGAGGTTTATGAAAAGTTGCTGAAATCTCCACAGTGAATTACGAAAACCTGATAAGATACCTGCCTTGCGAAAACCTGATATGATTACGAAAACCTGATATGATACCTGCGAAAACCAGTGAATTCTCACATAAAATCACAAACCTGATATAAGATACCTGCCTTGCGAAAACCTGATATGATTACGAAAACCTGGTACGAATCTTTTGAGAAAAAATGGTAAGAACCTTGTGAAAACCTTGAACAACCCTTGATATCTTTCTTTCAAAACAGATATATCCTCTTATTTGGAATCTGAATGGATCGATCAGGACTGATACGAACAAAACCAAGAATCTGAATAATCTCAAAATTGATGCTAAAATCCTTGAAATTTCTGCAATTAATCTTCACAAATCAGTTAGAAACACGATTTCTAACAAATCTTCTTCAATCTTCAACTTCTGAAACCCTCTAATTCTCAAAATCAAAATCCCAACCAGTAGCCAGATACGAACACTCCAAAAACCCTGAAAAACTCTAAATCAAACCCCAAATCTTCTGAATTAGGCTTTGATGTAAGAATGAAATCTGTTCAGATCATCACCACGAATCCAAAGAATCAAATCACGAACAAATTCGATCAAACAATATCAAAATTTGATAAAATCACAAGAAAATGAGATTTTCTTGAAAAATTCAAGAAAATCAATCAAATTTTCTTGTAAAAACACCAAATCAGAATGAATTTCCAGTAAAATTCCTTCTCTGAATCTTGATCCTGCTCTGATACCAATTGTTAAACCAAGATCTTCAATAACGTGCTCTGATACCAATTGTTAAACCCTAAAGATCAATCAAGATAGAGAATATATGAATTCGTCATCCAATTATCAAGAACACTGTTACAAGCTCTCTACGGATATGAGTTATGAGTTATGAGAGACTTCCCCTAACTAACTACAACTAAGCTATTTATACTAAACACAATACAAGGTGTAAACAACACAATACAACTCAATACATTGACTTTGACTTTGACTTTTCTATATTTAAACCTTGAAGACATATTGCACTAACATTATGGACTCTAGATACATCCACATAACTCTTATCCTCAAAATTGACCAAACAGCCAAGTTATCCAGAAACCTCAAAACTACCCGGACAATCATGAACTTTCCGGACAGCATAAAGAATCCGGACAACACAATTTATCCGGACAACACAAGGAATCCGGATGCCATCCGGATCTAAATCATCCGGAAATCATCCACAAATCGTCCGGACACTAACAATACAACCACCCGGACACCACCAAAGAAACTACCCGGACACATTCATACTGTGTCCGGAAACCTCTGTCGGTTTGGTCCTTTTTACCCAGAAAACCGACTGAATTATTACCAGAAGTGATTTCGACTATTCTACTCCGATAGAACCCTTCCAAAAGAAATTACAAACACAAAATACAAAGGAACATACCTTAATTCACTTCCAAAGCACATCAATTGGAGCCATAACCTAGCTTTCCTTCCTTTCTCCTTCTTGCTTTTGCTCCCAAACACACACACACACACACACTTACACACACTAAAATATCTGCTGTTTCTGAGTTGTGAAATAATATCTGAAGTCTAAGATGATAATATCAAACTTAATTTACCACTTTGGTCCTTGAACTTCTTAATAATAACCCAAACACCCCTAAACTTATAATTTACCCAAACATACCCTAAACATCTAACTTTAAAGTTGACTAAACTTAACGGAAAAAGAATTTTAACAAACGAACTTACCCGGGGTATTACATTATCTCCCCCTTAAAAGAATTCCGTCCCGGAATTCGGTTAAGCGAAAGGTATGAATACTTATCACTACTACTTCGAACCCAATCAAAACCATAGAAACCAACTGAATAGCCACCCTACACCCACCTATATCTCTAACACAGATAAGCAACAAAAGCACGGAAATACCAATAACCATTTTGCACCGAAGTCAGATAACACCTTAGCACGTATAGAGTTTATAGAAATATACCTGTAACCTCATCAGGACTTTCTTCTACCTCTTGTTCCGTCATCTGAAAAACGCGACCTTGGGTTCCAGGTACTTCAGACCCTTGTACTCCTCCCGACTTACCACCCGTTGGTCACACCGTCATACTACCCTGCTGTGCTTTCCATTATGGACATTCAGACTGAATATGATCAGGGGAATTGCAAACGAAACAGAATCGAGTTACCCGACAGTCTCTAACAATGTGACCAGTCTTTCCATATTTGTAACAACTTCGGGAATCCACGTAACAGTTTCCTTGATGAACACGATTGCATTTTGGGCATGGTCTTTCAACTGGTCTGAAAGGTGAATAACTATCAAACCTCGGGGATTCGTATTCTTCCGAATCGTACATCGTTTCTTCCGAATCGTACATCGTTTCTTCCAGATTTCTTTTCCCAGCACTCTTATCACCAACGTCTCTCCGGTTATCCTGTTCCACATTTTCTGCGGCATCCACTGTGGTTGAGAAGGTATCTGGTCCTTTTGCAGTCACTAGCTTTCTAATTTCTGCATTTAACCCAAAAATAAACCTTTCCATCTTTAGAGCCTCCGTGGCAACATAGTACTCTGCAAAGCGAGACTTCTCCAGAAAGAGAGCGGTGTAATCCCTAACCGATAAACTTCGCTGGTGTAAGTTCATGAACTCCTCTTCCAGTTGTCTGACTGCTGCTTGAGAACAAAACTGTCCTTTGAAAGTTGTTGCGAATTCGTCCCAAGTAAAAGTAGAGTATACATCCGACCCTATGGAATCAATGTGAGCTTCCCACCAGTACAGAGCTTCTTCCTTCAACATCGCCGTTCCGTATAATACTCTGTCCTCATCCGCACACTTACTGGTCTTGAAGATGGCTTCTATTTCTTTTAACCATCTCATCGCCTTCACTGGGTCTCTATCTCTTGAGTAAGTTGGAGGTCTACAGTTTAAGAACATCTTGTAATCACACCTTCTTGACACTGGTATGACCGTAGGTGTAATGGGCATTTCGTCTTCAAAACCAGGATCTGGTGTTTCAGTATGACGAGCTTGGTCGAACATATCCTGGATATTTGCTTGAAGTCTTCCCATCTCCGCCATCAAATCGTCTCTTGTAATAAACTCCGTACCTCGCCCCTGAACTCTACCTCCGGTTCTGCCCCCAGTTCTACTCCCCGTTCTACCTCTGGATCTACCTCCCCCTCGCTCTCCTCTTCTTCCCCCCGTTCCTATTGGTGGATTCGTACTATTCGGATTTCCTCCTCCTCTTCTATTCGTATTTCGAGTACCGTTTGCCATTCTGTAGATTCAAACAAGATTAACATACACATAAACACATACCCCATATAATAAGATATTCCGGTTCAACATGTACTTGTAAATTCATGATTACACTGGCCATGTGTAATTTGAAAATACCTTACATGATGTTCCTTCTACCTTTTATACTTATCATCCCCAGGTTCTAAAACACTAAGGACATCCTACTTCACATGCAGTTTAAGTCTAGGTATAGATCCGTATACCTAAATCCCTTAAACTAGGGCTCTGATACCATTTGTAACAACCCAGATCCCATAACATACATCATAATACATAACATGCATACATATCATTGATTTACAACAAATGTTACATAACAAACCAAGTACGGTCTCATTAGTCTTGACACTACAAAATATATAAAAGCTTCTTAAACATCATCGATCAACGGAGGCAGCCTACACCTTATTCTTTCCTTTGCCGCTATCAAATCCTCGACCTGGAAAACATATTTTTGAAAACAAAATGAGGGTTAGACCAAACGGGTCTAGTGAGTTAATCCCAGTCCTTTCCAAAATCATTATAAAACCTTTTATGTAAATCCTTTGTATCAAAATAGTTTATATAAACCTTTGGTAATCCTTTCGTAAAATATAAACATACCACGCGTATTTAAATACCAATCCAGACTCGTGCATCGTGTACATCTCATCCACCTTATTCCTCCACAAATGGCCATATTAGTTGGTAGCAAGCCAACTAATAAATCAACAACCGGTCCGCACACCGGAACCCGGCTACCCGTCGGTCCGCACACCGGAACCCGACTACTCACCGGTCCGCACACCGGAACCCGGCTACTGTGCACTTGTGTAGTGTAATGCACCAATAATTATAATATCTTACTATATTATAAACACAAAATATTCACACCTTGATCGTATATCCATTCCACACATATCCATCTCATATATATATATATATATATATATATATATATATATATATATATATATATATATATATATATAACAAATATATATATATCCCAGTTGAAAACGTTTTAAAGTAAAACTCACCTCGATTGGTTATCAAATTTTCTTCTAAGCTTTTCTCGAGAAATCCAATCTTTCATTCAAAGTTCACAGAATCTGAAACAATTTACATACAAATATCTCCTTACCAACTTATGTATAAGACTTACTAGCAGGTTATGGACTCTAGATACATCCACATAACTCTTATCCTCAAAATTGACTAAACAGCCAAATTATCCGGAAACCTCAAAACTACCCGGACAATCATGAACTTTCCGGACAACATAAAGAATCCGGACAACACAATTTATCCGGACAACACAAGGAATCTGGATGCCATCCGGATCTAAATCATCCGGAAATCATCCACAAATCGTCCGGACACTAACAATACAACCACCCGGACACCACCAAAGAAACTACCCGGACACATTCATACTGTGTCCGAAAACCTCTGTCAGTTTGGTCCTTTTTATCCAGAAAACCGACTGAATTATTACCAGAAGTGATTTCGACTATTCTACTCCGATAGAACCCTTCCAAAAGCAATTACAAACACAAAATACAAAGGAACATACCTTAATTCACTTCCAAAGCACATCACTTGGAGCCTTAACCTAGCTTTCCTTCCTTTCTCCTTCTTGCTTTTGCTCCCAAACACACACACTTACACACACTAAAATATCTGCTGTTTCTGAGTTGTGAAATAATATCCGAAGTCTAAGATGATAATATCAAACTTAATTTACCACTTTGGTCCTTGAACTTCTTAATAATAACCCAAACACCCCTAAACTTATAATTTACCCAAACATACCCTAAACATCTAACTCTAAAGTTGACTAAACTTAACGGAAAAGGAATTTTAACTAACGAACTTACCCGGGGTATTACACCCCATTTTTACCATCCAATTCCTCAATAATTCAACACTTAACCAAAAACATATTACCACAACATTTCTAAAACATTTAAACACTCTAAGGCCATCCACAGCGCATAGATAAAAGCCCTCAATGCCACATCAGCTTTTCTCCTCAAGCCCTAAAGACCCCCAGCGCATAACTAAAAGCCCTCTTGCCACCTCATTTTTTTTAATTCTTTTATTTATACATTTAATTATTTAACAAAATAAAAATATTTATATATTTTTTAATAAATAAAAATAAGATAAATAATAAAAATAAAAATTCATACCATTCATTAAAAATAAAAATTACAAAATAAATTTAAAAATCTACTCGTCGTCATTGTTGGGAACTTGGATATGCCAAATATGTTCGACCAAATCCGACCGAAGGTTATTATGAGTGTCCCGGTTTTTGACTTCTAGAACATTTGCCGTGCGTTGTTCCTCACTGATTTGGGTTTCGATATCATCCGTGGAAAGGTCGTTTTCATCGCCACCACAAATAGCATGATATTCGTCTTCGAGTATCATATTGTGTAATATGACACAAGCGTACATAATGTTTCTCAATCTTGAGAGTTCCCATCCGCGTGCCGGGTTATGAAGTATATGCCAACGTTGTTTAAGCACGCCAAAAGCTCGTTCAACATCTTTACGTGCCGATTCTTGCGCGGACTTGAACTTTTGTCGTTTAAGGTCCTGTGGGCACGTAAATGATTTTACGAAAGTAGCCCATTCCGGATATATCCCATCCGCTAGATAATATCCGTGCTCGTAGGTGGCTCCATTCACCTCAAAAGGGCAGTATGGTGCTTTTCCATCATATACATCGTTCAAGATGGGCGACTGATTGAGAACATTGATGTCGTTGTTGGAACCGGCAACACCAAAGTATGCGTGCCAGATCCATAGATCTTGAGAGGCCACTGCTTCTAGCATGATTGTCGGGTGCTCATGATCACCTCTCATGAATTGACCTCGCCATGCATTCGGACAATTTGCCCACGCCCAATGAGTACAGTCTATGCTGCCGAGCATGCCGGAAAATCCGTGTTTAGCTTCATGCGCGGCGTACAACTTCTGAATATCAATAAAAGTAGGGTTGCGTAAATATTTGTGACCATACAGTTCAATAATACCTGTGTAGAAATTGTACAGACAATCTCGTGACGTTGTCTCTCCCATACGGATGTACTCGTCAAGTGCGTCAGCAGTTACTCCATACGCCAATTGCCGAATAGCGGAAATACACTTTTGTATCGGAGAAAAACCTTGTTTGCGTCTGCCGTCCACCCGAAGTCTAAAATACGGATACTCTCCTGCTAAATCTTCAACTATTCGTTCGAATAGTTGCCTGCTCATCCTGAACCGCCGCCTAAACATATCCGGTGTATAAACCGGGTTGTTGCCAAAGTAGTCCCGCATAAGCCGCTCGTTTGCAGCTAGTCGACCTCTTTCTATGTTCGCGACTCTCTCTCTTGTTGACGATGAGGCGGTGCTACCATAAATCCATTGTGCAGTCTGTCGAAAAACTTCCCTTTGTAGATTCAACAACTCGTCGGTGTCTACGGATGACGATGATGCGGTCGGTGAACCGGGTTGTGGCGAATCCATATTGTTTAAAATATAGAGAATGAAATAGAATGAGAGAGATTGAGAGAGTTTGGTGTGATTAAATTTGAGAGGTTTGGATTAATATATATAGTGTGATTAAATTGAAAAATAAAATAAAAAAAATAGCCGTTGAAAGAGCCGTTTAGTTTTTAATATTTTCAAAATTAAAAAAAAAATTAAATACAACAATGTTCTTCGGGTTCCTCGGGTTTTCAAACCCACACCCCGAGCCCGAGACCCAAGCCCGCAGCCCCCGCAGCGCAGCCCGCAGCCGAGCCCGAGCCCGAGGCGTTGCGGATGGCCTAACAACATGGAAATCGATCAATTTTATTATCAATAATCAAAAGTGAGATGAACTCACATGGGTTTGAGTATGAAATTGATATAAATGATAAATCTCTTCAAGCTTCCAATCCTTTCCTATTACTGAATCACTGTTCTAATTAAAGATAGAACACAGTTATCAAATTGAAACAGATTGATCAAACCAAGCTATAGAGTTCTTATCAATTGAATTCAGCTCTTCCTTCTCTCTCTGCTAACCGACTACAAAAAACCAAAGTAATTGAGATGAATCTCAATTCAACCGACCTTTCTATTAAGTATCTGAATTTTCACCATTGTACCAAATTAACCCAACACTAAGGTCCATGGTTGAAACTAAACCCAACTTTTACATTTCAACAATTTAGCCCAATATCTTTAAATCAACAGCACTTTCAACCCTTTCGACAAATCGTTTAAAAATAACGCTTTCCTATTATTTTAAACATTTTTCCAAAATGTACAAAATTATGGAAAAATCAATCTATATATTTGAAATGGATGCTTTCACGGACCAAAAATCAATTTCACGGACAAAACATCAATTTCATGGACCAAAAATCCACAAAGGAATCCGCGATCACGGTTGGCTTCACGGAAAAAATGAGTATTTTTATGAAATTGAAGAGAGTTTGGTCATTTCACCGAGTCTTTGATCAACTTAAGGTATTTTAGTTAATTTCACTGGAAACTATTACTTATGAATTGTTTTCCAATAATTAACATCAAATTTGTTTTTTTATATTTCTAAAATTTCGATAATCCAAAAAGGAATCTAAATAACATGGTCCAGCACCTCCGGTTAAATCGGGAATGGATCACGTGTGAGCAATAAAATATCTACGGCACCAAGAAAATATCTACAACTTCAATAAAATATCTTCGTCTTAACCATGGTTACTTTTTAATCAACCATGGTTAAGTTAAGGCGTAGGAGCGGCGAGGGGCGCACTGCGCACCCGGAGAACATTAACAAACCCTAGTCTTCACCCTTTATCGTGCCTATATAAGGAAGCCATTATCAGGCTTTCCTATCTCGTGCTCCTCTCATTTTCCCCTTTCAGTCTCTTCTATTTCTTCGAGTTAAAAAAAATGGCCTCCGCTGATGTTGAGTACAGATGTTTCGTCGGAGGGCTCGCATGGGCCACATCCGACAGATCACTTGAAGAAGCTTTCTCTCAGTACGGCGAGATCATCGATTCGAAGGTCCGTTTGTTGCCGAGATGTGATTCGGATCCATGACGATTCGGTTATGTTTGACAACAAAATCTCTGTTCTGTTACTGTTACTGTTACTGTTACTTTACTTGATCTGTTACTGTTTGTGTTACTTTTTCTGATAATCTAAAACGGTACGTTCATCCTCTACTCTTATATGAGGCGACGATCGATCGATTTTATGATTCAGTGTGCTGTGTTTATGTTTTGATATTTTTGAATTTGTTATCTAAATTAGTTGTTGATTTTTGTGCAGATTATTAATGATCGGGAGACTGGCAGATCTAGGGGATTTGGTTTCGTTACCTTCAAGGACGAGCAGTCTTTGAGAGACGCTATCGAGGGGATGAACGGCCAGAGTCTCGACGGACGTAACATTACAGTCAATGAGGCTCAGTCTCGCAGTGGTGGAGGCGGTGGTGGTGGTGGTGGTCGCCGTGAAGGAGGCGGTGGATACGGAGGCGGTGGTGGTGGTCGCCGTGAAGGAGGCGGTGGTGGTTACGGAGGCGGTGGATACGGTGGAGGCCGTGACCGTGGATACGGTGGAGGCGAGGATGGTGGATCTCGTTACTCACGCGGAGGCGGTGGTTCCGAAGGCAACTGGAGGAATTAGATTTATACAATTAGATATCTTATTCCATGTTCTATTTCCTTTGCCATTGTGGCCGTCTGTTTTAGGGTTATGGTGAGTGGTGATGGCTGTTATTTGCTATCGTCGTCTTCGTTTTTGACCTGTTGTCGATTATCTGTTCTCTGATATGTTTCTGTGTTCGTCTTCCTGCAAACTGTTATTTTGATCTCATCGTTTATTTTTTTTATCAATTTATGCAGATTTTTATAAATTGATTGAAATAAAGGAAGAAATTACATTAAATTAATTAAATAGCAAATTAACCTAGCAAAGAATTTGGATCCGCACCAGTCGAATTCGTAATTTTTACAAAAACCTCATTTTTCTAACTTTTTTTAATTTATAAAATATAATTTTATTTTAATAATATTATTTAAATTCAGTAATTACATTTTTGGTCCTTGTTGTCACTCAAGTTTGGTCCCTCTATTATGATAATTGCATTTTCAAATCATTATAGTTTAAATTTCGTTATATTTTTTATTAATGAGTTAGGTTACAGATAGGCTGAATGTGAGCCAGCTGGAACAGAAGGAATATAAAACATAGTAACCCGACTAGGCAGGATTTGAGTGTTCCTACCCATAACATGAGCCGTATCGTTAGCATATCTACGAACGAAGTTAACATGGAAATCCGTTGAATGGCCGAGGAGGGATTTGCCTCGTTCTATGTTAGATCCAAATTCCGAAAAGTCCTCCACTGACGAATTGAAAGCATCCACAGCTGATTTCTCGTCGGACTCGAAGATGACCTTTTGATAGCCCAGATCCCCGACCCATTCGAGCGCTTCTAATAGTGCCATAACCTCGCATTCTTTAACCGACGGTAAACCCAAGTCAAGAGAGGAGCAGCAAGCCAAAACAGTACCGTTGTGATCACGATATACCGCCCCGGTACCCCATTGATTGGAAGGGGTGAACATTGCCGCATCGACGTTACATTTTACAAAATTTTGCAGTGGGGTATGCCAAAGTTTGCACTCATCTAAAGAGGCATGAATAGGGGGATTAGAGCCATTGATTGCTAGCCAGTCATCACGAGTTGTTTTAGCAATGTGAGCCGCCCATCTTGGACTTTTAACCGCATCGTGTAACCAAGCATGGTTCCTCGACTTCCAAATACTCCAGCAAGTCATGAGGAAACTGTCGTGCTTCGTACTATTGTTGTCGTTCAATATGGATACAACAAAGGAAGAGAAATCCTCCGACTCGTTGGCAATCCCATCAATATGGTCCCAAAGATTTGCTTCCTTCCATACCCTTACGGACACCGGGCAATCTATGAAAAGATGCCAATTGTTTTCTGGGTTTACCCCACAGAGGGCACAGAAACACGAGACGTGGATTCCTCGTGTTTGGAGGTTAACCCGGTTCGGAAGAACGTTTTTGCACAGCTTCCAAGAGAAGCATCTTACTTTATGGGGGATTCGCACCTTCCAAATACTGCTCCACGAAGGGTTTATGGAGGAAAAGGTGTAAGAATTTATAGCCGCTCTTAACCGAGTAAATACCGTTTTGGTTGAAATGCCAGATTAACCGGTCTTCTCCGCCTTGAACCCACGGTATGTTGAGTATTTCGTTGCTGTCACGGGGCGAGAAAGTTCGAGCAATCAAGTCGTAGTTCCACTCATTAGAGGTACGTGAACGAAGGTTGCAAACTTTGAGGTCCCCACCCTCGGGAGGAGGGGGGCTGTCCACCCAAAAGTTGAGGTCGTCCCGTAGCCAAGGGTCTCTCCAAACCGAAATGGCCTCCCCGCTGCCCTCCTTCCATCTATAATCTTTGTAGAGCGCACTATGAGCTTTCCAAATACTTCGCCACACAAAACTTGGGTTATGACCCACCTTGGCATCGTAAAAGTTCCCCTTGGGGTAGTATTTTGCCTTGAAAATTCGACTGACCAGGTTATTAGGTTGGGAGAGTAACCTCCAACCTTGCTTACCCACCAAGGCGAGGTTGAAAGTCGAAAAGTCACAAAAGCCCAGCCCCCCAAAAGTTTGGGGCATACAAAGATTTTCCCATTTAACCTAGTTTATTGAGCGTGAACCATCCTTTTTCGAGCTCCACCAGAAAGAGTTTAGGAGTCTTTGAATGTCCTTTATCATTGACTTTGGGAGCAAAAAAACACTCATGAAAAAAACCGGGATGGCTTGAGCCGCTGCTTTGATCAGAGTGAGTCGTCCCGCATTAGAGATCGGTTTATGACGCCATTTAGAAAGCCGCTGCCATATTTTGTCTTTAATATGGCAGAAGATGGCTTTTTTGTTTCGGCCGATAATGGAGGGGAGCCCAAAATATTTCCCGGTGTTAAGAGGGTTCGACACCCCGAAGATATTGGAGATGTTATCTTTCGAGGTAGGATCAACGTTTTTGCTAAATATAATACCGACTTGTCTAAGTTTATCGCTAGACCTGCTCCTTTTTCAAATTTATCGAGAGTCGCTTTGAGAGTCGAGCACTCGTCCATAGCCGCCCGACAAAAGAGAATGGCGTCGTCCGCAAAGAGGAGATGAGAAATGGCCGGTGCATGTCGTGAAACTTGGCAACCTGTAATGAGGTTATTTGAGGTAGCTTCCTTTAAAAGAGTCAAAAAGTCCCTCCATACAAAGAATGAAGATGTAAGGAGAGAGGGGGTCTCCTTGCCGAAGGCCACGTTTGGGATAGATCGGCCCCGCAATATCATTATTGACCCGAACGAAGTAGCGGACCGAGGTGATACACAACATGAGCATATTCACCCACGATAAGGAAAAACCATTTTGGTAAGGATGAGCCGAATGTAGTTCCAATCAAGCCTATCATAGGCTTTGCTAATATCAATCTTGAGAGCAACGTCCCCACAATTTTTTCGAGTATTTCTCTTCATGCTATGGAGGAGTTCGAAAGCGATAAGAATGTTATCCGTTATGAGTCTTCCTTTGATGAAGGCCGATTGGTTTTCCGAAACCACTTTTGGGAGGAGTTTTTTGAGACGATTTGCTAAGACCTTGGTTAAGATTTTAAGCGTGACATTGCAAAGTGCTATGGGCCGAAGGTCTTTCATGGAGGTCGGGTTGTCGCATTTGGGAATAAGGGTGATAATGGCGTCATTAATGCCTTCCGGGAAAGAATTTTTTCGCAGCCAAGAGATGGCCGTCGAGACAATAGTGTCGCCAACCAAGTCCCAATAATGTTGGAAAAAACGTGGGTTGAAACCGTCGGGACCCGGTGCCTTATCAGGGTGCATTTGGAAGAGGGCATCCTTAAATTCTTCTTTCCTGAAAGGGGCATCGAGATAAGCGTTGTCACTCGCCGCGATACATACATTCACCTTGTCCGTGACAAGATTAGCCGATCCGTTGCTCGCTGAAAAAATGTTTTTAAAGTACTCGATGGCCAGGGAGCATAGATCCTCGGGTTCCGTCACCCAAATCCCATTATTATTTTTGAGTTTCCGAATCAGATTCCTTTTCCTCCTACCATTTGCATGTAGGTGAAAAAACTTCGTTTTCATATCACCTTCCTTGAGCCAGAAGACTTTTGCTCTTTGTTTCCAATGCTCCTCCTCCTTGATGAGGAGGGACACAAATTTCCTGTTTGTCGCATGGTATTCAACAGCATTTGCGGGGGAACCTTGGCTGCGGAGAGAAGTAAGTTTTTGGCGGCAATCGTTGATATCCTTAGAGTGAGCAGCATGTAGGTCCCGTCCCCATCTTTGGAGTTTCCCCGCAATGGAGGAAAGACGGTTGGGAAGGTCTTTGAAGGATTCCCGATTCCACGTACTAGAAATGAGGCTGTCGAGATTCGTCTCGTGGAACCATTTGTTCTCGAATCGGAAAAAGTTGAACTTAGACCGATTTACCGTATGGGTGTCGAGAGTGTGAAGGAGTATAGGGGAATGATCGGAAATGGGACTCACCAAGTTTTCAATCCATGCATTTGGGAAAAGATTTGACCAAGACGGGGTTCCAACCGCACGGTCAAGACGTTCCCATACCTCATTGGGTTTTCCTTTGTGTCTAACCCACGTAAACGGGAAGCCTTGCATAGGAATGGTTGTGAGGTTGCAATCCGAGAGAGCGTCACGAAACCCGTTTATGCACCATAACAGATGAGAAAGGACCCTTTTTTTCGAGTTGCGAAGTGAGATACCCACGGTTTGTTAGAGTGCGTGGCCAAGGTGCGGAGGAGGTTCCACGAATCCCTCCGTCTTCCCCGTTCGGGGAACCCATAGAATCCCGTAATCCTCCAAATATTTTGCATGGGGTCATTTACTTGTACATCAATATAGTTCTGCGCATACGACAAAAGCGAAACCGAAGAAATTTCATTCCACATAACGCAAAGACCGCCACTACGACCATTACAATCTACGGCGAAACAGTTTTCAAAACCCAAACATAGCTTAATAACATCGATTCTAGATTGAACAACAAGCGTTTCAAAAAGAAATAAAACGTCGGGTCGATAACATCGCATGATGTCCTTCAGAACCGGAACTGCGCGCGGGTTGCTCAAGCCCCGGCAGTTCCAAGCCAAGATCTTCATTTGTCTAGGCAGGCCCGTTGAAACGGACCCGCCTCTGTTACGTTGGTGATTGATGGTGCCGCCATAGAAGAAATGACCTCATGTTCCTGTGTAATGTTATCGTTTGGATTTTCAGCTTTGAACTTTTTTCCTCCGTTTCTTCTAGCTTTATCCTTTATGGAGATGTGCTTTCGACTCGTTTGATTAGCAACATGTTCAAGAGGGGTTTCGTTCCCGCCCTGCACTGAGTTAGTATCCTCAAGGTTCACTTTTGTTTGGGGGTGGGTAGAAATGTTGTCGCTATAGGTGCTGGTGGTATGGTTGGGGTGTAGGGGTTTGCATGGGGTTCCATGCAGGCTAGGTTCCTTGTGGTACGTCGGTTGGCCGTAGGTGTGGGATGGGTTGGAGAGGGGGAGGGTTGGTGGTTCTATGTAGCTTTTGGGGGGCAAATGGGGTAAAATGGTTGTGTCAGGTAGAGAAAAGGAGGTTTCCTTTGTGATGATAGTATTTTGAGCTTTAGGCAGTGGGAGGGGAGGATGTTCAGCATTTGTCTTATCACTCTTTTTTATGTTTGGGTTTTTGTCTACCAAAGTACCAAGTAAGGGTGTCAAGTCAGTGGAGGTAGTGGATTTGGTCCAATTACATGGTGGGTAAATAGAGGTTTGGTTAATTGTGGAAGCTTCCTGCATGGACTTTTGGAGGGTAGAGTGAACTAGGTGGTTAGAGTTGGTAGTACTTACCTCCATAGGATGGGACTTCTTTCCAAAGTAAAAGGTAATTTTGTCTTTAGCCCTAACTGGTTTTTCGGTGTCTTTTGCCGGCGTCAAGTTGCCTGATCGAAGGAGGTCGCCGGAAAAGTTCCTTTTGCCATTATCTTCTGGGTCGAACTCTACTTTCCTCTCCATGTTGAGTTTCTCCAGATCCTCTATCTTTCCTTCTTTATTTGCAAAGAACGGGGTGAAACAGTCCCCCACGTTTTGTCCCGAGAGCCACGGACCATAAAGTTGCCAAAGTTTCCTGTCCGGATCATCCGGGTCGCGAATAACCACCGTCTTTTTAGTGCAACTCACATTATCATGGCCCCATATTCCGCACCTGTAGCAAAGCAGCGGTAATCTTTCGTACTTGAATTGAAGCCACTTTTTACTCCCTTGATAATCGATAAAAATCCCGGCACAGGGCCGTGAGTCCACGGGAACGTGTATCTTCGTAGTCGTATATGCACGGATCATATCGAGGTTGCTTCCTTTCCATTTAAGTTCGGCGTTTGGATCTGCTGCTTTTATCCATGAGGTGAGGTTGTTCTTGGTGTAGAGTTTAAGGGGGATGTTGTTTATGGTGAGTGAGAGCGGTATAGTTGTGAGGTTTGCTTCCTTCCAGTTCCCTGATTCTGGCCACTGCGTTCCCAGGAGAAAACCTCCTGAAAAAATCCATGGGGTACGCTGGATGACCCATTCTAGATCAGTTGGGGAGCCAAAAGAGAAACCGAAGAAGGCACTTTTATCGTCCTCACCTAGATGCTTTATCTTCCAGTCCTCTTTAAACTTCCACATCCTGTTGAACATGTTTTTCAGGAAAGCTATGGTGCAGCCCTTCTTTGAGAGAACTCTAGCAACCATCGAGGTTGCAGTAAAAGAGTCGAGACAAAGCTCTTCGACCGACTGGACCAATTGGCTCTCAGTAGTATCATCTATCATCAAGGAGGGAGGGGGATTGTTGGAGGAGACATGTAATTTAGTGGTTAAAAGCGTAAGGTTGTCGACTCCATCATGTTGGCTTTTCGCTGGACAAGACATTGTGGGGGTGTGGAGGAATAAAATGGGTGTGAGATCCTGAAGGAGAAGAAGAAAAACTGGCCGGAATGTAACCGGAGAGGGATGGGGAGCCTAAAGCTCAATGGCAAAGAAATGTCAGACCACAGAGAGGGTTATACTTTTGATCCCTCTACTACAGTTAAAGTATTATTTAACTAATTTTGTCTTTTTCCCTTTTTTTGTTTTATTAAATCATATTCTGAATACAATTTTAGTCTATGTGGTTTTGTCTTTTTTCGTTTTTTTTTTAATTTTTAAGGTTTTATGTTTTTATTGTTATTTTTCATCTTTCATGTAATACAATTTATTATATTAATTAGTTAATAATAATTTTAACAAAAAATATATTAGAAATACTTATTTTTCAAACAATTTAAAAAAATTGTTGTTACCTATAAAATGAGTTAATTTTGAATATTAAAAAAATTATACAAGTTATCCGATATATATTTGTATATTCATCTACATTAATCTAAAAAATCATTTTCTATTTTAAGTTTTTAACTAAATAATTTCAAAATTGTTTAATGCCAAACTATATTAAATTAATATTTTTAGGGAATTTAATTAAAATGCCCAAGTTTGACTTTGACTTGCCAAAATACCCATTTTCTCGTCGAAATTGCCAAAATACCCAAAAATCCCGCTGTGGGTCCCGCGATCGCGGGACGTGGCATCACGTGGCACCACCTGGCATCGGGTTTGGCCAAATGTCCCGCTATGGCCCCTCAAGAAACCCCGCGGCTGCAACTTTTACCCCCTAAGTATGCCCACGGTTACAAAAATGGTCCCTGTCCCGCGATCGCGGGATCTACTGGACACGTGTACGGCTGGGATTGAAACCCTAATTTTTAATAAATGTTTCCAACCCCCACCCTCCAATGTCGGCTATAAGAGGAGAGGTGGGGGACCATAATTCGGCCACCATACCCCATTTTAAAATTCTCTCCTAACTCTCTCAACATTCTCGTGTCGATTACGCGCTCGGTTCGAAGATGTCACGTGTTAGGAATGTGGTAAGTCACTTTTCTTAACTTTTTGTAGTTTCTTGTTGTTATCTTAAATTTTCAAAATATATGCTATGTAAACTTTGTTGTTTGAATGTTGTTGTTTGAACTTTGTTGTTATCTTTAATTTTTGAAATATATGATATGTAAACTTTGTTGTTTAAACTTTGTTGTTTAAATTTGTTGTTTAAATGTTGTTGTTTGAATGTTGTTGTTTAAACTTTTATGTTTGAATGTTGTTGTTTAAAATTTGTTGTTATCTTAAAATTTTGAAATATATGATATGTAAACTTTGTTGTTATAAAAAAATATGTTAGTGTTAAAGTGTTTTTTATAAAAAAAACAAGTTAGTGTTTTTTGTTATAAGAAGATGAGTGTTTTTTTTATAAAATTAGAGTGTTTTTTATAAAAAAAATAAGTTAGTGTTTTTTTGTTATAAAAAGATGAGTGTTTTTTATAAAAAAAATAAGTTAGTGTTGAAGAGAATCGAAACAGAACAACAAAAGAAAAGAGAGAATGAATCGTAATTCTCATTAATCATAAGCCCTTTAAATAGGGATGGTTTACAAAGAGATAATCATGAGATACCAAGTTCTAATCTAACTATAATGCCTCTATCTCTATCTCTATCTCTAACTTTATCATTATCGTCTTATACTTTGACGATGGCACATTTATCCTACAACACTCCCCCTTGTGCCGAGTCAAAGGAGTGAAGGTGCACAATTGTTGCCTCGTTAAAACCTTACACCAAAATAAAAACCCAGTGGGAATAAATAAAAATATGACGAAGGAAAGAGTACAACGCACTAGTTTCTTTGCAACACATAGACTTTTACTTTAGTCTAATTTACTCTTAGATTCGTACATTAATCGTGAGAGTTAAGAAAACATGATGGTATATAAACCGTTGCCTCACTAAAACCTTACACCAAGGAACAAAACCCAATGGGAAAAATAAAACCTTGGTTGAAGGAAAGAGCACAACATACCAATATTACATATATAGTAGACTCCCCCTTTTGTCTACCACTCCCCCTGATTCGTGCATTAACCAAAGGAGGTTTAAAACATTTCCATTCATCTTATTCAGTTCACTTCAATCTTGAGGATAATTGGTTTTATGAAAACTTAAGCAAAATATGCTTTGTGTTATAACCCTTGATATATCTTACTTTCATTTCTTCGATACATGATGCATTATTTCCATACATGCAAGTTGTATAATGGTTAAACTCAAAGTTATCAGCTCCTCTTATATGTGTAATGATAGTCCTTAACCGTATACACTCTTGAATAGTCTCATGGAGAGTAAGATTGTTGATAATATAAGAAGATAGCTATTAAGGGTTTGCTTAGTTTACTTCCAAGCAATCGGCATGTTTCATATGGTAATTCCTTATCCAGTTTGGGAACAACCTTTATATGAGTCAAACATATACTTAATATTAGCAAATATATATCAAGGCATTGTTTGGTGTTTTTCTATAAGAGCCAGTACTTTTGCCGCTCACAATCTAAGTAGGTATTGAAGTTACATTATCAATCCATTTTTCTCCGTAGGGAAATTATAAGCCCACGTCAATGGTGCCAAACGATTCATTTGAAATCATTCCAATGACGTTGCATTGGCGTTGAGCTAAATCTAGCTGACAAGTTCAGTGAGAAGTACAATATAGGGTCAATTGTGTTATGTTGAGTACAATAATGCGCCTATTGTACTTAGGTATGGAATTCCAGCTCCTAACACCTCTTCGTCCTCATCCTTTAGACGAAGTGGATATTTCTTTATATCCAACACTTTGACCGATCATGGGAGTGCTAATCGAACGCGCTTTGTCTATATTAGGTCGCCTGATCATTTTCTAGACATATGCGGATCGGTGGATTAATATTCCACAAACTCGGTGTCGTAGCTCAAGTATCTAGATAAAACCAAGTTTTCCCACGATCTTTCATCTCAAATTCAGATTTCAAATAGCTTGTGTTTTCTCTTATTTCGTCAAGAGTGTCTATTATGTTCATTACATCGACATATAGAGCTACTATGAAAATCTGGAACTTTCTTCTCCTAACAAATATGCAAGGGCACAGTTCATCGTTTTTATTTATCGTTTCCCAATCAAATATTCACTCAGGCGGGTATACCACATCCGCATAGATTGTTTTAATCTATAAAGTGAGTGTTTCATATTTATTGTAATCACATTTCATAGTTTAAAGTTACTCGATATTGGTATAATGCCATCAAGCACTTTTATATCTCTGGATTTAGATCCCCATAGAGATATGTAGTAACTACATCGTTGAGCTGCAATTTCCAGTCCTTCGGAAACTACTTGGCTAATTAATAGCAGAACGTTCTCCATCACGAGAGAGTAAGTCTTATTGTGGTCAATCCAGTGCGTTGTGAGAAACCTTGCGCCAAAGGAGAGCATTATACATTAGGACTTTATTATTCTCGTTACGCTTTCTGACAAAGACTCAGTTATGTCCTACGGGCTTTACACTTGGTGAGTTAGCACTACCGAACCAAATACCCGATCCTTTGTCAAATAATATAATTCTTTCTGGATTGTTCTTTAGGTCAATATGTGTTGTTGATATTATTCAACCGAGCGTGGTTCGATGTCGTCGTGCTCTATCGTCTTATGAGCAATAGTAAATGTGAATAAATCATCAATGAATATATATGATCTGTCCATTGACTCATATGTACTCTCATAGTTCATTTAAGATTTTATTTATCTCTAGAATCAATATTAACTTCGGAGCGTCCTCCAGTGATGATTCATGGACATAATTAGAGACAATCTCATGAGAGTTTTATGTATTGATGATAAATGGATGTGCCTCACTATTCTCTTCCTTTAGAATAGTATTCATCGAACCGGGTAGCTTCCACCACTTCCATTTGGTAGCTACGACCTCAACCACACCTCCACTATGTGTGATTGCAATGCACTTTCCAACGGCGTTGTGCCCCTGTTGGGGACTTTTAACCTTACGGGTATATTAGCAGCTCGTATGTGTGATCTTGTCACTTTTGAAATAGTATTTAACGTATCAGGTATCGAGTCTGATTCGTTTGACTTCAACTTTCCGTTGTGAAGTTTGGGGACTAAAGTGGGAACATTCATGACAGTTCCTGTCGTTCCCTTGGAAAATACTTTTCCCTATCTCCCCCTAACGACAAGAAGACTGTCATCAGAGTGACTATCCGCAAATCATGCGATATTAGGATCACCCGTCAAAGGTTCTAAATAGCGGATAATTGTTAGAGATTCATATCCAACATATATACTTAATCGTTTTAAAGGACCCATTTTGGTGCGCTGTGGGGGCGCAATTGGCACATATACTACACAACCAAACATGCGTAAATGTTAAATATCAGGCTTATATCCAGTTACCAACTGGTACGCATAAGGTTAGTTGGTTGGTTGTGGGTCTAAAAACGAATAAGTAAAGTTGCATGTAATATTGCAAAACCCCATGTAGATTTGGATAAATTGGTGCGCATAACCAATGCCCTAGCTACCATCTATATTCTTTTGATGGTCAACTTTTATCATTCTACGAGACCATTATATATACACATGGGGTATAGGTAACTTTACATTAATCTCTATACACATGCAATAATCATCAAATCCTTATGATGTAAATTCTCCAGCATTCTAAGTCATGCAGACTTGATGAGAAAATCAGGGTGGTGAGTCCTTAAATGTATAACTAGTGCTAGGAGTGCAACATTTCATGTGGACAATAATATTACACGTGTTCATTGTGTCAAAACCAGAACCATAAAGTACTTTAATGGTCCGCATTTTGGATGTTATTGTCTATAAATATCACCTTGTATTTGTTGTAAGAATGGAATTTATTGGTATTATCTCCTTAGATTTAGGATGGTCTCATTCCTGTCTTGGCTAAGAATCAGGGTATACAAAAGTTCAAGGTATTGGAGAGGGCATATTATGATGGTGGTGTTGCTTCTTGTGCAGTAGAAGTCAACAGTTACAATTTGGTCAATTCCCTCGTTTTATCTTTCACTCGAAAGAGAATGTGTCAATGTGTATTTTCCAATACATAGATCACTATATCATGACCATGGTGTCCCACGTGGTCATGCCGAAACATATATGTGTCATTGTCCCAAAGTTCTTTATTGGTGACAAAATATGATTTAATGACATAGATAATCCATTAATTTGATACATTAATTTCTCTAATGTATGTTTGCTTTCATATCATTAGAGTTGATGTACATATACCCATTTCCATTCTTATAATATGATTTCTCATTGGTACGAATATCTTAACAAGGTTTCTATTAATATAGTGCTTTAGTGATTGATCTTGTGTCATTAAGCAACAAGTGACAGTCCATCGTCTAAGTGTTTGGAGGAATTAAAAATTATTAATTCAATGAATAACAATCTATTTCTTATGATTGTATGATATGTCACAAAAACAATCAAGTTCTCCTCGATACATTCCTACATGGAACGAAGAACATTGAGAGTTTTTCATTTGTTCTTTTATGTGTTCATTTACACCTCTAATGGTTATAAACGCATGTGTGTATATATACACAAATGCAATTAATTTGATAGTTAAAGTGTATTCAAATAAACTTATACTTAAATCAATCTTAGATATGACATAGTTAATTTGTTCCATTTTCTATTAGGAGTTCGTTCCCGATTCTTTCCATGAATTTGATCCTTTCCACAACCTTGTCCATATGGTACATATTTAGCATATGTGTGTGGATTAATATGTTCAACTCACTATCCTTTGGAGTTCTTTCCACCTCCAACGCTTGCCTTATTAACCCCAAGAATTTTCTTTATCCGGGCATGTCTAGCGTTGTTAAAAAAACATTGCTACAACTCTTAACCATTTGCATTAAGTTAATGAGTTTGTTAAAGGTTATATTGCAGCTTATATTGTTTCATTAGTATGATTGGTGATATAGGAAAGATGAAAAGATGTTATGATTCGCATAATCTTTTGTGAGTTCCTTGCCATAAGATTGCGATGCATTTTGAGACATGACATTTCTTTGTCAAAATCAGTTACCTTCTTGTAATCAAGTAAGTAGGGTTCTTTCCACTGTATGATTAGTTTGAGAGTTTTATGGTACTGAATATTCCCGAATTTCCTTTTGGGACTACCCACGGTTCTTGGGGGTTTCTAGTTATTCTCTCTGAAGGTTGTGACTGATGTATCGTCTCAAAAAGTTTAAAGTATTTAATTGTGTCTTAACATCTATTTTTTTTCTTTAGGGTCAAAAATGGTTCGATGACTTTTGCGTATTTTCTTGTGTTTTTCCGAACCTATCTTATGGTAGTCAAGTACTTTTGATTCAAAGATGTCGTAGAGAACGGATAACATATTATTTTCTAAAATAGTGAATTATGGTTTATACTTATTATGTTATGCATGAAATTTCATTATCATAATAATATTGGATTTTTGTATTCTTATATTTTGTTGGTAATACTTCATCAATATTTCAATTTGCAACCAGAAATCACTCAATCTATTGGATTTCCAGGTAGCAGGGGAATCACATGGATTACTTGAATCCCTACAAACCTTAGGGCTATTTACACCCGTTTGACAAAATCCAAATCGATATCTTGCGATTTAATTAATTTGAATATAACATTGTTAATTATAAAGCTTTTGGCAGGAGGCCGAAAAGAATAAGGGTTTGGCATATGAAGCCAATTTCAATGTTTTAATATCTTAATAGTATTTTTAGAGATTTTTGCCATTAGACAAATCAATATTAGTTTTGACATAAAGTCAAATTCAAACTTATAACATCTTATTGGTATTTATGGATCTTTTGGTAAAATACCAAATATAATGGGGGTGGAAGTGTAACTTCCAAAAATTATTTATAAGATTTGAATTAATGAGTAGGAACTCATAATCAAGATAAATATTTGAATAATATTTTAACATTTTCATGCTATTTTTAAAGCTTTTAGCAAGATATCAAAAGTTATGGGAGTTGGAAGTGTAACTTCCAAAATTTAATTATTAAAGTCATGAATTATAATTAAGATAAACATCTAAGAAAAGATAATCATTTAAATAATAAATAAATAAACGCTATTGTAAATGGATAAGCATTTAAACAAATATTAGCATGTTTGAAGTAGATACATATTTAAACTAATCATTTAAATATACGTACGAATATTGTAGTCTAATTAGATAAACATTAATAAATAATAATGATAATAATAACTTAAAATGATAAATATTACATAAACTCAATATGATAAATAAACTAATTGTACATAAATAAATAATAATAAGCAAAGGTATACAAATACGATTACAATTAAAAGGAGACTCAACCAAAACTAAATCAGTTTAATATCTTATTTTGCCAATATAATCAATATTTAATTAATTAAAAGACTAATAAATAAACTAAGTTTTTTTTCTTTATAAGTTGGAAACAAAATAATAAACTTATGGTTCTATCAAGAAATAGTTATATCCTTAAATCCTAAATCATGATATATTTTTTTTTTATTATTATATCACATAACAATATAATTAATCTAATTTAAATGGATCAAATTAAATTAGTCAGCCAAAAAAAAATGAAAATATTTGACATGGTTAAATTTATAAGATAACAAATCAAATGAAAATATTTGACATGGTTAAAGACTTGATACTAGATTTATAGCAAACAAATGTAGATATGAAATAACAATCTATATTAATAACTAAATATTTAACTAAAATAAGATAATTTGTTAAATAATAAAAACTCAAAAATTTATTAAGGCCATATAACATAATTAAACTAATCAAATAAATAAACACCTAAGCACATTCAAGTTCTAACTAGATAATAGTAAGTCAAATATATAATAAATAAATAAATAAAAAGGGCGGATCCCCTAAGGCCTAAACAAAATCAGAACCCTAAAAGTTTCTTCTTATTCTCAACCATAAAAAAAAGCCAAAACTTTCTTGATTTTACGGGTATTCAAATAATTACTTGAAAGGAAAAATAATGGAGAAGGTAAATACATAAATCTTTCAACTTCGTTACTCGTACTTCTTTTATTGTTAGATTTCAAAAAACGAACATGATGAATGTTAACATAAAAGTTAAATATATCCACAGTGAGAATGACATAGTATTCATATAGTTAGCATACATAAGACGTTCATATGTAGAGAGATAAGAATATAAAGATGTGTACTTGTATTGAAGTAGCAAGATCCAAGTCGTTTGAGCTTTCGTGCTGATAACGTGTTGAACAGAATCGAAACAGAACAACAAAAGAAAAGAGAGAATGAATCGTAATTCTCATTAATCATAAGCCCTTTAAATAGGGATGGTTTACAAAGAGATAATCACGAGATACCAAGTTCTAATCTAACTATAATGCCTCTATCTCTATCTCTAACTTTATCATTATCGTCTTATACTTTGACGATGACACATTTATCCTACAACAGTTAGTGTTTTTTTGTTATAAAAAGATGAGTGTTTTTATATAATTAGAGTGTTTTTTTATAAAAAAATTAGGTTAGTGTTTTTTTGTTATAAAAAGATGAGTGTTTTTTATAAAAATTTAGGTTAGATCTCTTAAATTTGCTAATTTACAACTTAGGTCCGTAAACTTTAGTAAATGACACCTTAGGTCCCTAAACATTGGTGAATGACAACTTAGGTCCCTAAACTTTAGTGAATGACAACTTAGGTCCCTTAACTTTGGTGAATGACAACTTAGGTCCCTAAACTTTGCTAAATGACAACTTAGGTCCCTAAACTATAGTGAATGACAACTTAGATCCCTTAACTTTAGTGAATTATTTAATTGTTTATCTTTCTTTTGAGTTTCCTACTCATAAATAAATTTTGGAAGTCACACTTCCGAAGCCCTAATATGTATATGTAACATTTTACCGAAACATCCGTAAATAGTATGAATATATAAAAACATTTAAATTGCCTTCACATGGCAAACTCAATATTTAATTGGCCTCTTGCCAAAAGCATCTATATATAACAATGTTATATTTAAATAAAAAAAACCGCAACATATCTATTTGGATTTTGTCAAACGGGTGTAAATAGCCCTAAGGTATGTGGGGACTTAAGCAATCCTTGTGATTCCCCTGCTACCTGGAAGTCCAACAGATTGAGTGGGTTATTTTCTAAAACTAAAATACACAAATAATTATCAACCCAATAAACCAAACAAGCACTATAACATCCGTGAATTTTCTATGTAGGGCGATCTTATTCAGATCGACTGTACGTTAAGGTGCCGCGTTGGCTACATCGTAGAGATGTGACAACGCTTCGTGGATTTAGGAGATCGGGGAGCTAGGGTTGATGAGATCTTCAGAGGGACACCATTCGGTCCATGGCTGGATCTTACCATGAGCGGTGGCGACCCCATGCTAGTCCACATGTTTCTACAACTGGAGGTCGAGGTCTCCAATGGTGATCTGGAGGAGATGTATTTTGATGTCTTCGGGCATCAAATGCGGTTTGGCAGTCATGAGTTCTGTCTAATTACAGGACTACGTTTTGGAGACGAATCCCCTTCCTTTGTTATCAGGCATTACTTTCGTTAGTAGGGTTTGGCCTGGCGTGTCACCATCTCGTTTGAGGCTGAGGACAGTCGTGGAGACGATGAAAGACGGTCTTTCTGCCCCAAGCGACGAGGATATTGTCCGTGTATGCTTGGTGGTGATGGTGGAGACGGGCTTCATGGGCCGTGAGTGGAGCCAGTATGCTTCCGAGACGGTCCTTAGGGCCGTCGAGGATTTGCATTTGTTTAGCAGGTATCCGTGGGGTAGCCACATCTGGACATATACCTACAGACAGATGCACCGAGCCATCGCCAGACGCGCCGACATACATGCGAAGATGATTGTTTGTGGATTTACATACGCCTTCAAGGTTGGATAAGTAGTATATAACATAAATAATAATACATACAGACTGTTTGGCTTTCCTTTTTACGTACTTGCTCTTCTTGTGTAATTCCAGATATGGATCTTGGAGATGTTTCCCATCTCCCGTCAAAATTTCACCATGCGCACCGACAGGTTAATTAGGGGAACCCGTTGGGAGAGGGTTGTTTCCTTAGATAGGAAGAATTGCCATTCATTCTTCCGCCTTTCAAGCACCGTAAGTTCTTTCACTATGTTTACAATGTTGCCTACGTTAGTCCCGGTTATTAATTTTTTTGTGTTTTACCATATATTTAGCCGGCGCATGCGCCTCTCGAAAACCTTCTGCCTATGGATACCGAGAGGGACACACCTTGGAACACAAACATCGTGACCTTTATCGATAGAAGGGAGGCACGACATCGGTCAAAGAGGGCCCGACGTTCCTCTCCTTCCACATCTGGGTCTAGTTCCTCATCTGACGAAGATGAGGAAGACGACGCGAGGCCGCCCACTTCCGATTGATATGAGGCGCCCCCTTTCGATCGATATGAGGCGCCCCCTTCCTCCTCCCATAAAGATCCGCCTTCCACCACATCCTATCCGTCATTCCCGGAGAGTGTAAGTCACACTGAATAACCAATGTAGTTATATATTGGTTCCTAGGTTTGTAACTGTTAAAATGAAATATGTCATGCAAACTGGGATGACGACGGCAGGGGCTTATACACACCCAACGTCGACGTTCGGCACCACATCATTCCCGCACAGTGTAAGTCACATACATCGACCCTCGTTATCGTTATATTTTCGTTCTTAAGTTTGTAACTGTTATAATGTCGTGCAGATTGGGATGATGGAGCAACAGGGTTATGGCGGCCCAGTGGACACCCCATCATTCACGGAGCTCCTTGGGATACCGACGACAGACTATTACAGGCCGGACATGCCGGGGCCGTCGTACGTCACACCGCCACCACATACTATGACTGTAAGATATTTTGGTAGTTTTGGTTTAATTGTGAACATGATGAAATTGTACTTAAAACATCTAATAAGTTAATTTTCAGTCGATGGGGTCGGGAGAGGACTTACGATGCTCGGAAATTATCGAGGAGCACTTCTCGGAGCCGGACGTTGACCCGATGGATGTGGTAGAACCTGCTAGGCCGGTTCGGAATAGGCAACGTTCAAAATTGTGGGGGTACCCCACTATTTACACGGAAAAAATCTACCACACCGCCCCCTGAAAAGAAATCCATGCAAAAGGTGACAGCAAAGGGAGCAGGAAAGGGAGCAGGAAAGAAGGCGGGAAAGAAAGCGGGAACGGGAAAGATGGCTTCACCGGAGCGTCTTCCAGCCTCAGAGATATTGAACCTGTGCCAGACTGGTGACCTCCCCCGCCTGATATTCATCCCTTACATCAACCTGGACATCACCCCCTGGTTTTTCAGAGTATTGCTGGCAGTTGACCCCATACAGTCTGAATTAGATGATGTGGTTAGTATTGAAGTTTAACTATAGTCATATAATCAAATATATTTATATTACATGTCTAACCATCTATTTTTTGTGTATAGCATATCGATTGTTGGGTCGCCATGCTCCTACATTTCCGTCAACCAGACACGAGGTGGACCATCATGCACACTACTTTCTTTGAGTTCATGGTCCTTCCACATCAAGGTCCCGACTCCGTGGTTAACTCATGCAATGGTGTGGAAGGGGTTTCTTGGCGGGACGTCGATACTGTATGTAAATTGTTTTACTCTTATTTTATTTAAGTTGCTTGGTTGCTAACTAAGTTGTCTAATATTGTAATATTTCAGGTGTACATCCCTATCTGCATTCATCCCAAACATTGGGTGCTCGGAGTGTTTGAGCTTCGTCGTATGTTGATGACCATATATGACAGCGACCCTGCCAATATGTACACAGAGGCTTTGCATCAGCGTCTTGCCACATTTAAAGATGAGCTGTCGAAGTTCTTTAGACTGCTCGGGGACGTGGACCGTCGCGACAACTCAGAGCACTTTCGTCACAGGTTCGACAGTAATGCACCACGCTAGCAAGGGATGAATGCGGATTGCGGTGTTTGGGTATGCCGTAATGTCAACATCTTGATTGAGGGCGATGTGGTAGATTTAGCCCCTTCCCGCACCGAACGAGAGGCCATGGACTTTCGCATACATATGGCGGAGACCATTTATGCGCATTGTGTTCCACGGCAAGATGATTAGGTTGTTTATGTAACATTAAATGATTGTTATTTTTAGTGTTAACGTATTTTGTTAAAGTATTTAACTTGAAGTTATAATTTTGTTTATTATTTTGTTAAAGTATTGCACATATGAATACTTGAAGCAAAACAAAAGCATTGTAGGACAACACAACTCATTTTCCACGTTTTCATACTTTACACGTTTTCATACTTTACACGTTTTCATACTTTACACGTTTTTATACAAAAGCATCCACATTTGCCTATAAATAACCCGTGCTAGATAAGTCGTAAAACGCATATACGGGAACATATTATTCGTTAACGTATTCTTACATGGCATCCCCAAACCTTCATGTTTGGTGCTTTAGGCGTTTATCTGAATCGCTTTCAGACACTGGTGGGTACTTCACTGAATCGCATATACGGGAACTTATTATTCGTTAACTATATTAATTAACGTTCATCAACAGCTGCATATCCACAGTTGTTCACCATGAAAATCCACCATGGTGGGTACTTCACGGAACCACCTAGAAGACATTATTTCCGTCTCACTTTGAGACTCGTCTCACCAGAGCATGTTAGAAGTCGACCCGGATTGTCAAAAACCAAACCATCGTCTAGCCGTAGCCTCAAATTTGGATAATTTTGTACTGTAATAACTAGTATGTGTTTGTTGTGAAATAATCTTGTATAACATGTATGGGTTGTATTTTCAATATGAACCACTTTTCAGACTATTTTTGGAGCTACTTAAGAACTGCTTTTCAAGCAAATGAAAGACCTTTATTCTTGTGTGGATGTTGTGACCTTTACAATTGAAACTAACAAGGGTATTTATAGCCACAAGCACCAAATGGCTCAACAGAATCCTTCTACTTTTCATACGAATCTTGCAGTTACTTTTGCAGACGAATCTTGTTACTTTTCAGACTTCCTTTTGCAGACGAATCTTGCAGTTACTTTTTCAGTCGAATCTTACAGGCTCTTTTCAGACGAATCTTGCAGTGAACTATTCAGACGAATCATGCAGGCAACTTTTCAGACGAAATCTTTGACCATATCCACATCCATGATGAAGAACATACATTTTCACGGCTATAAGTAGATGGCATGATGAAGTAGTAATTCACAACTTGCTATCTATCTTTTATACCCTCTACACCGTTTACAAACATTTTCTCGCTTTTCTTAACACTATGGCTGGAGGTTCAAGATCAAGGGGGAACAGGTCGGCGAATGGGGCTGGAACTTCACGTTCGGCAGCCTACCAACCACTGAATGATGGAGCTCGCCGGAGTACCTGGAAGGTACCAGAAACAAGGACTGGAGAAACTATGGGCGAACTGCAGCCGATTATCCATTCACGGCTGCAGAGGAAGAAGACTGGGAGATGGCATGCGAGAATTACCACTTCGATAATGACAGAATTACCCCACCAATGTATCATTGTACCCAACCAACGGGTCTTCCACAAAGTCAACGAATTACTCCCTTAGTGCAAAAATCCATTGATGAGGCGAACGCCGGTATCGAAAAGGTAAAAGGTATGTGGAACCATAATAGGGGGATTCAGCAGGGGAAAATGGAGTATCTAGCGGAGAAGAAACGAGAACTGGCCATGACTAGGGCTCACGTTCGGAAGGTGCAACGACAGATTAAGGAAGTAGAAGAGGAACTAAAAGAAATCGAAGAGGACTACACAGGAATGGAGGACATGATCAAGGAAAAGGTTAACTTCATCACCGGAATCCAGGACACATTCCAGTAATAGATTTCTTTGTTTACCTGCACTGTATCCATTTCGGTTAGAAAGATGATTTGCAATAACTGATCTTTTAATTAATTTCCTTATTAAATAACTTAAAATGGGGAAAACATTTTCTTTAATTAATTTCTATATTAAATACATTAAAATGGAAAGGAAACAATACATTAAAACCTTAACTACATAAAATGATAACCTAAAAACTATATGGACCATTTATGTTTTTTTAAATTTGCCCCAAATTGGAGGGGCCAAAAATGTAAATATGGTAAAATCGCGGGACTACCGCGAGATGAGATCGCGGGAAAGGGGCTAAAAGTGGTCCTGCGGGCATACTTGGGGGGTAAAAAATGCAGCCGCAGGGTTTTTTGAGGGGCCATAGCGGGACATTTGGCGAAACCTGGTGCCAGGTGGTGCCACGTCCCGCGATCAGGGGACCCACCGCGGGATTTTTGGGTATTTTGGCAATTTCGGCGAGAAAATGGGTATTTTGGCAAGTCAAAGTCAAAGTCAAACTTTGAATATTTTAATTAAATTCCCTATTTTTTTCAGTTAAACTATATTTGAAATGAAGGAGTTTTTCAAAAGCAAAGAAATGCAAACGCATAAACACTTAATTTGATGTCTTATATTGATAAGATAATTAAATATTCTTTTTTCTCTTAAATATAGAGTTTTAGAAAAGTTTATCCTCTCTTTCTTCACTGTATTTTAATATAGGGAAATTAATTAAAATACCTAAAGTTCATAATTGGTTTTTGCAGAAATACCTAAAATCTATTTGGTTTTGCAAAAATACCCATTTTTTCGCTATGAAATTCACGATCACGGACCCAAAAAAATGCCCCGCGACGTGTCCGGCGATATGCCGTGGATGGACACAATTTGGTGATTTTGATTTAAATTTTACACTTTATACCCCTATAATTATTTACTTAGTTTACTTTATATCTTTTACTTTCCTAATTTTAATTTTACACCTTCATCATATTAACACATATAATCGTTTATTAACTAAATATGTTAAAAAAATACGTTTTAATTTTAACAAGTTACACCATTGTACTCGTCTCTTCGATACCTTTGAAATGAGCCCAATATTGAATATTTTTTGATTTAATTATTTTATTATATATCATATATACTACATAAAAATATTTTTAATATTTACAATTCATACCCTTATAGTTAATTATTTAATTTATGGTACATCTCTTATTTTTTTCAATTTTGCATTACACTCTTATCATATTAATATAATAATCTTATATTAACTAAAATATGTTAAAAAAATACGTTTTAACATATCACATTAACATACATAATTACGTTAAAATTGTTTTTTAGTTTTTACAAGTTACACCATTATAATCGTCTCGTCGATATCTTCGAAATGAGCTCAATATAGAATATTTTTTGATTTAATTAATTAAATCGTCAAATTATTTGGATTATACGTCTCGCTGCATTGCAGCGGATAAATAACTAGTATATATATATAAATATATATATATATATATATTTATCGAACTCCTTAACATATTTTAACGTAATTATGTATGTTAATGTGATATGTTAAAACGTATTTTTAAACATATTTTAGTTAATATATGATTATTATGTTAATGCGATAAGAGTGTGAAACGAAAATTGAAAAAGTAAGAAATGTACCATAAATTTAATAATTAACTATAAGGGTATGAATTGTAAATATTAAAAATATTTTTATGTAGTATATATGTAACGTCCCAAAAATTACAATGAATTTAAAATTTTAAAAATAATGCATTTCGTTACAATCAAACCATAAGTTAACAAATCCCATTACAATAAAAATAAACGTCGTTAATTAAAACCGTCAAATGAAATTTAAGCAGCGGAAAAATTATATAATTAAATCCCCATTTAAAAAGTTAAACTTAAACAGCCTTCGCCTTGCGCCCGTGTGTACCGTCATGCCCGACTGCTACTCGCACCTGAAATCATAAGATATTGGGAAGGGGTAAGCACGAAGCTTAGTGAATTCCATCACATACGCAGATAGGAATTATATACACATCACCCCTATCCGCACATAAGCAACAACATCACAGTTACATAAAACGAGTAAACATCTACAAGTAATTATGTATCCAACACCTCGGTCCCACCGAGCCCTCGGTCCCACCGAGTTGTAATGTAACACACTCGTCACACCGAGTTCCCACAACGTTTCCTTCCACTTCCTCGGTCCCACCGAGTTGTAATGTAACACACTCGTCACACCGAGTTCCCACAACGTTTCTTTCCACTTCCTCGGTCCCACCGAGCCCTCGGTCCCACCGAGTTGTAATGTAACACACTCGTCACGCCGAGTTTCCACAACGTTTCTTTCCACTTCCTCGGTCCCACCGAGGTGTAATGTAAAACATTTATACTAAGCATTTAAACCAATCAAATATTACACACCACAAACAACTAGTTCACACCACAAAGACAGTAGTACATACAAACTACTATGACATGCATACAACCCCTAACTACACAGTGAGAGAACTCACCTTAAAGCAACGCGAGTATCCGCAACCGCAATCACAAGCCGGCCAACTTCACTCACCTTCTCCCACCTAATTACGTGTTAACAAATGTCAAAGTGACGCCCCAACCCAAAACCACGACTACTAAATTATAACATACACATTCCAGCTTTTACTCTAACAACACAGGTCTGTTCGGGACCTGTTTAACCCCTTGTAAACTGATAAATCCAGAAATATTAATCCATAATCACAAAGTCCCATGTCTTAGGGTTCCAGGGACATATCGCACGCGCTCTAACGATTTTTCTACAATTTATTATGGATTTTACAAAACCGGTTAACTGCACAGCGAAAAACAGCACCTTTCATTACAAAACAGCGGTTTGACACTAGCTACGGTCCGAACTGGTTTTTCCGCAAAACATAAGAAACTTACTAGACTCATAAAGGGAACTTTTGGCACTTGTTTCATCCCAATCCGACATTCCTAGCAGAAGTTATACTCGATACAAAAACAGGGACAGAAACTGCAGTTTCACATAAAATGACAAACAATGCTTAGTAACCCATTAAGCCATAGCTTAACCCAAACAGACCCGAATGAACCTTTGAGGATGCAAACAAATAAGGTATTCTAAGTGCAAGTAAAAACAACCCCCAAACATACAATCAACAACCACAATGAGACCCCAAAATTTTAGCGTGGAAAACCCCTCAAAATCGAGAGTAAAAACCACGGGACTACTAGAGCCGCTTCAAATCCACTACCACCAATATTAGAGCAATACAAAGTCTTCTCTAGATTATACTAGAGGCATACAAAACCATCATACACTTGGAAATAAGCACATCAAGATGTATGGAACCAAAATAGAGCAAGAATGGAGAAAAATCACCACAAAGTTACTGCTATGCAGAACCCCACGAAACCATGACCTCCGGACCTCAAAACCACGATCCCACAGTCCAGAATGTTGATGAAGATGTCGTGAAGCTGCTCACCAAAAATCACGACGATCCGACCGTTCAATCTCCGGGAAACAGAAGTTTTCTGCAGCTAGGTTTTCAAAATACGAAAATATTGAGCTCCATCCCTTTTTTCTTGTTACTCACGAACACCACACCAAAAAAATGATACAAGGGTTTGGTTTGGGTTGCATGGGCCGAAACTCTCACTTTTTGGCCCCTTAACAATTTTGGTCCCTCACTACATCCTTCTCGCAAACTAACCACGTCTTGACATATTTAACTATTAGGTCCAATTCGTCTAACCCCGCTAACGGAAACCATGATAAATAAAACTTTTTAAAAAATAATTAAAACAAAGAAATTACATACCGGGATACGGGCTTTACAATATATATGATATATAATAAAATAATTAAATCAAAAAATATTCAATATTGGGCTTATTTCGAAGGTATCGAAGAGACGAGTACAACGGTGTAACTTGTTAAAATTAAAACGTATTTTTTTATCGTATTTTAGTTAAGGGCATCTCCAATGGGTCACACTAAATTTTACACCAAATTTCAAAAATAGTGTAAATTTTAGTGTTAATAGAAATCTTCTCCAATGGGTAACACTATATATTTAAAAGTAGTGTAAATGAATAGTGTTACACCAAATATAGTGTAATACTATTCATTACACTAAATTTAGTGTGAAAAATAGAGACCCCATTGGAGATGTGAATAGTGTCATTTACACCAAATTTAGTGTTTAGTGTAAGATTTAGTGACCCCATTGGAGATGGTCTAATAAACGATTATATGTGTTAATATGATGAAGTTGTAAAATTAAAATTAGAAAAGTAAAAGGTATAAAGTAAACTAAGTAAATAATTATAGGGGTATAAAGTGTAAAATTTAAATCAAAATCACCAAATTGTGTCCATCGCGGGACACATCGCGGGGCATTTTATTGGGTCCGTGATCGTGGATCCATCGCGGAAAAAATGAGTATTTTTGCAAAACCAAAGAGATTTTGGGTATTTCTGCAAAACCAATTATGAACTTTAGGTATTTTACTTAATTTTTCTTTAATATATGGTATTGCATAATTTTTAGAGTAAAAATACACTTTAAATCTCTAAAATTTCTATTTTAAGATAGTTGTTTAAGAATGAAGATGCTTTAAGGGGTTGTTTACCAAACGCTTACCTGGGTAAGTGTTTACTAGTAAAATTGAATACGAGCACTTACTTATCGAGTAAGATTTCAAATCGGTTTCGTGCAACAATTCACTCAGCGCTAACTGTGGCAAGAGTCGTCGCTGTCATTTATCGGGTAAGAGTTTCGGTACTTGCATTCGCTCTTACCGGGTAAGATTTTTGGTCCTTGCCATATTAATCCGGTAGGTAATGTGACTTGATAAGCGCTTACCTGGGTAATTGTTTAGTTAACTAAGGATATCGTATAAAACAATCATTATGAGTTTTAAGAGTATCTCCAACTGATTGTCCAAAAACACGAGATTTTGGCTCTTTTTTCAAATTATTCTCAAAAACCTTCTCTAAAAATGGAGAAAATCCGAGAAAAGATAAAGGTTTTCAAATTTAAAAAACTATCAAAAGGATACTCGAATCCGATAATTCCTACCATTACTGCCGATTAACTTCCACGAGTTCTAATAGACTCCCAAAATTATTTCACACAGATCATCAAACCAGTAAACTTATAATCACCTACGCAGGTCATTCCACCATAACCATTCATCACAAATAAGCATCTCAGGGTTACTACTACCATCATCATAATTATTTTCAAATCGGCTACAAATCTCCGATTACACTAAAGGTGTTTGGCCTCAAGCCCAAAAGTCGACACCTAAATATACTACTTACTTCAAAACGGTTATTGCGCATTTATTCTCTTAATAACAAAGGGCATCCTTCCCTTAACCGACACTATTCGGCCTACCATATTAACACGTGTGGAATACCCAATCCTCCACCGTCTACTTATCCCACACGCTCGCTCTAGGAAGCCTAGTTACACTGTATCAAAATACTCCTTAACGCCTACCTCCCAGGTACGTCTCAAGGCCCGGCGCATCGGAACTACCTCCCAGGTAAGTGCTCAAGACTATATCTTCCTAGTGCCTACTAGAAAGTCAAGGTCATAACACAAGAATACCGGGGTCCCACCCCGAGATACCCAACCGACCATTACCAACGACTGACTGTCATGACCAAGGATCCAAAGCAAACAGTCTACCAACAACATGCCTATCCCGGAATGACTCACTCACCCAAACATGTAAATACTCAACGTGCAATAAATGCAAAACTGTGCAACAAAAACAATCCAACAACAAGACTCCCCATCGAGCCATTAGAACCGTGCAATTGACCCCTGACTATCTCAAAGTCAAAACCGAGCAAAATGCTCCACGCTTGCTAGACCCATAGTCGGTCAAAACGCGTTTAAATAAAGTTTAAGCAAGCAATACTCAAAAATCAACATTAGTCCCAAACTCAACACGGGTTAAACAAAAGAGTTTTCCAAAAGGACTCACACCCTTAAAATTCTCAAAATGACACATAACACTTAAAAGGGCATTGCCCAAATGGTTTACAATATATTTTCAACGTCAAGATTTTTTTTATTTTTTTATTTTTTTTTTTCATTTCAAAAAGACCGTAAGCAATAAAACTACTATTACCAGGTCGGTAGTTACGCAAAAATGGACACGCTTGTCCCACATATGAAAATCATGTTGAAAACTATTTCATTGTAGCTTAGTTTACTCACAGAACGTAAAGCGAAATAAATAATTTCTTTGAAAATGAACCGTCACGGTTCTAGCATGAATTGACTCATGACATGTATTTAAAGTAACCACTCGACCTTACACCGGGTGCGACAAAAGTGTACACATAATTTCAAAATCAGTTCCACGACATTTGACCCCAAAATTTCTCTTTTTCAACATTCAATGTCGTGGCACAGGGTTCACCAACAAATCTTGCGCGCGCCGGCTAGTCATACAAAACGATGAAACGGTTTACAAATATATTTTTGTTAAAACACAACTGTCTCGTGTAAGTTTCAAACTTAAAGATAAAAACCAATCCGTTTCCATCATTTGAAAATATCGACTAAAACCTCATTAAATCTCAAAAGGTGGGGTTCTTTAAATTGATTTCCAAGATTTCTCCAAATGGTCACATAAACAAATAAGATATGCACCTCGTGAAATTAAACCCACACGACTCAACATGCCGTAAAACAAAACTTATTTAACGAAATCACTCAAATAGCTTTATACAGACATCGTGGAATGTAACTTTCCGTCTCAACTCTAACATATGTGGAGGAGTTCCAATGTTAAAGTCACGAGCCGTAGTCACTTGCCCAACATTTTAAACACCACAAAACACGGATATCATCTTACCCGAAAGAACCGTTGGAAAAATAACGAAATGAGACAAATTCTAACAAAGTTTGCACTCCCGTGATAAAACGATTTCATACACTTTCCAAAACCATATTTCAAAATCTTGTGTGTGTGCTGAACATTTCCCAAAATTCCAAAACACCATCCATAAAATGATTTGAAACACGAGAATTTGTTAATGCAATCTATTTCAAAGTCAAACTTTGTGAATGACTTAGTCGGCATTCTACGCCTCGACTCCTACTCCTCCAAATCTCTCCGGTCCACTAACGTCATCCGAACATTTAAACCTCTTAGGCAAGTTAAGAAATTACGTCAAATAATCCCTACAATTTTTCCTCAAATCAAAGTCGGCTCTATAAGCCTATGATTCTAGCACAATCGTCCATCTTGGCCCGAAACAAACATCATCCTTATCGTCACTCCAAGTGATCAATACTAGAATCGTCCTTTTATTCCAACAACTACTAATTTTATAACCTTCGACACTACCCCAGCGATCATCCCATCAAAGCAAAACAAGTACACACCTGTACTAGTAGGTTTACTATAGTCGTTCCTCCTTGCGATGGCTATTCCGGGTAGATATTACAACGAGTTATTAGCGCATAATAACTCACACAAACAACGCTCACGCTCAACTCCTTGGATTCCTCGTGACTTTCCCCGACTCGAGCATTGATCCTGTGTTTCCAATAGTATGAGCTCTACTACTACCTTCCACACCTATCATCACTCGTTCCGAGTTCCATCCGATGGGTCCAACTAGTTTCTCGCCGATAACTACACACATATGCCCGCACCGGCATATGTACACACTCTTCCTAGCTCCCTAGGAATTCCACCCAACTCCACTACCCTTGCTATGACGAAATCCCCACTAGTCATGACAAGTCGCCTCACGAATGCACAGTCGCACACAGTGTAAAACCAGATAGACATTCGAATATAAGATTCTATCCTACAACGGTTGGACTCAAACAAGAGCCGCGCAATAGAACTAAATCCGACATTCTAAGGCTATTTGGTTCCTACCGCATACAACCTATAGTGCATTCACTTAACAACTTATCAAGGCTAGCATGAACTCCTATTAGCAAACAACAAACATGCAGTACAGTGTAATAAGCACCAAACAATCTAGCACACATACTCCTATGTTCTAGAAAGCAATCTAGCATACATACTCATATGTAAACACTCTTCCCAGCTCACTAGGAATTTCATCTCATCCCACTACCCTTGCTACAACGGAATCCCTGTTAGCCATAACGAGTTGCCTCGCGAATTCCCAGTCGCATGCAGCGTGAATCAAATAGACATTCGAATACAAAATTCTATCCTAGAACGGTTGGACTCAAACAAGAGCTGCGCAATAGAACTAAATCAAATATTCTAAGGCTATATGATTCTTACTGCATACAACCTATAGGGCCTTCACTTAACAACCTACTATAACTAGCATTGATTCCTACCAGCAAGCAGTCATCATACAGTACAATGTAAACAACATAGGCAATCTAGCATGCATACCCTATGCCTAGAAAGCAATAAATACACTAAGTACCGTACCTTCCCAAATAGCGTCGGCTGACTGTACACACTGCGCCCTCGATCACCGTTTCCCAAACGGGTTTTCCTTTTCCCTTTATTCTAAAAGATTTTAGTAAAAGAAATTGAAATTTCATAGCCGCAACTTGAGACCAAACACACCGAGATGTGTCTGATTCACTCAAGCTGTGCTCTGATACCAAGTTGTAACGTCCCAAAAATTACAATGAATTTAAAATTTTAAAAATAATGCATTTCGTTACAATCAAACCATAAGTTAACAAATCCCATTACAATAAAAATAAACGTCGTTAATTAAAACCGTCAAATGAAATTTAAGCAGCGGAAAAGTTATATAATTAAATCCCCATTTAAAAAGTTAAACTTAAACAGCCTTCGCCTTGCGCCCGTGTGTACCGTCATGCCCGACTGCTACTCGCACCTGAAATCATAAGATATTGGGAAGGGGTAAGCACGAAGTTTAGTGAATTCCATCACATTCGCAGATAGGAATTATATACACATCACCCCTATCCGCACATAAGCAACAACATCACAGTTACATAAAACGAGTAAACATCTACAAGTAATTATGTATCCAACACCTCGGTCCCACCGAGCCCTCGGTCCCACCGAGTTGTAATGTAACACACTCGTCACACCGAGTTCCCACAATGTTTCCTTCCACTTCCTCGGTCCCACCGAGCCCTTGCTCCCACCGAGTTGTAATGTAACACACTCGTCACACCGAGTTCCCACAACGTTTCTTTCCACTTCCTCGGTCCCACCGAGCCCTCGGTCCCACCGAGCCCTCGGTCCCACCGAGTTGTAATGTAACACACTCGTCACGCCGAGTTTCCACAACGTTTCTTTCCACTTCCTCGGTCCCACCGAGGTGTAATGTAAAACATTTATACTAAGCATTTAAACCAATCAAATATTACACACCACAAACAACTAGTTCACACCACAAAGACAGTAGTACATACAAACTACTATGACATGCATACAACCCCTAACTACACAGTGAGAGAACTCACCTTAAAGCAACGCGAGTATCCGCAACCGCAATCACAAGCCGGCCAACTTCAATCACCTTCTCCCACCTAATTACGTGTTAACAAATGTCAAAGTGACGCCCCAACCCAAAACCACGACTACTAAATTATAACATACACATTCCAGCTTTTACTCTAACAACACAGGTCTGTTCGGGACCTGTTTAACCCCTTGTAAACTGATAAATCCAGAAATATTAATCCATAATCACAAAGTCCCATGTCTTAGGGTTCCAGGGACATATCGCACGCGCTCTAACGATTTTTCTACAATTTATTATGGATTTTACAAAACCGGTTAACTGCACAGCGAAAAACAGCACCTTTCATTACAAAACAGCGGTTTGACACTAGCTACGGTCCGAACTGGTTTTTCCGCAAAACATAAGAAACTTACTAGACTCATAAAGGGAACTTTTGGCACTTGTTTCATCCCAATCCGACATTCCTAGCAGAAGTTATACTCGATACAAAAACAGGGACAGAAACTGCAGTTTCACATAAAATGACAAACAATGCTTAGTAACCCATTAAGCCATAGCTTAACCCAAGCAGACCCGAATGAACCTTTGAGGATGCAAACAAATAGGGTATTCTAAGTGCAAGTAAAAACAACCCCCAAACATACAATCAACAACCACAATGAGACCCCAAAATTTTAGCGTGGAAAACCCCTCAAAATCGAGAGTAAAAACCACGGGACTACTAGAGCCGCTTCAAATCCACTACCACCAATATTAGAGCAATACAAAGTCTTCTCTAGATTATACTAGAGGCATACAAAACCATCATACACTTGGAAATAAGCACATCAAGATGTATGGAACCAAAATAGAGCAAGAATGGAGAAAAATCACCACAAAGTTACTGCTATGCAGAACCCCACGAAACCATGACCTCCGGACCTCAAAACCACGATCCCACAGTCCAGAATGTTGATGAAGATGTCGTGAAGCTGCTCACCAAAAATCACGACGATCCGACCGTTCAATCTCCGGGAAACAGAAGTTTTCTGCAGCTAGGTTTTCAAAATACGAAAATATTGAGCTCCATCCCTTTTTTCTTGTTACTCACGAACACCACACCAAAAAAATGATACAAGGGTTTGGTTTGGGTTGCATGGGCCGAAACTCTCACTTTTTGGCCCCTTAACAATTTTGGTCCCTCACTACATCCTTCTCGCAAACTAACCACGTCTTGACATATTTAACTATTAGGTCCAATTCGTCTAACCCCGCTAACGGAAACCATGATAAATAAAACTTTTTAAAAAATAATTAAAACAAAGAAATTACATACCGGGATACGGGCTTTACAATATATATGATATATAATAAAATAATTAAATCAAAAAATATTCAATATTGGGCTTATTTCGAAGGTATCGAAGAGACGAGTACAACGGTGTAACTTGTTAAAATTAAAACGTATTTTTTTATCGTATTTTAGTTAAGGGCATCTCCAATGGGTCACACTAAATTTTACACCAAATTTCAAAAATAGTGTAAATTTTAGTGTTAATAGAAATCTTCTCCAATGGGTAACACTATATATTTAAAAGTAGTGTAAATGAATAGTGTTACACCAAATATAGTGTAATACTATTCATTACACTAAATTTAGTGTGAAAAATAGAGACCCCATTGGAGATGTGAATAGTGTCATTTACACCAAATTTAGTGTTTAGTGTAAGATTTAGTGACCCCATTGGAGATGGTCTAATAAACGATTATATGTGTTAATATGATGAAGTTGTAAAATTAAAATTAGAAAAGTAAAAGGTATAAAGTAAACTAAGTAAATAATTATAGGGGTATAAAGTGTAAAATTTAAATCAAAATCACCAAATTGTGTCCATCGCGGGACACATCGCGGGGCATTTTATTGGGTCCGTGATCGTGGATCCATCGCGGAAAAAATGAGTATTTTTGCAAAACCAAAGAGATTTTGGGTATTTCTGCAAAACCAATTATGAACTTTAGGTATTTTACTTAATTTTTCTTTAATATATGGTATTGCATAATTTTTAGAGTAAAAATACACTTTAAATCTCTAAAATTTCTATTTTAAGATAGTTGTTTAAGAATGAAGATGCTTTAAGGGGTTGTTTACCAAACGCTTACCTGGGTAAGTGTTTACTAGTAAAATTGAATACGAGCACTTACTTATCGAGTAAGATTTCAAATCGGTTTCGTGCAACAATTCACTCAGCGCTAACTGTGGCAAGAGTCGTCGCTGTCATTTATCGGGTAAGAGTTTCGGTACTTGCATTCGCTCTTACCGGGTAAGATTTTTGGTCCTTGCCATATTAATCCGGTAGGTAATGTGACTTGATAAGCGCTTACCTGGGTAATTGTTTAGTTAACTAAGGATATCGTATAAAACAATCATTATGAGTTTTAAGAGTATCTCCAACTGATTGTCCAAAAACACGAGATTTTGGCTCTTTTTTCAAATTATTCTCAAAAACCTTCTCTAAAAATGGAGAAAATCCGAGAAAAGATAAAGGTTTTCAAATTTAAAAAACTATCAAAAAAATGATTATTTAAATAATAATTTCTCTTACTTCCCATCAAGTTTTAGAGAATTCTTTAAACTTGGAGTTTTTTTCTTGTTTTTTCTATTTTAAAGAACTAGATAGAGAAATTATTGAAGACAAATAGAGAACAAAACCCCTACTTTCTCTATTTTAGAGAAGCTGTTGAAGATGCTCTAAGCAACTAGCAGATCTAGAATCATCTCCAATGATGTAATTTTTTAAAGGATTGGGTATTGGCGTATTGCACATGTACTACTTATTAAATTTACATAACTATTAATTTTTATATATATTAATATTAAAACTTATTTTTTGATATTTTAATGTATTGTTAATACTAATACAAATTTATATATGCATAATCAGTACCATAATTAAATATAATATTTATATTATTAAAATGCTATATGCTAGAATAAAGGAAAATTGACTCAAATAGATATTTTAACAATTAAAATGGTCTTAACCATTTTTCTTTTGGTTTTGGATAAATATCATTGCTTCCATAATATATAGGTCCATAATTACGGACCTAACTCAAAAACACAAAACAAATCCGATTCTGGTCGATTTTTCTAAAAAAATGGACTCAGATTCGCAATTGTAGACCAAAGTCCGCAATATACATTTTCTTTTTAAATGAAAATCGACCATATTCGTATTTTTTGGTGTTTTTGAGCTAGACCTGCAATTACGGACCTATATATTGCCGAGGTAGAGACATTATGTCCCACACCAAAGGCCACAAGGGATCCTAGCTCGCCATTGCATTGTTGTCAAGTAATAATAATTATTAAAAAAAAAGTAAATACTAGTATACTAGATACTAAATTTTGGCAGAATCATTTATGGCTGATGAATGGTTGGTATAAATTTTCTTATTTGAAAACATATGTATAGATGTGATGTGAGGTGGAGAAATGTGAAGATGAGTTTGTTTGTTTGTTTGAAATAATTAATTGTGATGGTGTAGGTGTAGGTGTAGGTGTAGGTGTAGGTTTGGAATTGGATTGTTGAGGTGTTGATGTTTTTGTCATGCTTGCTTTTGTTGTATTAATGGATGAAGAAGGTATGATATGTATTAATGTAATGTAATGTAATGTATGGGAAGGGTGGAATGTAAACAATCCATTAACATTTGGTTTGTTTGTGGGTCTCTACTTTTATTTAAGGGAAATTAATTAAAATACCCAAAGTTTGATCAACTGTTATCAAAATACCCAAAAAAAAATTCATTTTGCAAAAATACCCAAAATACCCGCGATGGATCCCGCGATCGCGGGCTAGGGCTGACGTGGCACGTATTTTGGCCCCAAATGCCCCGCGAAGCCCCTAAACTTTGGCCGCAGTGCACTTTTGGTCCCTGTCCGCGATCGCAGCCCGCGATGGGCCAAAATTTACAGTTTTGGTCCCTGAAAATTTACACTTTTGGTCCCTGAAAATTTACACTTTCAGCCCCTGTACTTAGACGAATCTTGCATGCTTTTACTGTTTTTTTCCACAATTATTGTACTTTGAAGACCGATTTGTGGTTGAAATTCATTTGCATGTTTGAGATTTCATCCATAAATATCAGTAGTATGCAATTCACAATTCACACTTCCTCTTGCTTTCTTTCTTGATTTCTCTCTTGCTTTCTTTCTTTGAATTGATTTCTCTCTTCTCTCATTTCATCCACAAATGGCATCGTCATCAAACCCTAAGTCTACTCCTGAAAAAATGCCACCTCAAATCGAGGTCGCCATAGCAAAAAAGGAAAAGGAGATAGATGAACTAACAGAAGAGTGGAAAAAAATGATGGACAGGAAGGCAGTCCATTTGAGAAAGATCGAAGAGGAAGACATAGAGATCAAAAGGATGAAAGGGGATATAAAAGCTCGGGAGGCTCGTGTTCGTCGAGAACAAGAAGCAATTCACCATATTCTGCAAGACTTCGCAATTATTCAAGCGAAGGTAAACGAGAAGCAAGCTTGGATTGATGAAACTAAATCAATTTTTAAGTAGGTGGTGGTTATATTTTTTTTTGTTTTGTATTTTTTTACTGTGTTGTTATTTGTATTTTTTTTACTGTGTTGTTGTTTTGTATTTTTTGTTGTTGTTAATTTCTCTGAAAAGTAGTTTTTAAGCCACTGAACCACGGTTAGGTTGGATACATCATGCAAGGTCAAGTCAGAGGTTACCTCATTCGTGGGCCTACTTCTCTTGTAGAATATATGACAACCCTCAACTCATTTGCTAAAGTGTGTGCGGGTTGTGGTACACAATGGCCATACGTGGTTGCAAAAGCAGAAGCCGTTGAAGAAGGGTCAGAAAGATTGAAGATGAAGAGCTTGTTGGATGGAATACAAACTAGCTGTGTTATCAATGTTCATTTAGAAGCATATGTATGTGTGTGTATATATATAATATGAAATGAGATTTTGACAAGTTGGTATCACTGGACTCATTTAAGAATTGTGAAAATGGGTATTTGACGAATGATGATTCATGTGTGTTTGGAGCTGAAGTGTTTTAAACACACATGAATCATCATTCGCCAAATACCCATTTTCACAATTCTTAAATGAGTCCAGTGATACCAACTTGTCAAAACCCCATTTATAAACAATTCTACCTTCTCCTATTGCCATTCACGATATCTATAAACACATTCAAATAATAATAATTTAAAACGATTTAATGAATTAGTTAATATATGATTATTATGTTAATGCGATAGGAGTGTAAAACAAAATTGAAAAAAAATATGAGATGTACCATAAATTAAATAATTAACTATAATGGTGTAATTTGTTAAAATTAAAACGTATCTAATATGAATATATAAACAGACATGTGTACTCAGAGTTAACGTTCTGAAAACGTGGGTTTCGTCATCAGCAACTCCAGCAGTACGCCATTCGTGTGGTTGTGGTGATGGTGGTGGTGGTGGTGGTTGTTGTTGTTGAGAATCAGGCTGCTCTATTTGGAGGTCTCCGTCGTCGTCACCCTCCTCGTCACCGTCGTCGTCACCGTCGGATACGCCGGGATACACAAAGAGTAATGGGGGTCTTTCTGAATCGACTGCAAGGTGCAGAAAAGTAGAGATATCCCCATCGTTGGATAAATCCACAAATGACCCATCGCCATTTTTAAACACTAACTTGCAAATATCAGAAGAGTTGATTCCACATTTTTGTATGGCGTATGCAACAAACTTCTGATAAGTATAGTTTACTGACACTTTTACACCATGCTTAGATTTATAAGCAAAATTCCACTCATTGTTATCTTGCACCCATTCACCATCAAAACAGAAATATAGCTTAGCTTTTGCAACAGATGAACTCATTTTTTCAGTAGTATCTCAAACACAAAATATTGCAGAAAGAAATATTGCAACAATGAAATCGTTGTGTGAGAATTATGGCTTTAATTTTACGTCTATTTATGAATGAAACAACCAATATATCAGAAAACCAATCTCTCATTTCATCCACAAACTGATATTCCAAAAACATTGATTTAACATTGATTGAAACATGCAATTGAATTTCAACCACAAATCGGTCTTTAAATTGCAATAATTGTGGAAAAAAACAGTAAAACCATCAAGATTCGTCTAAGTATAGGGGCTGAAAGTGTAAATTTTCAGGGACCAAAAGTTGAAAATTTCAGGGACCAAAACTGTAAATTTTGGCCCATCGCGGGCCATCGCGGGCTGCGATCACGGGCAGGGACCAAAAGTGCACCGCGGCCAAAGTTTAGGGGCTTCGCGGGGCATTTGTGCCCAAAATACGTGCCACGTCAGCGTATCCCGCGATCGTGGGACCCCATCGCGGATATTTTGGGTATTTTTGCAAAATTGAAAATTTTTAGGATATTTTGATAACAGTTGGTTTGACTTTGGGTATTTTAATTAATTTCCCTTTATTTAATGGTCCATCCTTGGGGTTTGTTATTTTTTGCCGTTTAATATCCTTACAAAACCACGCCTTCACCTTCTTCATCTATTAATTACTATTACTACTACTTCCATTTCTCATCCCTACAAAACTTATAATTAACATTTCCTTTTTCCTAAATGGTATATATAAACAATTGCATTAAATTCTTTTTCTTTTTCTTTTTCTTTTTCTTTTTGAACTTGAAATAATCTCTTGACTTTATGTAACAGAATTATTTGATCTTGTCACACATTTAATTTAAAACAAGATAAAAGAGTAAATTATGTTTTTAGTCCCTGTGGTTTATTGAAATTTTCTATTTTTATCCTAAATTACAAACCATAAGAATATGTTTAACAAACCATGGGGACGAAAAATCGTAATTTACTCCAAGATAAAGAGTAAATAACAGTGATGGTGCCTGTAGTTTCTTTAATATTTAGATTTAGTCCCTAAAGTTAAGGATCTTTTTGATGAACATTAAATAAAAATGTAGATAGAGGGTTGATTGATTTACCAAATATTGTAATTGTAAAAGGTTTTTAATGGAGTAAAAATGGAGTCCTATTCCTATTTAATTTGAGTGCTGGAAAGGAAAGCAACAGCAAGCAGGTAATGGAGTCGCCCTTCAAGCCAGAGATTCTGAAAGGCAAGGTAGCCCTTTTGACCGGAGGAGCTTCCGGCATCGGCTTCGAGATTTCCACTCAGTTCGGTAAACATGGCGCTTCCATCGCTATCATGGGCCGTCGCAAAACCATCGTTGACTCTGCTGTCTCCTCCCTTCACTCTCTCGGAATTCCGGTACTTCCTCTCTCTCTCTCTCTCCCTCTCTAGATTAGGTCGTTTCTCGTGTTGCAAATTCATCTACTATATTCGACATTTTGAAGAGTTATTTAAATTTGAAGAAATTTACACATCCTCTCTCTCTCTTTCTCAATTTTGAAGAATATGTTTGGAGCAAAAAAAAGTCCAAACTTTTTATGTTCTCCATTTTAAAGAAGCTGTTGGAAACAATCTAATGCAAAATTTTGAGGAACCAATTTTTAGAGGACGAAGCTAATAAACAACTTTATATTCCAAATATTTAACGTCCGTTTATGTTTTTTCTCCCAAATAATTCAAAATCAAACTTTTTTATTTGTCACATTTTTGGGATATCGATTTGATCCATTAAAATATCTTTAGCTATACTCATTTTCATAACCCCCGTACGGCTTTTCAAAACTGTTCATGTAATTTGTTGTTTGTAATTATGTTCGTCTTTAATCTTTAAATATTGTATTTTTGGTCGTTGTGGTTTTGATTGCATTTCATTTTTCGTCCTTGAGGGTGACGAAATTAGAAAGTTCGATTAGTTAGGGGTAATATGACCATTTTAACATGTTTTCATTTTTATTAGATATTTATATCATTGTACAAGCTATTAAAGATTTAGTAATTTGTACTAAACGAAAAGGTTAAAGAAAACGGAAAGGGAATGGGAATTGTTTAGACTATGTTTTTTTTTATAAAAGCTTTAATTATTGTACTAAAACTTTAATAACTTGTATAATGATATAAATATTTTATTAAAAATGAAAAAAAATTACAAAAACCATATTAGCTTCGAGTTTAACGGATTTTCTAACTTTGTTAGTTTTAGAGACAAAAAGCAAAATAAAATGAAAACTACAATAACTAAAAGACAATATTTAAAGATCAGAAACTAAATTAATAGAAACAACAAACTACAGGGGCAAAATTAGTAGTTTACATTAAAGAAATAAAAGAGAATTACCTTTGTTTAGCTTATTTTCCAAAAAACCATGAATTTGAGCATCAAATCTTTTTAATAAAAAAAATATTAAAATTTAGTTTCTAAAAATAAAAACACAATATATTGGTCTATTAAAATGGAATTAAAGAAATCATATATTTTCATTTTGATGTAATATGTTTTAGATATTTCATTCATGATATAAAGGCCCTAGATAAGGATGAAGATAGGAAGAAAGAAAAGATGGTAGCAAGGGGGAGTGTTTGTTTCTTGAAGAAGCCAAGAGTCAATCAACACCCCTTCTTTTATTTTATATGTTAATATTATACTTCTTGTTTTTCTTTTTGTCCTTTGGACTATGTTACAAAACTCATCCTTTGGATTCTATCTCATGTTATAGTTTTGTTAGTATTCCATTGTGTGCAAGTTTTTGACAAAACAACACACATAACTTCGTTTTAAAAGTCGTGTCATGATGATCATGTTCGACACTCACGCTATGTTCGACGCTGTAGCAGTTGTTTAAGCCTTTAAGGTGAAAGGTGTGCCATGACGTCTTGCAACACATTACGATGCAAGTTTTTCAAACGCATCATTGGACCTTTTTTCATAGAAGTTTTATGTATTTTATAATTTTTACGTTGTTATGAGTTCTTGACATAATATTTTTCGTTAGTTATATATATGATAAATGTGTGTCCTTAGTGGATAATGACTAACACATAAAGTGTTTGTGGAAGGGAGTTGAATACAAACACAACAAATTTTTATGTTTTAATTATGTATATTTTATAAAAAACAAATAATTACAGACTTGTTGCGAAAACTAGAAATGTAAGACATGTCCTAAATAATCTGGCTGGAGACATATTTGCTCACAAGAAGATACCGAACGTTTAGAAGAAAATACTCTATCGGGTCTGAAGACTAAGATAATTTTCAGATATTGACGTCCATTTGCCTAAGAAACTAACACTTCTTATTTTTTTGTAAAACGGGTGATTTGCAAAATTGACAAAGGTCGCCTTTTAGAGACACTAACGCATTAAATGTTGTGTGCCAACTTTAACATGTCTCTTCATCTGATTTGTTGATCAGTACATTTATACTCTTCATTTCAGTATTTGGATATCTTAAAGATATAAAGTAGACATTTGTTGCTCCAACTCGTTCTTTTGTACATAGTAGAGTGAACCATAAAGGAAGCATGTCACTATTAAAATGCTACTTTAGAACTTACTTTGACTGACATGTTTCCCATACTAGGACATGGGTTGGTGGTAGTTGGCGAGCCATCCAAATTGTCTTGTCAAAACAATATTTGTCAAAGTATCGTTCTTATCCGGTACTTGTCTACAATCAGCTAGATGAATCCAATCCCCTTTGGCGTCGATCTAGGCTTTACTTTCTGAAGGCATTTTGCTTGGACCAATATTGAATACAAGAATAAGACTTTTATAACTGAAATCCTATTATGATCTTTTGTCTGAAATATAAGACATATTTCGGATCTTAGGTAAATCATATTACATAGAATCAAATCCTCAATGTCTTTCGGATCCCATATAATCGGATCCTTAATACCTTTCGGATTCTAGCCTTAATAAACATTGATCAGACTTGCATTATATTTCAAATTTTGACATAAATCCTAAAAAAATTATAAGGGGGTGTTTACTTTTGACTTATTGGGCTTAATGGCTTAACGAGCTTATTCACACAGACATTTTAGACTGTTTACTTAGAGCTTAATGGGAAAAATTGTTGGTGATTTTAGTGAAATCATCGGTCCATTTTGTGTAGTTGGATTCACAAAGGTAATAATGGGGTTGTTAGCTAAGCTATAACATGAGTTAGGAGGTGTGGAGTGCACACTCGTGTAAGCTAACTAGAACCCGGGATTGTTGGACGGTTAAAATCGACAAGTTACAAAGTGGTTTCATGAGCTGGGCGTCGGGGCCACTTGTGGCGCTACTTATCTAGCGCGGGAAGTAGCGTCGGGCTATGGAATGTTGCCCGCACCCCTTTTAGCGCTACTTATCTAGCACGGGAAGTAGCGCCGGGCTCTGGAATGTTGCCCGCGCCCCTTTTGGCGCTACTTATCTAGCGCGGGAAGTAGCGCCGGCGTCAGGGAATCTTTCTCACTTTGTAACTCTCAATTTTTGTAACCGATGTCATTAAGTCCACAATCAAATCTCATTAAATGAGAGATTATTTCTTGATTCAATACAGTGTAGGTTACGATTCTCTAAAGGTGTATAAGTATGAATCGATTAGTGCCTTAATCGAGACACCGAAACAAAGAGATTATCCCCTAGAGAATTTCGTGATACCCAGGCATATAGGGTCGAAATATCTCTTACGGAAAGCGAGCTCTCACGCGATCTCTGCGTTTATCCAAGCTATTCTACATCACTTTCTCTCTCAACTTTTCGAATTCCTCCAACAATCGTAAGAGATATTTGCTTATCACGAGAGAGATGACGAATGATCAGTCCGTGAGAGACATGACTTCCAAGTTCACAAAACTTGAGAAGTTTGAAGGCGTAGATTTCCGTAGATGGCAGAAGAAGATGCATTTCTTGCTGACGACGTTGAAGGCCGTGTACGTGCTGAGCACCCCAATGCCGGAGGTGATGGAGAACGAGACATTGGAGGTGACCCGGCGTCGCGGAAAATGGAAGAACGACGACTACATCTGTCATGGCCACATCTTAAACGGTATGTGTGACTCCCTCTTCGATATCTATCAAAATGTTGAATCCACCAAAGAGCTATGGGACTCTCTCGAGTCCAAATACATGGCGGATGATGCTTCTAGTAAGAAGTTCCTGGTTTGTAATTTCAACAATTACAAGATGGTGGACTCAAGGCCGGTGATGGAGCAATACAATGAGCTCCTTCGCATTTTAGGCCAATATGCTCAACACAATATGAAGATGGACGAATCCATCTCCGTATCGAGCATAATTGATAAATTGCCTCCCTCTTGGAAAGACTTTAAACACATGTTGAAACATAAGAAGGAAGAGTTGTCTCTTGTGCAACTCGGTAGTCACTTGCGCATAGAGAAATCTCTTCGGGCGCAAGAGGCTGAGAAACCTAAAGTAAATGAGGTTTCTGCACCTTCGGTGAACATGGTGGAAGAGGGAAAGACTAATAATTTCAAGGGAAAACAAAAGTTCAACGAAGCCAAGAAAGGGTCCAACAAGAAGGTTAAATTAACCTGTTGGACATGTGGGATGACCGGCCATCTCAAGAGGGATTGTCAGGTTGTCAAGAACAAGAATGGTGCAAGCGCAAGTGGTAGTGGGCAAGGATCCAAGGATCAAAACCCACGGCAAGGTCATTTTTTTGGACTTTGGTTTTAATTCAAATTTGAATTATGTTCCACTAATATCTGAATCATTTTATGTGCAAGATGATGATATTGCTTGGTGGATTGACTCGGGTGCTACAAGTCATGTGTGCAAAGATCGCCATTGGTTCACCTCTATGGAACCGGTTGAAGACGGATCAATGATACACATGGGGAACGAGTCGAGTGCTACCATTCTTGGAAGAGGCTTAGTTAGGCTAGAATCTAGTCCTGGCAAAGTAGTTGAATTTTTAATGTTTTATATGTACCACGAATTCGAAAGAATTTGGTTTCCGGTAGCATATTGAATAAGTTAGGGTATAGGCAATTTTGTGAGACCGACAAGTTTATCTTGTCAAAGATTGGCTCTTTTGTAGGATTTGGTTTTATGTTGAATAACATGTTTAAGTTAAATTTGAATGAAAGAATTTGTTTCAAATTTTGTTTATGATGCAATTGAATTACCTTATGTTGCTTTATAAATTGCTTTATGATACAAATGAATGTTGTGTTTAAAATTCTATGTATATTGCAAACGAATTTTGTTTAAAAAATTATGTTTATGTGGCAAGTGAATTTTGTGTTTAAAATTATGTTTTGTTACATATGAATTTTGTCTAAATTCTGTTTATGTTACATATGAATTTTGTTTACATTCTGTTTTGTTGCAAATGAATTTTGTGTTTAAAATTCTGTTTTGTTGCAAATGAATTTTGTGTTTAAAATTCTGTTTATGTTCCATATGAATTTTGTCTAAATTCTGTTTATGTTACATATGAATTTTGTTTAAATTCTGTTTACATTGCAAATGAATTTTGTGTTTAAAATTCTGTTTTGTTGCAAGTGAATTTTTGTTTAAATATTCTGTTTAAGTTACTTTATGAATTGTTTGATGGATTTTGGGGTGAAGCCATGTTAATGGCTTGTTTCTTGTTGAATCGAGTTCCCAATAAAAGGAACAAGATTACCCCGTATGAACTTTGGTTCAAAGGCCTAACTTGAGTTTTATTCAAGTTTGGGGCTGTCGAGCGGTTGTTCGATTACCCGAACCCAAAAGGAAGACTTTGGGTGATACATCTTTGTTGGATATGCTAAGCATTCCAAAGCTTATAGGTTCTATGTTATTGAACCTAATGATTCTATAGCGATTCACACCGTTATAGAATCAAGAGATGTAATTTTGATGAGACTAGATTTTCTTCAATGTCGAGGCCAAAGGACATAGTTCCAGTACTAGTGAAACTAGTGAGATTGAAGAACAAGCAATTGTTCCAACCGAATCTCCGATGCTTCGAAGGAGCAAAAGAGGAAGGATTGAAAAATCCTTTGGTCCCGATTTCCAAGTATACTTGGTAGAGGGGTCAAGAGATGAGATTGGATCCCAATTCCTTTACTGTTATAGTGTTGAGGAGGATCCAAAATCAGTTGATGAGGCTATGAAGTCTCAAGACATTGCTTTCTGGAAGGAAGCAATACATGATGAGATGGACTCCATCATGGGGAATAATACTTGGGTATTATCGGACTTGCCACCGGGTTGCAAACCTTTGGGTTGCAAGTGGATCTTCAAAAGGAAGATGAAAGCGGATGGGTCAATCGACAAGTTCAAGGCTCGATTAGTGATCCAAGGATTTAGGCAACGGGAAGGCATAGATTATTTTGTTACTTATGCCCCGGTTGCAAGAATCTCCATGATTAAATTTTTGCTATTCACAATTTAGTGATTCACCAAATGGATGTCAAAATGACATTCTTGAATGGTGATTTGGAGGAGGAAGTTTACATGAAACAACCGGAAGGTTTTGTTATGCCCGGGATGGAGCATAAGGCATGTAAAACTTGGAATGTCATATGTCGGGTTTCCTTCAAGTTTGGAGGGATATTCGGATGCAAGTTGGATTACCAATTTGGAAGACCACTCTTCTACGAGTGGTTGGGTGTACTTGCTTGGGGGAGGTTCCATCTCATGGGCTTCCAAGAAGCAAACTTGCATCACGAGTTCGACTATGGAGTCGAAATTTGTGGCGTTAGCCGCTGCCGGTAAAGAGGCGGAATGGCTAAGAATTTTTGGTCCATGAAATTCCATTATGGCCGAAACCAATATCACCAATTTCTACCCGTCGTGATAGTGAGGCTACTTTGGCTAAAGCTTATAGCCAAATGTATAATGGCAAGTCTAGACACTTAGGTGTTAGACATAGCATGATTCGCGAGGTAATCACGAATGGGGTGATTTCGGTTGAGTTTGTTCGGTCGCAACAAAATCTAGCGGACCACTTGACGAAGGGGTTAGCTAGGGACTTGGTTCACAAGTCGGTAATAGGGATGGGATTAAAGTCCATCTAAATCTCTAACGGCGAGATACCCAATTCCCTTCTAATACAACGTTAGAAGCTGAATTCAATGGGAAAGCTCACCCTAAGAGATTGGAGCACAAGACGGTCATCCCAAGGTGTGTGCTCGGTACTGCAAGTGAAGGAGGTAATTGTTCTTTTGTAAAAATGCATGTGCAGGTGCATGAGGAAAAGAACTACCTATATGAGTGGGAAGTGTGGCCGCTTCAAGAAGCTTGGACTTGGCTTTGATGCACTCACGAATGGATAAGGACACATGGCCTGTATAGTGTCAAGTTTATACGTTAGAGAGTCTTTTAATTCATGTGTATGTTATTTTCTGGTACTCAAATGGGTTGACGGGTTCAATCCATAGGACACCCGGATTCTCGAGTATTTGAAATGTGTAATGTACTAAGATGGAAATTCAATCTTTTAGATATTTTCATTTATGCATGAGTTTGTTTACCTGTATTGTAATTTTATTTTGTGAATCAAGGATTGCACTAAAATGGGGGAGGAATGTTGGTGATTTTAGTGAAATCATCGGTCCATTTTGTGTAGTTGGATTCACAAAAGTAATAATGGGGTTGTTAGCTAAGCTATAACATGAGTTAGGAGGTGTGGAGTGCACACTCGTGTAAGCTAACTAGAACCCGGGATTGTTGGACGGTTAAAATCGACAAGTTACAAAGTGGTTTCATGAGCTGGGCGCCGGGGCCACTTGTGGCGCTACTTATCTAGCGCGGGAAGTAGCGCCGGGCTCTGGAATGTTGCCCGCGCCCCTTTTGGGGCTACTTATCTAGCACGGGAAGTAGCGCCGGGCTCTGGAATGTTGCCCGCGCCCCTTTTGGCGCTACTTATCTAGCGCGGGAAGTAGCGCCGGCGTCAGGGAATCTTTCTCACTTTGTAACTCTCAATTTTTGTAACCGACGCCATTAAGTCCACAATCAAATCTCATTAAATGAGAGATTATTTCTTGATTCAATACAGTGTAGGTTACAATTCTCTAAAGGTGTATAAGTATGAATCGATTAGTGCCTTAATCGAGACACCGAAACAAATAGATTATCCCCTAGAGAATTTCGTGATACCCAGACATATAGGGTCGAAATATCTCTTACGGAAAGCGAGCTCTCACGCGATCTCTGCGTTTATCCAAGCTATTCTACATCACTTTCTCTCTCAACTTTTTGAATTCCTCCAACAAAAATATCAACTTAATCACAATTACTGTCCTTGTTATTAACTGAACGATAGTAATGTTATGGATATGTAATGTGTTGGTATTGTCAATGTGTTGGTAAGGATATTGGAATTTGAATCAACGGTAATGTTTTGGTATTGCTAATGTGTTGGTAAGGATGGTTGTAATGTCAACCCATATTTTGTCAATGTGTTGTTATGTCAATGTACCATTTTGTGCACTTGTTAACCTGTTTATTGTTATGCACAAACATGCAGTGTAATGTCAACACAGTTTTCAACCATTTCAATATATTGTCTCAAACAGAAACCAGTTAAACACTAGGTGTCATTTTCATTGATTCTAATACATCTATTACTGATAGACGAGTTTACACCCCCCCTAATCTAACCGCAAGTGTACGGGTCGAATCAAGTAATAGTACTGAAAGTACGAGTATCGAACCAAGGGAACTAGGAACTGAGTATCACAATTACTATCCTTGTTATTAACTGAACGATCGAATTTTAGGGTTGTTGTGTAGTAATTATTAACTGCAATTAAAGAAAACACAATTGACTAAAAGGCTTGAAAAAGGTGTTTATAGGGAAAAGGGTCGAGGGTTGGAATTCCTATTGCCGTTCCTTCAATGAACACTATACCCGAACGAATATTACTGGTTCTTCGTATGAAACCTAAGTCTTGAAAACTCACAGTTATTCTTTCTCAAACAACAACGGATCTTATTGTTAGTCCCAGATGGCTATAACAAGTATTGTAGAAGGGGGGGGGGGGAGTTGAATACAATACTCAAAATTTTCACAATTTTAATTCTATTATTGAAAAATCTTCAACAAAAATTACACATAGAAAACTAAAGACTGTTGCGGAAAAGAACAGATAAACTATTCTAACAATCTTTCACAAAGAATACTAAACAAAACAACTAAGAACACTTAGAACAAAGCTATGAATTTTTTAAGCAATATGGAGATTTCTTGCACTGAGAGAGATTTCCAGAAAGCGTGGTTTGGATGGGAGCCTTTTACTTCCTTTTATAGTGAGATGAGCATTAAATGCTTGGTACACATGTCTTCAGGGGACTTGCTTCGTACCAGTGGACTTCTGAAAAGTTGATATGTCATAATCACCTTTTCCTTGGTACAAGGAATAGAACCCATGCTGAAAGGGACCTTATCTAAAAATAGATAAGATGACAAAAAGTCACTTTTACCTGGCAATAGATATTGTCCCAAAATAAATGACCTTCTTGATGTGTATTCCAAGACAATTACACCGATGAAGTTTCACCGATATAATTGACTTAGGTCTTTTAAGCAATCTTCAAAGAAAACAATTTACACAAAGATCCCACCAATTTGAGCATCCTTATCGGTGGGATAAATCTGGCCGACGTGTGAACACAATTGGTGGGAAGGACGTCCACCGATGTGTGAAGACACAATCGGTGGGGATGATGTCCACCGATGTGTGAAGACACAATCGGTGGATAGGATGTCCACCGATGTGTGAAGACACAATCGGTGGACAATGACTTGTATGTATCTTGAGAAGAGTCTTCTTATTTCCACAATGAGAATATCTTCAAGCTTGGTTTCGGTTGATCTTCGACTTCACCGAACAGTTGCTATCTTGTACAAGTCATTTAAAAGAACCATGTTAAATATTCTAAGCAAGATATGGGGAAGAACATCGGTGAGTCAATTTCAAATCTTGGTGACCCAACAATCTCCCCCTATTTGAATTTGAGCTCTATCCTTAGAATATTTAAGAGTAACTGAAAGTAAAATGCATTTTGACCCTTTTTTACTCTTTTTGTGTTCTTTTCACATAGACCATTCTTTTTGTTCTTTTTGGTCTTTTTTCTTTTGTATGAGTATACTATATACAATATTTACAAGTAAGAAAATATAACTATGTGCAACAAGGAAATTCAAATAGAATAGAAATACTTGTATTACCGAAATTTTCATACATTGGACTGTTGGAGAATGAAGAAAATCTTACAAGTACTTAGAAAAATGAAAATGAAAACACACAGATCATTTTCTCATTTTCTGTCGGCGCTTGATCTCGGCAAGGATGTTCTGGTAGAGAGGATGTGCTTCGGGGATGTTAGGCATCAGATTGGATATGCCTTCAAGAAGTATGATGTCGGCCAAGGGGATTTGAGAGAACCTGAAGAAACGTCGGTGTCCGAATCCATCATTGAAGTATAATCCAGGAATCGGTGAGAAGCTTATCGTAGTTGAGGGATAAGTGGTTGAAGTGGGAAGAGACAAATTTAAATTTTCCACATAGGGAATCCTTCCTTTCTTTGCCAAGTCTTTGAAGATGTTATCGGGGACTTTTTGGTTCTTTGTATTCGGGAGGCGGATGTCTTCCTTGAGGGATTGAAGTTTGGCTCTATCATCGGTGGAGAGGACGATGTTATGTTTCTTCTTCACTTCTTTCATTTTATCCATCAAGCCTTCAATGTAATCGACGAATACATCTTTCTTTGGATTAATGCTCTTCACTAGAAGTTTAGAGAGTTCAAACCATTCGGAGAGGCCGAATTGTTTCAAGTGGAAATCTCTTATACTTCTTGGCACACCTTCATCTCTTTCAATGATCAGTCTAATGTCGGCAGGATTGGCTTTAGAAGTGGCAATTTTGATATCAGTGATTGGAGACCTGTTGGTTCGGTAGTGCATTGCCTTTTTGTACCAAGAAATTTCCTCATCCTTTTCTTCCTGAAGAGCACTCAGTGCCGATTTCTGAGTTTTGATGGCATCGGTAGATTTTACTTTTGCTGCTTCTTCCTTGGCAGCTTTCAGAGAAAGAGCTTGAGATTCATCCAAAGCTTTCTGAACAAGTCTAGCCTCCTCAATTTCTTGAGGAGATAGACCGAGATCGGTGGTAGTTGCTTGAGATGGAGGCTTGAGTTTTAGTGTTTGGGCACCCTCAGGTCGGTCCCCATACTTAGCCAATTCCTTCTTCTTCTTTTCTTATTTTGCCAATTCTTCGGCCGAGATGAATTTCTTGCCTTTGTCTTTGGGGGCCTTGCTAGCTTGCTCCCCCTCAGAAGACGCATGGATTTTCTCCCCCTCAACTGTTGCATAAGTTGTCTCCACCGATGGTGATTTCGGTGGTGGTGAAGAATTCGGTGGTGAGGAAGTTTTCGGTGGAGACTTTTGTGGAGTAACTTTTGGCGAAGATCTCTCCACCGATTGTTGAGGAGAAGGAGAAGAAGAAGTACCAAAAGGTTTCGGTGGAGTACCTGTAAGATCGGTGGCTTTCTTTGAAATGCGGATGTGTGATTGATCAGTGGGATGAGAAGGCTGATTGCTGTTTGTTCGTTTGACCGAAGGCAATTTCGGTGGTGGTTCAGATTTCTCCCCCTCAGCAGCAGCTGCCTCAGTCTTAACTGTTAAACCCAAGAGAGTAAATACCTTATCAAGTTTTAAGTGTAGAAGTTTGATGCTGGCAGGATTAATGCTTGTTAAGGTAAAGTCACCCAGATCCAGATCCCAATCCAGGCTTTTCTCAAGGAGATCAATCTTTTGATGAAGTGATTCAAGAGATTCATAGAGACGGGTCCAAAGATTATGATGCCGACGGGCCTCACTGTGAAGACGGAAGAGCTCAACATCCTTAACTGTCGTGGATGCCTTGAATGCACCGAATGACACTGCAAGGTCGGAGTGCGAGGTGGTCAAATATTCCACCTTGTTGGATAATAATGCCAAGTTGTCAGAGATCGGTCGAAGAGCTTCACGAAGAGCATCTGCCAAGATCTGTGGTTGCCGAGACTCGAGTACAGATACCCGATCATTGTTTTGAGCTATGAAAGAGACCGTGGCTTGTTTAAGCGATTCGAATTGAGTACCAACTAATCTGCACTGACGAGCACTTTCTTGAACCTCCTCTATTAATTCACTCGATAGCCGAATACTTGTAATGGGAGGAGCACGATCTTCGTGTAATTGAAATCGGGGATCTTGTGGTGGTAACCTGGAATGAGGTAGTATTCGCTCCTCAATAAAATTTGAGGAGGTTGGCTGAGCCCATGAAGGTTCGGGGTAAAGAAACCTTTGTCGGGGAGAGGGTGGCATCGGTGGGGGAAAGGGTGGTCGGTGGGGTGATTTAATGGGGGATCGGTGAGGTGAAGTAATTGGTGTTGTAATCTTCGGTGGGGGGGATTGGTGAGGCGAAGTAACCGGTGTTGTAATTTTCGGTGGAGATGGTGGATCGGTGATAATGGTCTCGTCGGTGGGAATCGTGGTTCGGGGAGAACCGGTGTCTTCTAGTAGAAACTCAAAGAAGTCCCTTGGGGGGGATTTTTGTGTGGGGGAACCCTCAGCGAGTTGTGCATCATCGATCTCATAGAGATCGGGTGAAAGGCTGTGCAGTGAAAAGTCGGAACCCTCGAGGGGAGAGACCCCGAGGTCATCTCCACCACCCAAAGAAGCGAGTGGGGAGGTACGATGTGGTTCCTCCAAATGTACAACTGAAGCCTGTGGAGAGGTAGCAGAGGAGTCGGTGAGGGTGATAACGGATTCCCTTGGCCCGGAGGGGTGAAGTTCAACAACCGGCGATTTTTTAGAATCGACAGTTGGCTTAGACGGTTGGACCGAAGGCTTTCGAGACCTCTTTAAAGGAGATCTCGAAGGGGATGTTAAGTGCCTCCGCTTATGAGATGGGATGTGAACCGGGGAAGCCTCCGAGGGATCTCTCAGTGGCGTGGTTCGAGAAGCGGGTGCGGAGGTGTCGGTGGCCTTACGTTGTTTCTTTTTAGCACCACCCGACGTCACTCGAGGACGGGGAGAAGGGGCCACTACAACTTGGGGTTCCGCGGGAACTTCCGGGTGTTGAAACCCGGGAGCTTCCGCCTCACCCCAGTGAAGATCGGGAGATATAGAGAAAGAAATCATACCTTGGCGTAGAGGAAGATCAGTAGCGAGGCGGCCAATGTTGAGTGTCTTTTGGCCAACAATGGGAGATGACCAATCGTAGATGAATCGAGGAGATTGAGACTTGCAATCCGCATCCAACGTAGAACCGAGTTTGTGTTTTAGAATCATAGAGATGAAACGAGGGAAAGCAACATGACATCGTTTCGGGTGTTTGATTTCCTCAGTCAGCTCAGTAAAGAAATACTGAGCAAAATCCACATTTCTTTGAAAAATTGTTGCATGGGCTAGTTTGGTAATATAGGAAGGGGATTGGTCTTGACCACTTGTCTTTCTAGAGAGACAATGGATCACGTGTGCAAAGAATAAGTTCCAAACACCACCCATTTTATTGCGAGTGAGAGTACCTGGGCCTTTTGAAGATTTGGAGGTTTGGTCATCAGATTGGTGAACATAGCCAAGGGTACTGATAACTTGTTCAAGAAAGTTATCGATGTGCATGTCTTCATAAGAGGAGAAAGCATCAATCTTGAGGGCACGACGAACGTCATCAACACCGAATGTAAGATCGTGATCACCTTCCTCATCAGTGAGAATAGATGCATGTCTGGCTTCATTGGATGGATCGTACACACAGGTGAGCCAAAAGTTGCCAATGAGCATCTTGCTCATTTTAGGATTACAGGAAAAGGCATGGAGGAGAGGAGATCGAGTCAAGAATTTTATTACCGTGTTGAATTCTGGATGTGCGGGATCGGACTCAAACCTTGCTACGTGATTGCAAGGATTGAACTTCAAATCGGTGAAACAAGTGGGAACCTTCGAAGCAGCCATGAATGAAATGCGAGTTTAGATGAAGAAAGAGAGAAAGAATGGAGTATGGGTAGTTGCAGGTTTCGTAGGAATAAGAATGAGGAAGATGAAGAGCTATATATATAGGAGGTATATGGTCGTGAGTTTGAAAAGAGAGGGAACGGTTATCGAAAGGTTTATGTTTAAGAAAATTTATAAAAAGTAATGATGAGGGTTTTTGAAAAACGTGGCTAAGAATGGCTTAGAATGGGAAGGGTCAGCCATCATACTGACACATAGGGTGATTATGAGTGATGTGAGCATGGGTGCATGGGGAATCGTATGCGATAAGCTTCGAAGAATCGGTGCTAGAAATCGGTGGTGTAACACGTCGGTGGACTTAGATAGAACACACCGATTTGAGGAGGGTGTCGGTGAAAAAGAGAACACCGATGTAGAGGTCGGTGAAGAGAGTGACTTCAGTGGAGATCACCTAAGGAAGCAACCTACCGAATTGAGACTTCGGTGGGGTAAGCAGCACCGATGAGGAAGGCCCAAGAAAGTCGGTGAGTAGATCATACCGAAGAGAGACAAAAAGGGATCGGTGAGATTTGTATACCAATTGGGATTCGGTGAGAAGGGCGATTCCGCAGTCGATTTCGGTGTAGGGTTTAATCACCGACATTGGTACTATCGGTCACCGATACTCAGAGAAATCGGTGAGCTAAATTATTATTATTATTATTATTATTTTTAATGATCTAAATACAACATACCAAGTTCACTTATTAGAAAATTGAACCTGGCTTCATCTAAGGGCTTGGTGAACAAATCGGCGAGCTGAAGGTCGGTGGGAATGAAATGCAGCTCAATGTCACCTTTTGAGATGTGGTCCCTGATAAAATGATATCTGATGTCTATGTGCTTTGATCTGGAATGTAGAACTAGATTATTTGCAATGGCTATTGCACTTGAATTATCACACAAAATTGGGACTTTGGAATAGACTTGAGCATAGTCCCGCAGTTGATTTTTCATCCACAGTATTTGAGCACAGCAACTTCCAGCAGCAACATATTCAGCTTCAGCAGTTGAAGTTGACACTAAGTTTTGTTTCTTGCTGGACCAGCTGACTAATTTTCCACCCAGAAGTTGACAACTTCCTGTTGTACTTTTTCCTGTCAATCTTGGAACCTGCATAGTCTGAATCTGAATACCCAATTAGTTCAAACCCCGAGTCTTTGGGATACCAAAGACCCAGGTGCAAGGTATCTTTTAGGTACCGGAAAATCCATTTAACAGCAACTAAATGAGATTCTTTTGGATTGGCTTGATAACGGGCACATAGACAAGTAGCAAACATAATATCCGGTCTGCTAGCAGTTAAGTAAAGAAGAGAACCAATCATACCTCAATAATTGGTAACATCCACAGATTCACCATTCATATCAGCATGAAGTTTCAAAGGTGGTGCCATGGGAGTTTTCATAGGAGAGCTATCTAAAAAGTTGAATTTCTTCATAAGGTCACGAATATATTTACTTTGATTTATAAAAATCCCTTCTGATGATTGTTTGACCTAAAGGCCTAAAAAGAATGTAAGCTCTCCCATCATACTCATCTCATATTCACTCATCATGAGAGAATCAAACTCATCACATAGTGATTCATCAGTGACACCAAAGATGATGTCATCAACATAGATTTGGACAAGAATGAGATTACCTGAGGTCTTCTTGATAAAGAGAGTGTTGTCAATTTTACCTCTAGAGTATCCATTCTTTAGAAGAAAGTCAGCAAGGGTGTCATACCAAGCACGTGGAGCTTGCTTGAGACCATAGAGAGCCTTGTCAAGTCTGTACACATAGTCTGGATGAGCTGGGTCTTCAAAGCCAGGTGGTTGTTTCACATATACTTCCTCTGCAAGTTCCCCATTAAGGAAGACACTATTGACATCCATCTGAAAGACCCTGAAATTTCGGTAGGAAGCATGAGCCAGAAAGATTCTTATAGCTTCAAGTCTTGCAACAGGGGCAAAAGTTTCATCATAGTCAATGCCTTCTTCCTGTCGGTATCCTTGAGCAACCAGTCTGGCCTTATTTCTGATAACTGTACCTTATTCATCTATTTTATTTCTGAAGATCCATTTGGTTCCAATGATTGTCTTCTTTCGGGGTCTGGGAACTAATCTCCAAACTTTGTTTCTCTCAAATTGAGAAAGCTCTTCTTGCATGGCAGTGATCCAACAGGGATCTGCTAGAGCTTCATCAATCTTCTTAGGTTCAATAAGAGAGAGAAAATTCACATAGAGACAAATATTCCCAACTCCTCTGCGTGTTTGGACACCTGCTTGTTGATCACCAATGATTTGATCTATGGGGTGATCTTTGGTCCATTTAGTGGCAGTAGGTAAAGGTGGTGGAATATTTTGGGTGGAAAAAGTTGATGGAGTGGGATCAGAGGTTCGGTGGAAAGCAGAAATTTCGGTGGTAGGAGTAGGATCGGTGGAGGGCTGTGTATTGGTGGGAGAATGAACATCGGTGGGAGAGTTCATGTCGGTGGGAAGATGGTCAATTTCGGTGGTGGAAGAGGTGTTAGGCACTAAGGAAGGTGACCCAACTTGGTTATTTGAAGTAGATGGATTCAAAGGAATGGAGGATGCATCGGTGGAGTTGACTATGGGAGCATCACCTATGCATGAGGAAATCCATCTGTGTAATTCATCATCATCATTTGAAAGAGATGATGATCTTATATCATCAAATTTGACATGAATGGACTCATCAATGCATTTTCTCCTGAGATTGTACACACGATATGCTTTGGAGGATAGAGAGTATCCAACAAATATTCCTTTTCCTATGTCATTAACTTGAATAGCTTTAGAACCAAAGGATGAGGAGGGAGAAGGAAAACTTAAAGTCCCATTTCTTGAGGTGGAAGCGAATTTGGAAAGATTTCTTGAAGTGTTTTTGAAATGATCCTTCCCAAAGTCTGAGGATTTTCTTTTTAAAGAGAGATCGGTGGAGTTTGTGAGTCTCACAGATCGGGGAAGAAAATCGGTAGGAGAATTCACATCGGTGAGAAACTTAGCTTTTGAAGAGTTGCACATCGGTGGAGTTAGATTTAACTCTTTTGACATACTTTGATTTTGAAAGATCAGGAGGGACATATTCATCAATGGCTAAATCTTTTAGGAGATCATGGATGGGTTTCGAAAAATCATTGGAGTCCTCTTCTTCCATAGATGAAGATTCTTTAGCTTTTATAAACATTCCAAACTTTAAAGCTTCACCTAGATCTAAAGAGTTTAGAGAAATAGAGTCACAAGAACTTGACTCTAAGGCATCATCCCATACATTTGAGGTAGGGTCAAGAGTTTGAGAAGAGATGTCAGAAATGGTTTTTCCATAGCCTAAACCAAATTTGTTATTAACAGAGATTTGATCTTTAAAGATTTGCTCAAGATTCTTTGATGAACATGTCCATTTCCTAACAGTCTCTTGTTCTCTTTTTAATTTCTTAAGAAGTTTGTTCTTCTCTTTTGAAATCACATGATTTATGGTTTTTAGATCCTCAAGCTCAGCTTTGATTTCCTCAAACTTTTCAAGTTTAGACATACAAATTTCAAGTTTAGATGTGAGTTCTTTAACTTGAATAGATTTTCTTTTCTTACCATCCTTGACAGAATAAAAGTATTTGGTTAAAGATTCATAAGCATCAATCTTTTCACTGTCAGTCATATCAATAAAAGGATGTACCTGAGAGTATGATATCGAGCACCCAGTTGACACCAAAGCCATTGGAGAGGTAGCTTTTTCAGAATCTTCCACATCTTCTGAGATGGCCATAAAGCACTTGTTGGGAGAGTTGTTGTCACTGTCAGATGTCTCTTATTCCCAATCATGTATTTCGGCCATGAGGCCCTTTCCTTTTCTAAGGAGACCCTCATTTCTTTCCTTTTCTTTCTTGTATTTGGCTTTGTACTTCTCAGCCCTTTCTTGATGATCTTTGGTCGAGGATTGAGTATCTTTCTTGGCAAGGTTTGATTTGAAAGAGTTATTTTTGGGTTTTTCATACTTGGAGGAAAACTTGTCAGAAGATGAATTTCTAGAGTTCATCACACGCTTACTTCTACACTCAGCTGCGAAGTGTCCTTTCTTTCCACAGTTAAAACATTCCTCATTTGTTTTATCAGACGAGGGAATTTTTGTAGAAGAGAAGGGTTTTCTGAAAGATTTGGATTTGTTCGAAAAACGAGATTTGTTTTTGAAACCAGCTAACATGGCTATTTCATCAGACAACTGCTTAACTGAGATTTCTTCACCTTCATCATCGACATCAATTAGATATGTCTCCGATTGGTGAGAAGAGTTGCTTTGGTTCTCATTGTCAGAATCTGATGAAGGATAGGTGATGCGTGGAACACTTTGAGATTTCTTGGAATTTTCACTGACAAGAGCAATGGAAGTGCCCTTTATCTCTTTAATGAAAGATTTTCTTTGTAACTTGGTTTGTTCAAAGTTGAAGAGAGTTTCATATAAAATAGTTACAGGCATGTACTCAAGGTCCTTGGAAGTTTTGATACAAGTACACATGTTTTCCCAAAAATCAGGGAGACAATCCATGAACTTGTTCAGAACTTCCTCATTATCATAGACTCTGCCTAGTAACTTCAGATCATTCAGAAGAGAGTTAAATCGATTATAGTAGCTAGGAAGAGATTCACCCTTTTTATGAGTGAAGAGTTCATACTTTCTTATGAGAGAGATCTTTTTGCATTTCTTCACTTCCTCTGTACCTTCGTAGAGAACACATAGTGTGGTCCACATCTCCTTAGCAGTTTCAAAGTTAACTAGAGAATGATAGACTTCATCAGGAAGTGAGAGAGCAATGATTGCTCTAAGCTTTGAATCAAGAGTAACCAGACGTTTTTCCTCATCAGTGTATTTATTTGGATTTTTTAGAATATAACGTTCAGTACCTTTGGCTTTCTCTTTGTCGGAAGGTTCAGAATCATCGGAGTCACTAGAGTCCTCCTTGTCAGCGGTTTCCTTACCAGGCCTCTGCATTTCATAGCGAGCCCAGACTCTAGGGATAATAGGTCCCTCTTTGAGAATGGTTGGATATCTAGTATCCACTCCTTCCATGAATAGCATCATACGGCTTTTCCAAAGAGAAAAGTTGTTAGGGTTAAACTTAGGAGGTTTGGTAATGGAACCATTTTTAGAAAAGTTGTTTTGAAAAGCATTTTCAACAGTTGAAGATGAAGAGGCAGCCATCGCAGATCAAGTTTATGAGTTAAACTTTCTGCTCTTATACCACTTGTTAGTCCCAGATGGCTATAACAAGTATTGTAGAAGGCGGGGGGGGGGGGGGGGGGGGGGGTTGAATACAATACTCAAAATTTTCACAATTTTAATTCTATTATTGAAAAATCTTCAACAAGAATTACACATAGAAAACTAAAGACTGTTGCGGAAAAGAACAGATAATCTATTCTAACAATCTTTCACAAAGAATACTAAACAAAACAACTAAGAACACTTAGAACAAAGCTATGAAGTTTTTAAGCAATATGGAGATTTCTTGCACTGAGAGAGATTTCCAGAAAGCGTGGTTTGCATGGGAGCCTTCTACTTCCTTTTATAGTGAGATGAGCATTAAATGCTTGGTTCACATGTCTTCAGGGGACTTGCTTCGGACCAGTGGACTTCTGAAAAGTTGATATGTCATAATCACCTTTTCCTTGGTACAAGGAATAGAACCCATGCTGAAAGGGACCTTATCTAAAAATAGATAAGATGATAAAAAGTTACTTTTACCTGGCAATAGATATTGTCCCAAAATAAATGATCTTCTTGATGTGTATTTCAAGACAATTACACCGATGAAGTTTCACCGATATAATTGACTTAGGTCTTTAAAGCAATCTTCAAAGAAAACCATTTACACAAAGATCCCACCGATTTGAGCATCCTTATCGGTGGGATAAATCTGGCCGACGTGTGAACACAATCGGTGGGAAGGACGTCCACCGATGTGTGAAGACACAATCGGTGGGGATGATGTCCACCGATGTGTGAAGACACAATCGGTGGATAGGATATCTACCGATGTGTGAAGACACAATCGGTGGACAATGACTTGTATGTATCTTGAGAAGAGTCTTATTATTTCCACAATGAGAATATCTTCAAGCTTGGTTTCGGTTGATCTTCGACTTCACCGAACAGTTGCTATCTTGTACAAGTCATTTAAAAGAACCATGTTAAATATTCTAAGCAAGATATGGGGAAGAACATCGGTGAGTCAATATCAAATCTTGGTGACCCAACACTTATTTTAAAAAAACCACCAGTTTTATCTCTCGATCTCCACCGATGGACTTAAAACACATTAGGTTATAACCTTTGAGGACGAAGGGTGATTCGGCTATCTCTACCCGAATCTATTTTTCGGCACATGATTATCTGATCTAGTTGTTAACTAATTCTCTCGAACTTAATTAAAAACAATGAAATCAATTGGAGGTGATCAATCTACAATTGTATAAACAAACTCAAATCACATGCTTCACAGATTCAAAACCAATAAAACTGTTCGACTACATGTCATCTCTAGTCAAGCCATAGTCACTCCAACCCCCAACATCTAAAGATTAGTTCATGTTGGGAGTGGATAAAAACTTAAGAAAATGATAGAAATCAAAGCGAGAAAACATCGCGTTCGTGAACGTGAGTGTAGTACTGATTGATTCCCTTCTCTCGGCTCTAATCCGTCAATGGTGGTTGGTTCCCCTTCAATCGTCTCTCTATCTTGGCTCAAAAATAGTGAATTCCCTTCTCAAAATCGCCCCCCTCCAGTCCCTCGTCGCACGAAAATCAAGATGCCCTAATTATGGAAAAACGCCAAGTTTAAAAATGCGAACAGAGAGTTGCGCGGCTTGCGCCGCGACCTGAAGTCGCGAGCTAGGTCGCGCGTGTTTCTGAGTTGGGTCGGGTTCAGGCTTGGGTCTGGACTTAGGCTTGGGCCTGGGATTCCTCTAGTCTTCGTTTTGGGCTTCTTTTAGGCTATTTTCCGCTCTATTTCTCGACTGTACCTTTCCTTCGGAACACCTGCACATTTCACTGGGAAACTATGCAAAATACCACCGCTTTGCTTCAAAACAAGCCACTCCCAGTGGTTTGTGGACCGGAAATAACGCCAAAATTTGGCGTTATCATCATAAACAAAGCAGTGGCTACTATTAGTTCAACACTAACTTCAGTGCTTTACATTGATCTTAAACCAAAATCCCAACATCAGCTGCAATTTACTTCATACAAGAATACATGCAAATCCCCAAAAAACCCTAACTAAGAACTAAAAGCAGTTGCAATTTCTAAATTTCACTTTCTCTTGATTTGATAGTTTCTTCAACTTTGTGCTTTGACCTCAGTCACCCAGAGACAACATCTATATCCCGAGCACAAATTGGTGGATCAAACCATCCAAAAAAGGAACACCTTTTACCCTGTAGAAGTGAAAATAGAGAGAGGTATTTGATTTGGAAGTTAATACCAGAAAATGGATGAAATCGTAACTAAATGGAGGAAACATGGGGCTTACCATACTTCCACAAGAATAGAACCTACGTCCAGGGTTGCGTGTGTCCATGATGTTTTTAAACTTACTTCACAACCACAGTAACATAACACCATTTTTGGAATTTTTGAAGAAACCAGGGCGTGAGAGGTGGGAGAAGGAAGAAAGCAGGTTAATTTGTTCTCAAAGTCGAGAGTGGGGAGAAGAGTTTGGTTAAAAAGGGAGGGAAAACATTGATGGACGAAAATACCCCTGACACTAACGGACCAAATAGACGGGGTTAGTGATCAGGTCCTCCTTTTGGAGTAAATTTGAAAACTGATGGACCATTTCTTGAGATAATGAAGTTCAGGTACCTCTTTCAAAGAAATCATATAACCATTGGGACCAAAAATGCAATTCACTCAAATTTAAATTTTGACATGAAACGTTAAATTTAAACATTATATAATTTTCATAAGTATATATTATATATACTTTTAATATAAAAGTGTTGATGAGGTCGATCAAGAAAATAAAATATCAATTATATATATTAAAATATTATTAAAAATTATAATACTTTTAATAACTATATATATTAATATAAATATATATATATATATATATATATATATATATATAAATATATATATATATATATATATATAAATATGAATTACATAATACACTTTTATTCTTTAATAATATTTATATTTTTATATATAATATAATTAAAATTTATTAATATATATAAAAATAAGTTTTTATATTTTTAATATATATTAATAATATTTTTATATATATAATTACACTTTTATTAGTTTTTAAAGAAAAAATGTAAAAATAATAATAAACTATAGGGACCACTTTCAAATATTTCTATAAACCACATGGACCAAAATTAGAGTTTAAACTCATCATGTTAGTGTTGAGGTACCCTAGCCACAATATATTGAATATCACAGAGACGATATCCATAATAAACATAGATAGAGAACCATAGTTGAAAAAAACACAAAATCACAGAGACCAGATCCACAATTCACTCTTCCATTAATAATTGTTAGACCTAATAGCATCTCTAACAACTGTATTATATTTTTTAAAATAAAATATTAAAAGTTAAAATCTTTTAAAAAGTTACTTTCAACTTCAATAACTATTCTATTTTAGAGGACGTGGTATTAATTATATTAATAAAAGTGAGTTTAAGAGATTTTTATCTTCGTTGTTCTCTTCTTTCTATTATAGCATACATGATTAAGGGTGAGCATCATAACTAGTACTTGCCTTTGGAACCGGAACCACTCCGTGTTGGGTCACCAAAGATTTGAAATTGACTCACCGATGTTTTCCCTAAAATCCTACTTAGAATATTTTAGCATGGTTCTTTGAATGACTTGTACAAGATAGCAACTGTTCGATGAAGTCGAAGATCAACCAAAACCAAGCTTGAAGAGATTCTCTTTGCGGAATTAAGAAGACTCTTCTCAAGATTCATACAAGTCAATGTCCACCGAATTGTGTCTTCACACATCGGTGGACATCCTCACCACTGATGGTGTCTTCACACGTCGGTGGACATGCTCACCACCGATGGTGTCTTCACACGTCGGTGGACATGCTCACCACCGATGGTGTCTTCACACGTCGGTGGACATGCACACCACCGATGGTGTCTTGTCACATCGTCCAAATCCATCCCACCGATAAGGATGTTTATCTCGGTGGGATCTTTGTGTAAATGGACTTTGTTGCAGATGTTTTTCAAAGACCAATGGCAATCATATCGGTAGAATACCTTCTATATGATTGCATTGGAATACACATCAAGAAGATCATTTATTATGGGACAATATCCTTTGCCAGGTAAAAATGACTATTTGTCGTTTTATCCACTTTCAGCTAAAGTCCCTTTCAGCATGGGTTCTATTCCTTGTACCAAGGAAAAGGTGATGTTGACATATCAACTTTTCAGAAGTCCACTGGTACGAAGCAAGTCTCCTGAAGACATGTGTACCAAGCATTTAATGCTTGGTACTCTTATCCTCACTATAAAAGGAAGTAGAAGACTCCATGCAAACTACGCTTTCTGGATATCTCTCTCAGTGCAAGAAATCTCCATATTTCTCAAAACTTGATAGCTTTGCTCTAAGTGTTCTTAGTTGTTTTGTTAGTATACTTTGTGTAAGATTGTTAGAATAGTTTATCTGTTCTTTTCCGCAACAGTCTTAAGTTTTCTATGTGTAATTCTTGTTGAAAGATTTTCAATAATAGAATTAAAATTGTGAAAATTTTGAGTATTGTATTCAACCCCCCCCCCCCCCCTTTTCTACAATACTGGTTATAGCCATCTGGGACTAACAAGTGGTATCAGAGCAGAAATTTTAACTCATAAACTTGATCTGCGATGGCTGCCTCTTCATCCTCTACTGTTGAAAATGCTTCTCAAAACAACTTTTCTGAAAATGGTTCCATTACCAAACCTCCCAAGTTTAATCCTAACAACTTTTCTCTTTGGAAAAGCCGTATGATGCTATTCATGGAAGGAGTGGATACTAGATATCCAACCATTCTCAAAGAGGGACCTATTATCCCTCGAGTTTGGGCTCGCTATGAAACGCAGAGGTCTGGTAAAGAAACCGGTGAGAAGAAGGATTCTAGTGATTCCGATGACTCTGAACCTTTTGACAAAGAGAAAGCCAAAAGCACTGGACGTTATATTCTAAAAAATCTAAAGAAATATACTGATGAGGAAAAACGTCTAGTTACTCTTGACTCAAAGCTTAGAGCAATCATTGTTCTCTCACTTTCTGATGAAGTCTATCATTCTCTGGTTAACTTTGAAACTGCTAAAGAGATGTGGACCACACTGTGTGTTCTGTACGAAGGTACAGAGGAAGTGAAGAAATGCAAAAAGATTTCTCTCATAAGAAAGTATGAACTCTTCACTCATGAAAAAGGTGAATCTCTTCCTAGCTACTATAATCGTTTTAACTCTCTTCTGAATGATCTGAAGTTACTAGGCAGAGTCTATGATAATGAGGAAGTTTTAAACAAGTTCATGGATTGTCTCCCAGATTTTTGGGAAAACATGTGTACTTGTATCAAAACTTCCAAGGACCTTGAGTACATGCCTTTAACTGTTCTATATGGAACTCTCTTCAACTTTGAACAAACCAAGTTACAAAGGAAATCTTTCATTAAAGAGATAAAGGGCACTTCTATTGCTCTTGTCAGTGAAGATTCCAAGAAATCTCAAAGTGTTCCACGCATCACTGTGGAAAGAAAGGACAAATCTGAAAATGAAAGCCAAAGCAACTCTTCTCACCAATCGGAGGCATATCTGAGTGATGCCGATGATGAAGGTGAAGAAATGTCGGTCAAGCAGTTGTCTGATGAATTAGCCATGTTGGCTGGTTTCAAAAACAAATATCATTTTTCAAACAAATCCAAATCTTTCAGAAAACCCTTCTCTTCTACAAAAACTCCCTCGTCTGATAAAACAAATGAGGAATGCTTTAACTGTGGAAAGAAAGGACATTTTGTAGCTGAGTGTAGAAGTAAGCGTGTGATGAACTCTAGAAATTCATCTTATGACAAGTTTTCCTCTAAGTATGAAAAACCCAAAAATAACTCTTTCAAATCAAACCTTGCCAAGAAAGATACCCAATCCTCTTCCAAAGATCATCAAGAATGGGCTGAGAAGTACAAAGCCAAATACAAGAAAGAAAAGAAAAGAAATGAGGGTCTCCTTAAGAAAGGAAAGGGTCTCATGGCCGAAATTCATGATTGGGAAGAAGAGACTTCTGACAGTGACAACAACTCTCCCAACAAGTGCTTCATGGCCATCTCAGAAGATGTGGAAGATTCTGAAAAAGCTACCTCTCCAATGGCTTTGGTGTCTACTAGGTGCTCGACATCATACTCTCAGGTACATCCCTTTAATGATATGACTGACAATGAAAAGATTGATGCTTATGAATCCTTTGAAGGATGGTAAGAAAAGAAAATTTGAACAAGTCAAAAATCTCACCTCTCAACTTGAAATATGTTTGTCTAAACTTGAAAAGTTTGAGGAAATCAAAGCTGAGCTTGAAGATTTGAAAACCATAAATCATGTGATTTCAAAAGAGAAAAACAAACTTTTTAAGAAATTAAAAAGAGAACAAGAGACTGTTGAGAAATGGACAAGTTCTTCAAAGAATCTTGAGCAAATCTTTAAAGATCAAATTTCTGTTAACAACAAATTTGGTTTAGGCTATGAAAAACCCATCTCTAACGTTTCTTTTCAAACTATTGAGCCTACCTCTAGTGTGTGGGATGATGCCTCAGACTCAAGTTCCTGTGACTCTATTTCCTTAAACTCTTTAGATCTAGGTGAAGCTTTAAAGTTTGGAATGTTCATAAAAGCTAAAAAATCTTCGTCTGTTCAAAACATGGAAAAAGAGGACTCCAATGATTTTTCAAAACCCATCCATGATCTTTTAAAGGATTTAACGATTGATGAATATGTCCCTCCTGATCTTTCAAAATCAAAGTCTGTCAAAGGAGTTAAGTCTAACTCCACCGATGTGATGTCTCCACCGATGTGTAACTCTTCAAAAGATAAGTTTATTCCCTGATCTGTGAGACTCACAAACTTCACCGACGTTTCTTTAAAAGGAAAATCCTCATATCTTGGGAAAGAACCTTTCAAAAACACTTCAAGAAATCTTTCCAAACTCGCTTCCACTTCAAGTAATGGGACTTTAAGTTTTCCTCCTCGCACCTCATTCTTTGGTCCTAAAACATTTCAAGTTAATGACAAAAGAAAAGGAAAAGAAAAAGTGTAAAAACCCAAAAAGATTTTTGTTTACAGAAAGTGTTATAATTGTGGTGACACTTTTCATCTTGCAAAGGATTGTCCAAAGGAAAGAATTGAAAGAATCAAACCTAAGGACTCTTCCTCTTCTAACCCAAAAGGACCCACTCTCAAATGGGTACCTAAGAACTAATCTGTGTATGCATGCAGGCTTTTGAGCACCATCAAATATGGTATCTGGATAGTGGGTGCTCAAGCCACATGACGGGAAATAAATCTCTTCTCATCAACTATGTGTCTGGAAAAGGTCCATCTGTAACTTTTGGTGACAACTCTAAAGGTTACACCAAAGGATATGGAACTCTCACTAATGGATCTGTCACTTTCAATAAAGTAGCATATGTTGAAGGCCTCATGCATAATCTTCTCAGCATTAGCCAACTGTGTGATCTTGGATATAAAGTTATCTTTGAACTTTGTATCTGTACTGTTGTGGACAAGAATTTCAACGTGGTGATATCTGGAAAAAGGATGGAAAATGTCTATATCATTGATATGGGACTAAGTAATAATTCATCCAATGTCTGCTTTGTGTCAGATGACACAGCCAAAAGGAACTGGCTGTGGCATAAACGTCTATCTAATCTGAACTTCAAAACACTCCATAAAATCTCAAACAAAGAACTGGTGACTGGCATGCCAAAGTTGAACTTTGTTAAAGAAAAGCTGTGTGATGCATGTGAAAAAGGAAACCTCACCAAAACTTCTTTCAAGACCAAGCAATGCTCGTCCATCACTCTTCCTCTCCAAATGCTGCACATGGATCTATGTGGACCAGTCAGCACTCCCAGTCTTGGTGGAAAAGGGTACATTCTTGTAATTGTTGATGAATTTACCAGATATACTTGGGTGTCTTTTCTCAGGTATAAAAGTGATGCAGCTGAAGATATCATCAACTTTGTCAAGAAAAATGAAGTTCTTGTTGGTCCCAAAATGGCTAAAACAAGTATTGTAGAAGGGGGAGGGGGTTGAATACAATACTCAAATTTTTCACAATTTTAATTCTTATATTGAAAATCTTTCAAAAAGAATTACACATAGAAAACTTAAGACTGTTGCGGAAAAGAACAGATAAACTATTCTAACAATCTTACACAAAGTATACTAACAAAATAATTAAGAACACTTAGAACAAAGCTATAAAGTTTTTCAAGCAAACTGGAAATTCTTGCACTGAGAGAAATCTTCCAGTTTGCGTAGAATATTTAGGAGCACACATTAATCTTCAAGTCTCTCAAGATGTTAGTTGTTTTCTGCATGGAGGGGTCCTTCCTTTTATAGAGACAAGGAGTGTGCAAGCATTGAATGCTTGGGACACTTGTCATCATCATACTTGTTGAGGATGTTGACTTCTGAGAAGTTGAGATGTCCTTGTCACCTTTTACTAGTTACTGGAAAGTAGAGCCCATGCATGAGAAAATAACTTTATATGGTAATGGATAATAAGACAAAATGTCACTTTATCCATGTAGAAAATATCTTCTCAATTTGTCTTCTAAAGATTACACCACCGAAGGAAACCTGAGATATGTGGCATCATCTCTGAGATATGTGACATCATCTTTGGGATATGTGACATCATCTTTGGAGAAATCATCTTTGAAACTTCTTTGAGATCCCACCGATGATAGCTTTGAGATATGTGACACATCTTTGAGATATGTGACATGATCTTTGGGATATGTGACATCATCTTTGGAGAAAGCATCTTTGAAGCTTCTTTGAGATCCCACCGATGATAGCTTTGAGATATGTGACACATCTTTGGGATATGTGACATCATCTTTGGAGAAAGTATCTTTGAGACTTCTTTGAGATCCCACCGAAATTGGACTTCCATTGGTGGGATTCTTTGGCCGAAACAGAGAGAGATTTCGGTGGGGATATGTCCACCGATGTGTGAGAACACCATCGGTGGACAATGACTTGTATGTGTTGAGAAAAGATCTTTCACTTCCACAATGAGAGAATCTTTAATCTTGACTTTGGTTGATCTTTGACTTCACCAAACATTTGCTATCTTGTACAAGCCATTACAAAGAACCATGCATCCAAAATTTCTCTAAGTATAAAATGTTTTTCAAAGTATAAAAGGAGATCATGAGGTCATCTTCAAATCTTGATGACCCAAAAATCTCCCCCTATTTGATGATGACATCCATACTTAGAAAAACATGAGTAAGACAGTGAATAATGCATGTTGACCCTTCTTTACTCTTTTGGGTTCTTTTTCACACAGTCCATTTTTTTTGTATGTATATATGATATTTACATATGAGAAAAAATAAAAAGGTATAGTTGTACAAATAATCGAAAGGAAAAGGAAAGAAGTATAAACAATATGAACAGAATGAATATTACTTGCATATTACTTGCATCTTTGGAGGGGCGAGTTGAAAAAGGTGTCTGGCTTGAGGATTCTTCATTTTGATCAGCAGCCTTAGGATGCTTCTGCCCATCTGTTGCATTTTGGCATCTTCAGCCTTTCCTGTTTAGCATCATCAACCTGTCTTTTATTTGCTCCCCCTCAGTTAGATCAGTCGGTCTTTGTGTTACTCCCCCTCAATTAGATCCGCCCGGACTGATATGCTCCCGCTTGACCGGTCCGTCGATTTCCTCAATTTTTTTTAAGTTGGTCGCTAGATATGAGTACTGAGGGTTGATGTTGCTCCCCCTCAGATGAATTCTCCCCTCAGCGGCCGACGCAGGAAAAACACCAACAGAAAATGAAAAATCGGCCGTAACCAAGACGACTACAATTTTTTTTTTGCTTTCCCACCGAAAATTAAGGAGATCCCACCGAAAATTGGCTATTTTCGGTAGGATTTTCGGTGGGAAAATCAGTAGATTTTTTTTTAAACATTCCCACCAAAAATTTGCAAGAGTTAGACAAAATTTCGGTGGAATTCTTTGAAGAGGTTGAAGGAAATCTTCTAAGACATCTTCAGCAGAGTGTGGAGAAAGTCTTCTAAGGCTTTATGGAGAAAATCTTCAAAGAGAAGAAAAGATTGGAATTTCATCTTCCAATTTTTTGATGACCCAAAAAGATTGAGTTTGAGGATTTGGGGTGACATCAGAAGAGGAGTTTGTAGTGGGTGGATTTTATGAAAGGAGAGATGGGTTGCAAACCAAGAGTGAAAATGATGGAAGAAGGGATGGGATGAGGAGATGACACATAGGAAGTTGGGTTAGGTGAGAAAAATAGTTTGGTGGATGAAATGAATGGAAAGTAGTATGATGAAAAATGGGGTGTAGGAGATATGAAAATTGATGGTAGATGAGAGATGTCGGTAGAAAGTAGCAGCTTCGGTGGTGATGGGTGTCATTACAAAAAGATGGATTGTTATAGTCTTGGAGTTGATTGATGGAGGAGAGAGAAAAGGTGGTGGGTTTAGAAATTTGGAGATTTAAGAGTTCACCATTTTGACACTTTAGATTGCATACAGAACTTGATGATTTCTTCAAATTTCTCACTTTTATAAATGTCCACATAGATCCATCGGTCCAGCTCAAAATCTGCAATCACAAAGAATTATTTTCTAGGTACCCATTTGGTGGTGGGTCCTTTTGGGTTAGAAGAAAAAGAGTTGGAGTCACTTAGATCAATTCTTTTATTCGGACAGTCTTTGGCAACATGAGAAGTATCACCACAGATATAGCATTTTCTATGAGGAAAGATCCTTTTAGAAACTTGACATTTTTCCTTACTTTTGCTCAAAGATTTTGATGAGGTAACAAAGAGTTGGGGTGCAACTCCTAAAATTCCTTTTTCAAAATTTGGGAGGACAGAAATATTTTCCCTTGAATTGGACATTTTGAGGCACACAGATCTGGGAAGAAAATCGGTAGAGGGAGTCACACAGGTAGTTTTTAGAAAGATTTGAAGAATTTATTTTCAAGAAAGAATCAGCACCCAGAGACTAGCCTTTAAAAAAAATATTCCATATTTTAAGTCTTCAGATGTGTCGGCAGAAATCATGGACACATATCCAAAAGAATTTGAAATAGGAGGATTCATAAAAGATAGATGAAACACATAGTATGTACCTGTGAAGAGTAGGAAAAGCACTTAGCTGATACAAGAGCAGTTGAGGAGTCATTCGCTTTCAGATGTGGGTTCATCTGCCAAATCTTGAGTTTTAGCAGGCAGACCCTTTGCTTTTCTGACAAGTTTTTCATTTCTTTCCTTTTCTCTCTTGTATTTCTCCTTGTATCTTTCAGCCCTGTCAGAATCTGCAGAAGAGAGAGATTGGTTGAACTTTTGGGAATCATATTTGGATCTTCCCGATTTTGAGGAAAATCGGTCTAAGAAAGAGGTTCTGGTTCTATCAACATGTTTACTTCTACACTCAGAAGCAAAATGACCCTTTTTACCACAGTTAAAACATTCCTCATTAGATTTGTCCAAAGAAGAGTGTTTGGAGAGAGACTTAGATTTTCTAGAAGGGTGGTAGGATTTGGATTTAGAATACCCATCCAACATGGCCATTTCATCAGATAATTTATCAATTGAAGTTTCCTCACATTCATCCTCAGCATCACTAAGATATGCCTCCGAATGATCATTGGGATCTTCTTGACTATCATGATCAGAGTCAGATGGGTAGGTGATTCTTGGAATACACTTAGTCCTTTTGGAAGAGTCACTTAGGAGAGCTAGAGAAGAGTTCTTTATAAACCTATGCAGTTTCGTCTGCTCATAGTTGAAAAGAGTTCCATAAAGAACAGTAAGAGGCATATGATCAAGATCCTTGGTTGTCTTTATACAAGTACAGATATTTTCCCAAAAATCAGGAAGACAGTCCATAAATTTGCACAAGACTTCCTCATTGTCATACACTCTACCTAACAGCTTTAAGTCATTAAGAAGACTGTTAAAGCGATTATAGTAGTTGGAGAGAGATTTTCCTTTCTCATAAGAAAAGAGTTCAAATTTTCTAACAAGAGAAATCTTTCTGCTATTTTTAACTTCATTTGTACCTTCGTACAAAACACACAGAGTGGACCACATCTCTTTGGCAGTAGAGAAATTTACCAGAGAGTGGTACACTTCATCAGGAAGAGAGAGAGCAATGATAGTTCTAACTTTAGAATCAAGAGATACAAGCCGTTTTTCCTCATCAGAGTATTTCTTAGGATTTTTAAGAATGTAACGACCAGTAGCAGCAGATTTTTCTTCATCAGACGAATCATCAGAATCATCTTTGCCAACAACTTCCTTACCAGATTTTTTGCTTTCATAGCGAGACCAGACTCTAGGAACAAAGGGTCCCTCACTTAGAATGGTTGGATATCTACTATCCATTCCTTCCATGAAAAGCATCATCCGACTTTTCCACAAAGAAAAGTTGTTAGGATTAAACTTGGGAGGTTTTGAAATGGAACCATTTTCAGCAAAATTGTTTTGACAAGTGTTTTCAACAGTTAGGGATGAAGATGAGGCAGCCATTGCGGATCAAGTTTATGAATTAAACTTTTCGCTCTGATACCACTTGTTGGTCCCAAAATGGCTAAAACAAGTATTGTAGAAGGGGGGGGGGGGGGGGGGGGGTTGAATACAATACTCAAATTTTTCACAATTTTAATTCTTATATTGAAAATCTTTCAAAAAGAATTACACATAGAAAACTTAAGACTGTTGCGGAAAAGAACAGATAAACTATTCTAACAATCTTACACAAAGTATACTAACAAAATAACTAAGAACACTTAGAACAAAGCTATAAAGTTTTTCAAGCAAACTGGAAATTCTTGCACCGAGAGAAATCTTCCAGTTTGCGTAGAATATTTAGGAGCACACAGTAATCTTCAAGTCTCTCAAGATGTTAGTTGTTTTCTGCATGGAGGGGTCCTTCCTTTTATAGAGACAAGGAGTGTGCAAGCATTGAATGCTTGGGACACTTGTCATCATCATACTTGTTGAGGATGTTGACTTCTGAGAAGTTGAGATGTCCTTGTCACCTTTTACTAGTTACTGGAAAGTAGAGCCCATGCATGAGAAAATAACTTTATATGGTAATGGATAATAAGACAAAATGTCACTTTATCCATGTAGAAAATATCTTCTCAATTTGTCTTCTAAAGATTACACCACCGAAGGAAACCTGAGATATGTGGCATCATCTTTGAGATATGTGACATCATCTTTGGGATATGTGACATCATCTTTGGAGAAAGCATCTTTGAAACTTCTTTGAGATCCCACCGATGATAGCTTTGAGATATGTGACACATCTTTGAGATATGTGACATGATCTTTGGGATATGTGACATCATCTTTGGAGAAAGCATCTTTGAAGCTTCTTTGAGATCCCACCGATGATAGCTTTGAGATATGTGACACATCTTTGAGATATGTGACATCATTTTTGGGATATGTGACATCATCTTTGGAGAAAGTATCTTTGAGACTTCTTTGAGATCCCACCGAAATTGGACTTCCATTGGTGGGATTCTTTGGCCGAAACAGAGAGAGATTTCGGTGGGGATATGTCCACCGATGTGTGAGAACACCATCGATGGACAATGACTTGTATGTGTTGAGAAAAGATCTTTCACTTCCACAATGAGAGAATCTTTAATCTTGACTTTGGTTGATCTTTGACTTCACCAAACATTTGCTATCTTGTACAAGCCATTACAAAGAACCATGCATCCAAAATTTCTCTAAGTATAAAATGTTTTTCAAAGTATAAAAGGAGATCATGAGGTCATCTTCAAATCTTGATGACCCAACAGTTCTAAATGGGCAGCTTGTACGATCAGTGAGAAGTGACAATGGCACTGAATTCAGAAATAGTGCTCTTGAAGACTTCTTTAATGAGAAAGGAATTTCTCAGAATTTCTCATCTGTCAGGACTCCTCAGCAAAATAGAGTGGTGGAAAGGAAAAATAGAACCCTATGTGAGGCTGCTAGATCAATGCTAAGTGAATCAAATCTTCCCACCTATTTTTGGGCTGAAGCTGTTAATACTGCTTGCTTTACCCAAAATAGGTCGGTGATATCCAAGAGACATGACAAGACCCCTTATGAAGTTTTTCATGGCAGAAAACCAAATATAGGCTTTCTTCATGTCTTTGGCTGTGTGTGTTTTATTCTAAATGATCGTGACAATCTTGGAAAGTTTGATCCCAAAGCTGATGAAGGAATCTTTGTTGGATACTCTATATCCTCCAAAGCATATCGTGTATATAATCTCAGGAGAAAATGCATTGATGAGTCCATTCATGTCAAATTTGATGATCTAAGATCATCATCTCATTCAAATGATGATGATGAATTACACAGATGGATTTCCTCATGCATAGGTGATGCTCCCATAGTCAACTCCACCGATGCATCCTCCATTCCTTTAAACCCATCAAATCCATCTACCTCAAATAACCAAGTTGGGTCACCTTCCTTAGTGCCGAACATCTTTTCCACTGAAATTGACCATCTTCCCACCGACATACACCTTTCCACCGATCCCATGCCTCCCACCGACCCTATGCCTTCCACCGAAAATAATGTCTTTCACCAATCCTCTGATCCCACTCCACCGACATTCCCCACACAAAATATTCCACCACCTTTACCTCCTGCCACAAAATGGACCAAAGATCACCCAATAGACCAAATCATTGGTGATCAACAAGCTGGTGTTCAAACTCGCAAAGGAGTTGGAAATATTTGTCTCTATGTGAATTTTCTATCTCTTATTGAACCCAAAAAGATTGATGAAGCTCTATCAGATCCTTGTTGGATCACTGCCATGCAAGAAGAGCTTTCTCAATTTGAAAGAAACAAAGTTTGGATATTGGTTCCCAGACCTCCAAAGAAGACAATCATTGGAACCAAATGGATCTTCAGAAACAAGATGGATGAAGAAGGCACAGTTATCAGAAACAAGGCCAGAATGGTTGCTCAAGGATACCGACAGGAAGAAGGCATTGACTATGATGAAACTTTTGCCCCTGTTGCAAGACTTGAAGCCCTAAGAATCTTTCTGGCTCATGCTGCCCACCGAAATTTCAGGGTCTTTTAGATGGATGTCAAAAGTGCTTTCCTCAATGGGGAACTTGCAGAGGAAGTATATGTGAAACAACCACCTGGCTTTGAAGACCTAGCTCATCCAGACCATGTGTACCGATTAGACAAGGCTCTCTATGGTCTCAAGCAAGCTCCACGTGCTTGGTATGACACTCTTGCCAACTTTCTTTTAAAGCATGGATATTCCAGAGGTAAAATTGACAACACTCTCTTCATCAAGGAAACCTCAGGTAATCTTATTCTTGTCCAAATCTATGTTGATGACATCATCTTTGGTGCCACTGATGAATCACTATGTGATGAGTTTGCTTCTCTCATGATGAGTGAATATGAGATGAGCATGATGGGAGAACTTACATTCTTTTTAGGCCTTCAGGTCAAGCAATCTTCAGAAGGGATTTTTATAAACCAAAGTAAATACATTCGTGACCTTCTGAAGAAATTCAATTTTTTCGATAGCTCTCCTATGAAAACTCCCATGGCACCACCTTTGAAACTTCATGCTGATCTAAAAGGTGAATCTGTGGATGTTACCAATTATCGAGGAATGATTGGTTCTCTTCTGTATTTAACTGCTAGCAGACCGGATATTATGTTTGCTACTTGTCTATGTGCCCGTTATCAAGCCAATCCAAAAGAATCACATTTAAAGGCTGTAAAACGGATTTTTTGGTATCTCAAGGGTACCTTGCACCTGGGTCTTTGGTATCCCAAAGACTCGGGTTTTGAACTAATTGGGTATTCAGATTCAGATTATGCGGGTTCCCAGATTGATAGAAAGAGTACTACAGGTAGCTGCCAACTTCTTGGTGGAAAATTGGTCAGTTGGTCCAGCAAGAAACAGAACTCAGTCTCAACATCAACTGCTGAGGCTGAATATGTTGCTGCTGGAAGTTGTTGTGCCCAGATCCCGTGGATGAAAAATCAACTAAGAGACTACAATCAAATCTACTCAAAGATTCCCATTCTGTGTGACAATTCTAGTGCAATAGCTATTGCAAACAATCCAGTTCTCCATTCCAGATCAAAGCACATAGATATCAGATATCATTTCATCAGGGACCACATCTCCAAAGGTGACATTGAGCTGCACTTCATTCCTACAGACTTTCAGCTTGCCGATTTGTTCACCAAGCCCTTAGATGAAGCCAGGTTCAATTTTCTAATAAGTGAACTTGGTATGTTGTATTTAGAAAAAAAAGTGGTATAAATAATCGTGCTCACCGATCTCTTTCAGTATCGGTGACCGATCCTGTCCATGTCGGTGCATAAATTCCTCATCAAAACCAATGTCGGCCAAAGGGATTTATTAACTATGTGTCCTCATTATCCACCGATATCACATCGGTGGACACTCTCCTTAAATCCCCACCGAATTCGGTATCAATTCTTACACCGAAATCTCATATCGGTGGCCTCTATCTCTTTTGTGTAAACTAAATCCACCAACACCATATTCCCTACCAATTCACTCAATTCTTTCTCAATTCCCTCCTCCATCGGTGGCTTTGCTCAACACCGACGTACGATTCCTCTTCTCATCACCGACATCTACCCCGATTTCTCAAAGCTTATCTCATACGATTCCACATGCTTACCTCACTCTATGTGTCAGTGATGTTTGACCATTCCTTTTCATGAAATCTCTTTTAGCCACAAATCCCCAAATCATCATCATTATTTTTTTTAAACTATTTTAGTTTATTTAAACCTCTCCTCTCACACCCATATAACCGTTCCCCCTCTTTTTTAAATCCCTCAACTCTCTTTATTCCACCTATATATATATACAAAACCTTCGCCTTCACCTTCCTCTTTCGTCTTCTTCTTCGCAACCAGCAACTATCCACATATCTCTCTCTTCTCCTTTCTCTATTCTCACCTTCTACAATGGCATCCTCCAAGAATGCGATCCCTACATGTTTTGAGGACCTTAAGTTCAACACGTGTAAACACGTTGCTCGCTTCGAACCTGATCCGTCTCATCCCGAGTTCTCCACAGTGACTAAGTTTCTCACTCGATCCCCTCTTCTTCATGCATTCACCTGCAACCCTAAGATGAGTAAAATGCTCATTGGTAACTTCTGGTTAACCTGTGTGTACGACCCTTCGAACGCCGCCATTCACGCCTCTATTCTCACAGACGAAGATGGTGATCACGATCTAACCTTTGGGGTCGATGATGTTCGTCTAGCCCTCAAAATCGATGCTTTTCAAACCTACGACGACATGTTTGTAGAAAACTTGCATGAGGAGGTCATTCAAGCTATTGGCTACGTAGTCGACGATTCCTCAAAGACATCCAAAGGCCCCGGCACTCTTCTCCGAGGCAAAATGGGCGGAATATGGAACTTTTTCTTTGCTCATGTTATTCATTGCCTCTCCCGCAAAATAAGTGGCCACGATCAATCACCGTCCTACATCACGAAGTTCGCTCATGCTCTGATCTTTCAAAGACATGTCGACTTCGCACAATATTTCTTCACTGAACTCACGGAAGTGATTAAGCATCCCAAAAAGTGTTATGTTGTCTACCCGCGCTTTATCTCGATGATTATTCAGCACAAGCTTGAAAAAGCTTTGGAGGCGGACCGTAAATCTTCTTCTCCACTATTTGTTTATGACTGGTCTTCTCCGGTCGTAGGTGTCAAAACACTTAATGTTGGACCACTCGCAGCCGACCGCCCATTACGACAAGGTATGATTACACTCGCTCACTCTCCCAAACTACATTGGGGTGATGCGGAAATTCCCGGGTTTAAACACCCGGACATTTCCGAGGTCACTCCAAATGTCGTGGTCCCTTCTCCCCGTTCCCGAGTTAAGTCGAGGGGCGCTAAAAAGAAACAACATAAGGCCCCCGACTCCTCCGCCACCACTTCTAAGACTATGCCACCGATAAAACCATCGGTGGCTGCCCCGGTCCACAAACTTTCTCTCAAGCGGAGGCACTCATCTTCCCCCCCGAGATCTTCTCTAAAAAGGTCTAGGGCACCTTTGGTCGAACCATCCCTTCCACGGGACTTTCTTAAACCCACTATCGACTCCTCTGCAGTCTCTCAAAAGACTACAGTTGTAGACATGGAGATCCCATCTTTTGCCTCTCCACTCATCTCTTCGGGTGGTAGAGATGACTTCGGGGACTCTCCCCTCGAAGGCGTAGATTTGACACTACACGACCTTTCACCCGATCAGTTTATGATCGATGACGAAGCACAACCCGATCAGGGTTCCCCCCCATCGAATCCCCCCCCAAATGACTTCTTTGATTTTCTTTTGGGTGACACTGGTTCTCCCCGAACCATCCCGTCCACCGAAGAGATCTCCTCCGAGCCTCCCTCACCGAAGCAACCCCCATCCCAACGCTCTCCTACACTGATACGGGAGGATTCTCCTCCCCGAGATCCTCCTCCACCGAGAGCTCTCTATCCCGATGTGATGACAAAATACCTCCCAAATCTTGCCCCCGAAGACGATCGGTTTCGTCTTCATTTCCGTCTCCCGGAAATCGGTGGTCATGCTGTTACACGTACTTCTAACTTTCATGTTGATATTCAGGAATGTGCTCTCCAATGTCGGCTCGTCGGCACTCAGTTTGAATCCTTCAAACACTCGACTCTTTCCATGCTTACACAAGCCAACTCCAGAATCTCGGTGATCGAGTCTCAGTTGCCACAGATTTTGTCAGATGCTCTTGCCGACGCTTTTCGGCCTGTATCTAATACGATTGGTTCTTTATCTTCCAAGGTGGAATACTTGACAAAGTCTCATGGGGATCTTGCTCTCTCTTTTGGTGCTTTCAGGGCATCCTCTCTAGTCAAGGATACTGAACTTCAGAGGCTTCTTCAAGAGAACCGGTCTCATCAAAGTCTT